>CM065734.1:58772696-58795196 GCA_033310375.1 Conus canariensis
CCAGCGCTTTCCTGCACAAAAGTGACGTTCTCTTCCTCTGACGCTTTACAATTCGTTTTGAAAGACAGAAACACGTACGTTGTTTGCAGCCCAGCCTAACACCAGGGGTCATTCCTCCACTGAACCACACTCACTGGGAATCAGTTTTATTATTCTGGAAAAAAAAAGATTAGCACAATACCCTGGAATAAATGAAAGCGAAATGTGACGGACTGTTTTTTGTCTGGTCACAAATTTTTACAACTGCGTAGTCCGGAACATGTTCACCAGAAAACCGGTTGGTTAGTTTACCTGACTGCTGCTCACCTGCGCTCTGTATAAGCCAGGTGAGCTGAAATGACCAGGCAGTCTCTACAGCAGTTCCGGCAGTGCAACTTCACAGTGGCCGAAGAGGGACTCCAGACGAGGTTGCTGTGGTAGTTATCAGTTCCCCAAGGTAAAGTCATTGTCCTGGTGTGACCGGGAACTGGCTGCCACTGCTAGAGGGTCTGGGCGTAGCCGGAGTCTATCCCTGTCTCCACCCTGCTGGGGTGTGGAGAGGTCGACGTGGGAGTCGACAGTGACCCGACGTGCCAGTTGTGCCAGAGCCGCCGCTTCTGCCGAGCCAGAGCCGCCGCTCTTGAGGTGTTTGAACCAGCGACCTGTTGGGCCAGTCGTGCCAGAGCCGTCACTTCTGCTGTACCAGGGCCGTCGCTTTGTGGTGTTAGAACCAACGTCTTATTTTGTTTTGAGCCACAGCTCTTGTTGTGTTGGAGCCGTCGCTCCTGTTGTGGACAGAGCCGTCGCTTCAATTCTGTGGGGACTCTGCGAGCTGCTCCTCCTGACTGTGTGAGTCCCAGGAGAGGACTTCTTCTACAGCATTCTTCACGAGAGAATTGCGACGTCTGTGGACTGTCGAGTTGAACCGGACATGGCAGCTAGTGAAGGGTTTTCATATTTAAAACATATATTTTCCCATTTTCTTCATCTTCATTTTTTTTTCTTTGCCAAGTCATTATTATAATGATGGAAGAATTGTTAACCTGCACTTGTTTTCCCCCACTACTTAATTGTTCAGCAATATATATATATATATATATATATATATATAGATGAAAAATGAGTTGTCAACACCGCCCACGGAGTTCATTTTGTTACGGATGGTGTGCCGTGCGTGTTTTGTTGTCTGACTCTCGCTCTCAAAAGTTTGGATGCGTGTACGACTTTTCCCCTACACACACCCACACCATACGAACATGGATAGCCAGGCAACATACGAGTTAGATTTTCTTTCTTTATATGCTGCCTGAACCATCAATATGAATACAGATATCAATATGTATACAGATCAATTCACGTCAATTAAGACATCAATACATAAGACACTTCAATCATCAGATATCAGCGTGTCATATTACATATCTTGATATAACTCACAGATCTCGCCGGCGCCGTCCACAGTGTCTCACATATACAATCAACACACTCGGTTCCAAAGTACCCAAGCCACAGTCTACAGCACTAAAAGAAGGCAAAGAGGGATAACCAAGGTCCCCAGACGGTAAGCACAGCCGTTGACAAACACAAGCGATGAAGAAGAAGAACCGCAGATTCACAAGACACAGTAAACCATAGAAGAACTGCAGATTCACAAGGCACAGTAATCCATAGCATAAGAACCGCAGATTCACAAAGCACAGTAAACAATATTGAATCCCCGGCGAATACGATTTCAGCAAAGTCCCATAGAACACAATAAACTTCGACGTATTGTTGATCCAAAACAAAATTTAGCTTTTCCGTGTATTGATATTACAGTGTTCACATCAATAAATTCAGCCCACCCACACACATGTGGTGGTACAATTAGAGCACATAAATATTCTTGCAGGAGTTTTAAGTCAGTCTCGACGACACAGCATTCACAACATTTTTATAACAAATAAATTTCCTGGTACATATTCCGCTGTACCGTCATCAGAAGTATCGCACATACACAATGAACTTGACGCACTACTGACTTGAAAGTCAGCCTCTCCACATAGTATCACTACGGAGAAAACGACAATTAAAACAAAAAAAAGTAGGCTAACACACACACACACACACCACACACACACACACACACACACACACACATATATATATATATATTATATACCACTGCAGATATGAATGCTTATCTCCCCGTATTTCTTCAAGCTAAGACATAAGAGCAAGCTTTGTTTATAATTCAATATTTCTTGCAGTCATTGCAACACCAAGCTGCTCTGTAAGTTGCTGGAATGGTGCGGTATTTATCCTTGGAATTTATTAGTGTATTGTAATTTAGTCCCTTGCGGATTCATTCCAAGAACTGGCCTTCAGCACTTGTGTCTTAAGAGGTTATCTTTTTGTATTTTCTACTTTTCACAAGAAAATGTAGCTTGTTTTGCACTTTCATGATTTTCTTTTGCTTCTTAGGTGGCACCTTTGGTTGGTTTTTTGAAAACTCAACAAACATACTACGGTATTGCACACCAGGCTTTTCTAGGATAGCATTCTTGTTAAAACCGAAAAGGCAGAGGAGTCGAATTAAAACTTTCCGCAGTCACTGAGGAGAAACAATCAGGTTTCAAAATATAGGTATCTGACCAGGAGTTATATGCTAGTGAGTTTCCTCCCCATTGGAGAACTTGGAGACTATAAACTTGCAGAAGGCTCATTTTGAGAAGCATTTATTTCATTTTTTCCCCACTCAAACACATACTGTTAGTTAGGCAGAGTTATCTACCACTGCAGATATGAATGCTTATCTCCCCGTATTTCTTCAAGCTAAGACATAAGAGCAAGCTTTGTTTATAATTCAATATTTCTTGCAGTCATTGCAACACCAAGCTGCTCTGTAAGTTGCTGGAATGGTGTGGTATTTATCCTTGGAATTTATTAGTGTATTGTAATTTAGTCCCTTGCGGATTCATTCCAAGAACTGGCCCTCAGCACTTGTGTCTTAAGAGGTTATCTTTTTGTATTTTCTACTTTTCACAAGAAAATGTAGCTTGTTTTGCACTTTCATGATTTTCTTTTGCTTCTTAGGTGGCACCTTTGGTTGGTTTTTTGAAAACTCAACAAACATACGACGGTATTGCACACCAGGCTTTTCTAGGATAGCATTCTTGTTAAAACCGAAAAGGCAGAGGAGTCGAATTAAAACTTTCTGCAGTCACTGAGGAGAAACAATCAGGTTTCAAAATATAGGTATCTGACCAGGAGTTATATGCTAGTAAGTTTCCTCCCCATTGGAGAACTTGGAGACTATAAACTTGCAGAAGGCTCATTTTGAGAAGCATTTATTTCATTTTTTCCCCACTCAAACACATACTGTTAGTTAGGCAGAGTTATCTACCACTTCAGATATGAATGCTTATCTCCCCGTATTTCTTCAAGCTAAGACATAAGAGCAAGCTTTGTTTATAATTCAATATTTCTTGCAGTCATTGCAACACCAAGCTGCTCTGTAAGTTGCTGGAATGGTGCGGTATTTATCCTTGGAATTTATTAGTGTATTGTAATTTAGTCCCTTGCGGATTCATTCCAAGAACTGGCCCTCAGCACTTGTGTCTTAAGAGGTTATCTTTTTGTATTTTCTACTTTTCACAAGAAAATGTAGCTTGTTTTGCACTTTCATGATTTTCTTTTGCTTCTTAGGTGGCACCTTTGGTTGGTTTTTTGAAAACTCAACAAACATACGACAGTATTGCACACCAGGCTTTTCTAGGATAGCATTCTTGTTAAAACCGAAAAGGCAGAGGAGTCGAATTAAAACTTTCTGCAGTCACTGAGGAGAAACAATCAGGTTTCAAAATATAGGTATCTGACCAGGAGTTATATGCTAGTGAGTTTCCTCCCCATTGGAGAACTTGGAGACTATAAACTTGCAGAAGGCTCATTTTGAGAAGCATTTATTTCATTTTTTCCCCACTCAAACACATACTGTTAGTTAGGCAGAGTTATCTACCACTTCAGATATGAATGCTTATCTCCCCGTATTTCTTCAAGCTAAGACATAAGAGCAAGCTTTGTTTATAATTCAATATTTCTTGCAGTCATTGCAACACCAAGCTGCTCTGTAAGTTGCTGGAATGGTGCGGTATTTATCCTTGGAATTTATTAGTGTATTGTAATTTAGTCCCTTGCGGATTCATTCCAAGAACTGGCCCTCAGCACTTGTGTCTTAAGAGGTTATCTTTTTGTATTTTCTACTTTTCACAAGAAAATGTAGCTTGTTTTGCACTTTCATGATTTTCTTTTGCTTCTTAGGTGGCACCTTTGGTTGGTTTTTTGAAAACTCAACAAACATACGACGGTATTGCACACCAGGCTTTTCTAGGATAGCATTCTTGTTAAAACCGAAAAGGCAGAGGAGTCGAATTAAAACTTTCTGCAGTCACTGAGGAGAAACAATCAGGTTTCAAAATATAGGTATCTGACCAGGAGTTATATGCTAGTGAGTTTCCTCCCCATTGGAGAACTTGGAGACTATAAACTTGCAGAAGGCTCATTTTGAGAAGCATTTATTTCATTTTTTCCCCACTCAAACACATACTGTTAGTTAGGCAGAGTTATCTACCACTTCAGATATGAATGCTTATCTCCCCGTATTTCTTCAAGCTAAGACATAAGAGCAAGCTTTGTTTATAATTCAATATTTCTTGCAGTCATTGCAACACCAAGCTGCTCTGTAAGTTGCTGGAATGGTGCGGTATTTATCCTTGGAATTTATTAGTGTATTGTAATTTAGTCCCTTGCGGATTCATTCCAAGAACTGGCCCTCAGCACTTGTGTCTTAAGAGGTTATCTTTTTGTATTTTCTACTTTTCACAAGAAAATGTAGCTTGTTTTGCACTTTCATGATTTTCTTTTGCTTCTTAGGTGGCACCTTTGGTTGGTTTTTTGAAAACTCAACAAACATACTACGGTATTGCACACCAGACTTTTCTGGGATAGCATTCTTGTTAAAACCAAAAAGGCAGAGGAGTCAAATTAAAACTTTCCGCGGTCACTGAAGAGAAACAATCAGGTTTCAAAATATAGGTATCTGACCAGGAGTTATATGCTAGTGAGTTTCCTCCCCCATTGGAGAACGTCTCCTCCTTGGAGACTATAAACTTGCAGAAGGCTCATTTTGAGAAGCATTTATTTCATTTTTTCCCCACTCAAACACATACCGTTAGTTAGGCAGAATTATCTACCACTGCAGATATGAATGCTTATCTCCCTGTATTTCTTCAAGCTAAGACATAAGAGCAAGCTTTGTTTATAATTCAATATTTCTTGCAGTCATTGCAACACCAAGCTGCTCTGTAAGTTGCTGGAATGGTGCGGTATTTATCCTTGGAATTTATTAGTGTATTATAATATATATATATATAATGAATCGTACGTCTAGAGTTACGGCGTACGTTATTCTGTTGAATTGATATTGTTGTATATTGCTGTGTTTTGATGGCTCGGGCAGCATAAAAAAGAAAAAGTTGACTTGTTGCCTGGCTGTCCATGTTTCGAATGTGTGGGTGTGTGTGAATTAAAAATCGTACACGCATCCGAATTTCTATGAGTCAGACAAACAGACACACGCACCAACGCATCCTAATACGAAGGACCACAAACCAGTAAACTGTTTGCACTCCTTCAAAACTTAGCGGCATGATCTCGAGACCGGAAATATTTATAAGCTGGACGGGATATATCAAGTCTTTGACAAATAGTGAAAATGAACACTTCATTACTGAGGTCGATGTTCACGACAAACACCAAACATTAATTATTTTAAGCATGCAGGAACGTTATAATTTGGATCTAAGTTTAAACCTAGTTTTCAAATAACATTATTTACAGAAAGAGAGAGAGAGAGAGAGAGAGAGAGAGAGAGAGAGATCCCCCCCCCCTCCCCCCAACATCATACACTGCTGTGCACCAACATTACAACACCACTACTACTATAACCACCACCACTACCACCAGCATCACGACAACGCCAACACTCACGCCACGTCGATCTCAGCAATCCGCTGCTGGTTGAGGAGCACCAGCTCTCTGGTGGCGTCATAGATGGGGATGTCGGCCAGGAAGACCTTCATGTCGATCAGCTCGTCCAGCGACGTGAGGCGCGGGGAGCCGATGAACATCATCATATGCGAGTGCTCCATCCAGATCATCTGACCTGGAAGGCCATACAATAGTTTGTAAGCCATTGGAGCATACACATGTCGAAAAGAGAGTGGAGGATTTTCGTCTCAGTTTTTTTTAGAGGTGGGGTTAATAGTGGCATCAGGGTTGGGAAGGGAGTTATGGGGAGAAATTTAGAGGAACTGGAGGAAATGTACTGACATGGATGTTGATTTTAGCACACCTTCGATTGTCAAAGGTTGACATTTATTCCCTGTCTGTGATATACACCGAGCTGCACCACAAACAATTACACATGGGGAGAGAGAGAGAGAGAGAGAGAGAGAGAGAGAGAGGGTGTGTGTGTGTGTGTGTGTGTGTGTGTGTGTGTGTGTGTGTGTGTGTGGAGAGAGAGAGAGAGAGAGAGAGAGAGACACAGACAGACAGAGTGTGTGTGCATGTGTATGTGCATGTGTGTGTGTGTGACAGAGAGAGAGAGAGAGAGTGTGTGTGTGTGTGTGTGTGTGTGTGTGTGTCATGTGTGTGTGTGTGTGTGTGTGTGTGTGTGTGTGTGTGTGTGTGTGTGTGCATGTGTGTGTGTGTGTGTGTGTGCATGTGTATGTGTGTGGATGTGTGTGTATATGTGCATGTGTGTGTGTGTGTGTGTGTGTGTGTGTGTGTGTGTGTGTGTGTGTGTCTAAAGAGAGAGAGAGGGAGAGAGAGGGCCCTCTGGGGAGTACTGTTAGGTGCATTTTCAAGTATAATTTTTTGTTATGTTAAGGACGTTATGTTTGTCGAAAATTCGTGGGTCTGGTTTGTTTGTGTATTTAAAAAGCGTTACTCTGCGCTCTGATTTGTGTCTTTATCTGTAATTTGGCGTGTTTCAGGAACGCTGCAAGTATTTTTCAGTCTGATACATTAATAAGCGAAGTTTTGGTGGTTTGGAAGACCAGTTTACGAATGTTCCTGTGATGGTTTGGGAGACCAGTTTATGAATGTTCTTGTAAAGGACATCTCCGTTTGGGGCCATTAAAATGATCACGTTGGCTCTGTCAATCTTTGGTCCGAATAAAGACCTTCAACTTATCACTAAAATCCACAATCATCTGTCTGGATGGGATTCCAGGAAGCAGCCTTTTGTCTTTCATTTCAGTCAGCGGTCTGCGTTTACCGAAGTGTCTTCACGGTACAGGAGCTGGACTGTCATCGCAGCAGCTTCTATTATTATCTGGTGCTTGTCAGCGTGGAGAAGGAGCTGCCTCCTTGACGGGAACTAGATGCTCGGCATCTTGTTTAGCGATAGGACCCCCAGTATGGCAACGCTTTTGAATTGCAATTCTAATAATATGACGCTATTCTGGTTCTGTGTCCACGCCCTGTGACCTGTTCGTGTGAACTGCAAATCAGTGAATGAATGAGACTGTAAGAGTGAGAGAACAAAAAACTACTGTTCCAGTTTGCAGCGTCTCATACTCCCTGATCTCCAGATCAGTGAGGAGGCTGAACAGAGTCGCGCTCTGCACTCCAACCACGTGAGAATTACAGTCCTAGCCAGCCAAGCCCAAAGAATGCCGTACTAATGCGCTGGCGTCAAACACAAGGAGCTGAATGAACGGGAGGGCTGTCAGATGAGTAATGTGACTCCCACTTCACTACAATTCGTGCCATAAGTCAAAGGAAACAGGATTGCTGGTGACATATGAAAAGCTGTCTGAGTTAGCATTACCCCGCTCCCATCCCGCTTTTCCTCTTCCTATTACCCAGCTTCAGCGTAAAAGAATGAATGACAGCCCAATCAAAACAGCTAGAAAATCCATTTATGCAGCACAAAAGTGCCGAAGCATGCTGTCGATGACAAGGGCTGTGAAGTAGTGAGTCAAGGAGTCAGCTGGGTGGGGAGGGGGAGGTTTGGGTAGAGCTCTTCATGTACCCGTCATACCCCCTCCCCCTCTGCACCCCCCTTTCTTCCTCCGCCCCTTCCTCTCCCATATTGCAGGAAAGTTAGTACACTATGGTCTTCAACAATTCTAAGGAGTTTAGGACGCGGCTTTCAAAGGGTCAGAGAACTTTTGATGAGAGAAAACTTAATCGTGGCAGTAAGAATGGTTACAAGGAAAGATGAGGAAAGTCAAGTTAGTCCATTGTTTAAACCAGTCAGTCGTCTCACCGACCAACCAATCAAACCCACTCACCGGCCAGAATGTAACCGCCCAAAAAGCAGATGATCAAACAGCTAGTTATCCAATTCACCAACCACGACTATCTTACTGAAATTTGAAAAAAAAGACGAAACCTCTTAGCAAGAATGATTGACTCTTGTCCTCAGGCGTCCTGTAGATAGCCACCAGGAAGACGGCGTTGATGAACCTGCGGATGTTCTCCAAGGTCTGCTCGATAACGGGCTGCACGATCTCCCCGACACAGTGGAAGGGCAGATCGTCCGTTATGTTGACTTTCGTGACGCGCCGGATGTTGTCCCCGCACTGCTGAATGCACATCTTGTCGTTCAGCACCAGGTGATACGGCAGAGCACTGCAAATGTCTTCCGCTCTGAAACATGGGTAGTCATTTCAAAAATCATCCTGAGCCTATTACAGCAACCATCATCCTGCGGCTATTACAGCAATCATCACCCTGAGCCTATAACAGCAACCATTACCCTGAGTCTATAACAGCAACCATCAGCCTGAGCCTATTACAGCAACCATCACCCTGGGCCTATTACAGCAACCATCACCCTGAGCCTATTATATCACCATCACCCTGGGCCTATTACATCAACCATCACCCTGAGCCTATTACAGCAACCATCAGCCTGGGCCTATTACAGCAACCATCAGCCTGAGCCTATTACAGCAACCATCAGCCTGGGCCTATTACAGCAACCATCACCCTGGGCCTATTACAGCAACCATCACCCTGAGCGTATTAAAACAACCATCACCCTGAAGCTATTACAGCAACTATCACCCTGAGCCTACTACAGCAACCACCACCCTGAGCCTATTACAGCAACTATCACCCTGAACCTATTACAGCAACCACCACCCTGAGCCTATTACAGCAACCATTACCCTTAGCCTATTACAGCAACCATTACCCTGAGCCTATTACAGCAACCATTACCTGTCCAAATCACAGCAACCGTCACCCTGGGCCTACTACAGCAACCGTCACCCTGAGCCTATTACAGCTATCATTACTCTGAGCCTGTTACAACCATTACCCCGAGCCTGTTACAGCAATCATTACTCTGAGCCTATTACAGCAACCATTACCCTGAGCCTATTACATCAACCATTACCCTGAACCTATTACAGCAACCATCACCCTGAGCCTATTACAGCAACCATCACCCTGAGCCTATTACAGCAACCATCACCCTGAGACTATTACATCACCATCACCCTGGGCCTATTACAGCAACCATTACCCTGAGCCTATTACAGCAACCATCACCCTGAGACTATTACATCAACCATTATCCTGAGTCTATCACAATAACCATTACCCTGAGCCTATTAGAGCAACCATTACCCTGAGCCTATTAGAGCAACCATTACCCTGAGCCTAGTACAGCAATCATTACCATGGCCCAATCAGAGCAACCATCACCCTGGGCCTATTGCAGCAACCATCACCGCCACCTGTCAGAGTGATCAGTATCTACTTTCTCTCTCCGGTAGCAACCAACACACTGTCCATTCTGCATCCGTTCCCATCACACCCCTTCCCCACCCTCCTTCCAGTAATGACAAAGGGAACTTGTTTAAAATGCTTCTACAGTTTAATCATGAAAGCGAAAGTGAGAAGTTGTCAGTACTGCAGTTACTACCATCACTACAACTTTTAATACATCTACTACTGATACAACTTCTACTACTACTACTACTACTACTACTATTCCAGACAGTTACTTAAAGGGCTGGACACCACGGTGATCTGCTTCTGGTACACTTAGAAAAAGTCTTCTGGGACAGATCGGATGCTCAGTCTGCCTCAGGAAAAATCCCAGTCAAATGAAAGACATGGTGGGGAGGGGCGGGTGGGTTGGTATTCAACTTTGAACATACTAGGACAAAACGGATTTCCCATTTTCCGTTCGAAAAGCTCGGATCCTTCCCAGGACAAAGCCTAATTCCAGTCTGCCCCAAGACAAACCGGAATCCCGGTCTGTCCTGCGGAGAGTTCCATTATTCCGAACCGTGGGTGGATTCCGGTGTGTCCCAGCGTTCTGTCTGTCCACACTGACTTGATGATGGAGTCGTGGCCGGAGCCCTGGGGTCGCAGCAGATGAGACAGTGCGCCGGGTAGGTGGACCATGCCGTCTGTTTTGGCGTCTTTCAGGCCAGCGGGTCTCACCTGTTGCATGGCACAATTTGTTGTCGTCTGCAGGTGTTTCAGGAGATCAAAGATTTTTAGGAGTGTGGGACTCTGCGAATAAATCACGTTGTGGAGTGGCATGATGTGGTGTGGCGTGATGTGGTGTGGTGTGGTTTGCTGTGGTGCTGTGTATTATGGTGTGGTATGGTGTGGTGTGGTGTGGTGCATACGGTGTGTGTGTGTGTGTGTGTGTGTGTGTGTGTGTGTGTGTGTGTGTAAAAGAGGATGGATGACGAGAGGGGAGAGAGAGAGAGAGAGAGAGAGAGAGAGAGAGGAGAGAGAGAGAGAGAGAGAGCGAGAGAGAGAGAGAGAACAGATAGACACGACAAATGATCATATGAACTGAGCAATCTGCCCATAAAAGCTTGTACAGTGAGGTGGAGGTCAATCTGCCGATGTGAACTTGAACACGGGGTGTGGGCAATGTAAACAAAATTCTGAAAAAAAAGCCACTAACGATTCTGCTTGCAGAATAAGCAATGTCACACACACACACACACAACAACAACAACAACAACAACAACAACAAAAATAAACCAACGGGCACACTCATTTCGGAAGGGGGTAAAAAGGAGGGACAGTTAGACAGACAGACAGACAGACAGACAGAGAGAGAGAGAGACTAAGCGCTCTTGCTTGTGTGTGTGTGTGTGATTTGTGTGATTTGTGTGTGTGTGTGTGTGTGTGTGTGTGTGTGTGTGTGTGTGTGTGTGTGTGTGTGTGTGTGTGTGTGAGCAAACAAGCAAGCAATAAGCGAGATAGAAAGAGGGAGGGAGGCAGTGTGCGTGTGCTTTATAGTGTGTGCGTGAGCGCCCTTGAGCAGGCGTACTTGTATGTGCGTAGGCACCTGTGAGCCCGAGGAAGAGGAGGCGGTAAGCGGGCCGACCCGAAAGACAGTGTGGTTGACGGTAATGTTGTCAGTGGTCTTCTCCTTGGCCTGTTTGATGACAGTCACACTAGCCGTCTGGTGGAAGATCTGTTTGCCCACGGCTTCCACTAATCCTGCCACAAAGAACAGAATGAAAGGAGGAGGGAACAACGGATAGAAAGAGAATAAGAAAATGATTTATCTGAAAAAAAAAACAACGCGAAAAGAATGGAAGAAAGTAATTATGAAAAATAGAAAGAAAAAAGAAAGACGGTAATCAAAGAAAAGTGGTAATAAAAAAAATGGGAAAACAGCAATCGATGAAGCAAACAATAAACAAGGGAAATAAAGAAGGAAACCAGAGCTGGAATTGTCAACAACAAAAAAACAAAAAAAACGAAAGAAGACAGTATTGAAGAAAGAAAATATGAAAGAGGGATGGAAGTTGTCAGAAAAGAAAAAGAAGGGAAGAAAGTTACCAAGGAACATAAGAATAAGGAGAGAAGGGAAAAAGTAATCCAGAAAAATCAGAAAGCAAGGAAGAATTTAATGAGGAAAGAGAATGAGAAAGACGAAAAAAAGTAACAAAGAACGAAAATGATATAGAAAGAAGAGAAAGCGGCAATCAAGCAAGAAAACCGTAACATCCCAACCCCAACCCCAAAAGAAGAAAATCTGAAATAACAAGAGGCAATTACGAAAGAAAATCATAAAAAAACAATGATTTAATGAACGAATGAAAGTAACAAAGGAAGAAAGAAAAGAAGGAATGAAAAAAGAGTAGAAGAGAGGAGGATTGAAAGGTACATTTGCTGACAACAGTAATCTTGACCGTAGAAGAGAAAGAATGAGATGAAGGAAGGACGTAAAAGAGAAAAAGATGAAAAGAACACACACACACACACACACACACACACACACACACACACACACACACACACACACACACACAAGAGAGAGAGAGGAGAGAGAGAGAGAGAGAGAGAGAGAGAGAGAGAGAGAGAGAGAGAGAGAGAGAGAGAGAGAATTTATTGAAAAAAAAATCACGTCTTTACCCTATGCTTGCGGGTTTACGTAAATAAAAAGAAAACATTCACTCTTGGAACAGATATACATATAGGTGAATGCAAACATAACTTATAGTGATCAGAAAGGCATGAAAATAATACCTATGACGATGGGGTAGAAGCCCTCTTTTCTACTGTAGTAATGCAGAAGTATGTCGTCGTTCTCCGTTTGCTCACACCTGATCCAACATTCAACACGTCTGTTGAATACAGTCCATGTAGTGTGGACAATAATCAGAACACGAATAAGAACAACTTCTTCACAGACATTCTCTCAGATACAAAGATGATGATGGTAGCATATGTATGTATTTGGTTTGGGGGAACGTGAGGAGAACTAAGAACTCCAAATTGTGATTTTCACCAAGGTGTTCAATATGTAGTTGGTGGAATAGCCCCGTGGTAGATCCTACACAAGTGTGTCTGTTTAAAGAAACTTCTCTCAGAGACGTGTCACTTTCCATGACCAAAAACAAGGCTCAAGAAAAAGAGAATGTTTCTGCCCAACGTCACGCGCGCGTGCGTGCATGCGTGTGTGTGAATATCTAATATATAAATGGCAAATTCTGTGTGTGTGTGTGTGTGTGTGTGTGTGTGTGTGTGTGTGTGTGTGTGTGTGTGTGTGTGTGTGTGTGTGTGTACGCTATAGACTCAAAAACGGCTCAACCGATTGTCATGAAATTTGGCAGGTACGTCTGTTGTGACCCGAGGATGGTTTTGGGCTAATCTCTAAAAAAATAAAACCGTTAAAAACCGTTAAAAAACTGTTATAACGGTTTCAAAGACATCTTTTTCTTCTGCTTTTCTTCAAATAGCCGTTGTGACATTGCACAGGTACAGGACTACTTCTCTAAAATTAAAACCGTTATTTGGCAGTTAAAAAACGTTATTTATAACAGTTAAAAACCGTTAAAAACACCAAACCCTATCAAAGAAACTGTTTAAAACCCGATCTTCTTGAAATTTAGCAGGTATGTCTGTTGTGACCCGAGGATGGTTTTGGGCTAATCTTTAAAGAAATAAAACCGTTAAAAACCGTTAAAAAACTGTTATAACGGTTTCAAAGACATCTTTTTCCTCTGCTTTTCATCAAATGGCCGTTGTGACATTGCACAGGTACATCGAACCTAGAGGGACATCTCCCGAGTAACATAGGGTCATTGGACAGTTTCTGCGACAGTTATTTATGACCGTTAAAAACCGTTAACAACACGTACCCCCCTAAAAACGATCAAAAATACAATCTTTTCTGATGTTGGCGGCAAAGGGAGTCCTCGGATCGCCACCAAACTTGGCATGAGTCTAGAAGGACATACTGTGAATAACATTGGGTCATTCGATAGTTTTTATGACCGTTATTTATCACCGTTAAAAAGCGTTATTTTCTAAATTTAGACCTTTCTTGATGAAATTTGGTATACAGGTGTAGTTTTCAATGTTGAACAATGATATACAACTTACACGAACCGAAACTTAAAATTGACCGTTAAAAACCGTTATTATATAAATTTAGACCGTTCTTGATGAAATTCGGTATACAGATGCAGTTTTACACGCTGAACAATGATATACAATTTACACGAACGGAAACTTAAAAATTGACCGTTAAAAACCGTTATTATATAAATTTAGAGCGTTCCTGATGAAATTCGGTATACAGATGCAGTTTTACACGCTGAACAATGATATACAACTTACACGAACGGAAACTTAAAATTGAGCGTTAAAAACCGTTAAGATCCGTTATTTTCTAAATTTAGACCTTTCTTGATGAAATTTGGTATACAGGTGCAGTTTTACACGCTGATCAATGATAGACAACTAATATGAACAGAAACTTAAAATTGACCGTTAAAAACCGTTAATTTCTAAATTTAGAGATGGTATCACCGTTAAAAAGCGTTATTTTCTAAATTTAGACCTTTCTTGATGAAATTTGATATACAGGTGTAGTTTTCAATGCTGAGCAATGATATACAAGTTACACGAACCGAAACTTAAAATTGACCGTTAAAAACCGTTATTATATAAATTTAGACCGTTCTTGATGAAATTCGGTATACAGATGCAGTTTTACACGCTGAACAATGATATACAATTTACACGAACGGAAACTTAAAAATTGACCGTTAAAAACCGTTATTATATAAATTTAGAGCGTTCCTGATGAAATTCGGTATACAGATGCAGTTTTACACGCTGAACAATGATATACAACTTACACGAACGGAAACTTAAAATTGAGCGTTAAAAACCGTTAAGATCCGTTATTTTCTAAATTTAGACCTTTCTTGATGAAATTTGGTATACAGGTGCAGTTTTACACGCTGATCAATGATAGACAACTAATATGAACAGAAACTTAAAATTGACCGTTAAAAACCGTTAATTTCTAAATTTAGAGATGGTATCACCGTTAAAAAGCGTTATTTTCTAAATTTAGACCTTTCTTGATGAAATTTGATATACAGGTGTAGTTTTCAATGCTGAGCAATGATATACAAGTTACACGAACCGAAACTTAAAATTGACCGTTAAAAACCGTTATTATATAAATTTAGACCGTTCTTGATGAAATTCGGTATACAGATGCAGTTTTACACGCTGAACAATGATATACAACTTACACGAACGGAAACTTAAAAATTGACCGTTAAAAACGGTTATTATATAAATTTAGACCGTTCCTGATGAAATTCGGTATACAGACGCAGTTTTACACGCTGAACAATGATATACAACTTACACGAACGGAAACTATAAAATTGAGCGTTAAAAACCGTTAAGATCCGTTATTTTCTAAATTTAGACCTTTCTTGATGAAATTTGGTATACAGGTGCAGTGTTACACGCTGATCAATGATAGACAACTAATATGAACAGAAACTTAAAATTGACCGTTAAAAACCGTTAATTTCTAAATTTAGAGATGGTAGTCTGCAGAGGATTTCAGAAATACACCGAAGTTATGATGCTCTGCAATACCGTCTGATTTTTGTCTGTCAACAAGAGCCATGGTCAGACATTTTCATCCCGTGGGGCAGATCTGACCATTCCGTGTTTTACACATGGAATGTTCTACGTTGCAGCATCACGAACTGGAAGCGCAGAAACACTGACTATACTTGCGCCAAACAGGGAGACCAGAAATGTTGTCAACCCAGAGGCCCTCCAATAGACATAATACATCGTGAAAATGCAATCTTTTCACAGAGTTGTCATGTTTGAGTTGGGTTTAACGTCCGTGCCAAAATCAAGGATATGCAGACGGCTGGTCCGTCACATTAGACTGACACCTGCGGGGCCAGGGTGGACATCGGGGTGAACTACGGTCATTTTAGCTGGAAACATTCCACGTTAAAATTTCCAAGACCAAGCCGGGATTCGAAACCACGACCTTTGGATCATGAGTCCAGCGCCTTATCCACTAGGTTATGGCGGCCCCTATAGAGTTGTCATTTTGGAGCACTTCAATCGAGGAATTGAGAATGCATCGGTAAGTTCATTAAGTACAGGCATCCCTCTATCGACTGTGTATCGTATTACGAAAAACAATTGTGAGGTAAAATTGATTGAGAGGCAAGAAGGGTCATACAGCAGGGTGAGGACAGCTACCCCAAGTACAGGACACGTGAGGAGTCTGAATGAGGACATACTGGGACTGTGAAGCTTGGGCAGAGAGAAATCATCGTCACCAACCAGTGGGTTGTCCCCTACAACCCTTACCTCCTACATTAGTTCAACTGCCACATCAATGTGGAAATATGCAGTAGCATAAAATTCATCAAGTACGTCCTGAAGTATGTCCACAAGGGCACAGACCAAGCCGTCTTCCAACTCCAAGCCACTCAGGCAGGTGAAGGAACAGCTCAACAACCTCCAGTCATTGATGAGATCCAAATGTACCAGAATGCCCGCTACGTTGGCAGCATCGAGGCGACCTGGAGACTCCAGGGATTTGACATGCATGAGCGCCACCCCATGGTGCAGAGACCAGCTGTCCATTTGGAGAATGGACAATGGGTCTACTTCAATCCACACAACGCAGCGCAAAGAGCACAAGGCTCTCCCCCAGAAGCAACCCTTACCGCCATCTTTAGCCTATGCTCTCAAGACCCTACAGCACGAGAGCTGAAGTACGTGGAAGTCCCTGAGCACTTCACATTGATGTCCACTCAGAATATGTGGAAGAAACGACAAAGGGGCACTGCAATCCGGCGATTGTACAGTATCAGTCCTCGCCAGGGAGAGTGCTACTTCTTGAGGCTTCTACTCAACGTTATGAAAGGATCCCGTTCGTACGAGGAGCTGAAGATTGTCAACGGCTATGTCCACAACATTTTTCGAGATGCTTGCAATGCTCTTGGACTCCTAGATGATGACCGCCTTCTACAACTTGCCCTGGAGGAAGCCTCCATCTCTCAGAGACCCCGACTGCTGCGTGACTTCTGTATTATCCTGGTGGCTTTCAACCCCAGTAACCCAGGCAACCTGTGGAACCTCTTCAGAGACCATCTTGCTGAAGATTTCCTCTTCCAAGTCCGAAGAGATGTCTATTATGAAGCACAGTACACAGATGCCATCTACAACCAAGCTCTTACTGTGATTCAGGACAAACTCTTCCTTCTTGGAGGCAAGTCTACAGAGGAGTATGGGATGCCAACAGTCACACAACAACAAACTGTGCCTCGAGAATACTACCGCGAGACCAATTACGACACTACTGCAATCCGGGCAGCAGCTGATGACCAGCTGAAGAAGCTGACAGCTGACCAGAGAGACGTGTACGACAGCTTTATGACCATGGTTGAGCAGAGGCAGGATCCCACAGCAAGCAGCAACATAATGTTCCTTGATGCTCCATGAGGGACAGGAAAGACCATCCTGAATCTTATCCTGAACAGGATCCGCTCCACAGGCAAAATAGTGCTAGCCACTGCTTCCAGTGTCATTGCCGCTACTCTTTTGCCGGGTGGGCGGACAGTAAATAGCATTTTCAAGGTCCCTCTGGATGCCGACAAGCAAGAAACGCCAACCTGCTCTGTCAAGCGTGGGTCAACGTTGGCCAAAGTCATCAAAGAGGCTGCAACCGTCATAATTGATGAAGCTCCCATGACCCACAAAGCTGTCTACGAGGCCATGGACTCTACGCTGCAGGACATCACCCAAGTGCACAGGCCAATGGGAGGCATCCCAACGCTGTTCTGTGGGGACTTCAGGCAGATCCTCCCTGTCGTCCTCAATGGCACCAGAGCCAACATTGTCAACGCCTGTCTGATAGCCAGGAGGATCTGATAGAAGCAGTCTACCCGGATCTTCATGCTCACTGTGCAGACTCAGACTGGTTAGCGGAAAGGGCCATAATCTCCTCCCTGAACGAGACTGTCAACAGGCTGAACAGAAAAATCGTAGCTGACTTCCCTGGAGAGGAAACTGTACAGATCTGTTGACACGGCCAAGAATGATGATGAGGCAGTCCTTTATCCACAAGAACTCCTGAACTCCATTGAGATTTCTGGACTTCCACCACATGAACTGTTGCTGAAATCTGGAGTCCCTATTATCATTCTCCGCTCACTGGACCCGCCAAAGGTGATCAATGGCACCCGATGTGTCTTCACCAGACTGCACAGGAACGTTGTAGAAGCGAAAATATCATGTGGCCCCCACAAAGGTGAACCGGTGCTGCTCCCCAGAATTCCTCTGGAACCCATGGACTCACCCCTGCCATTCCAGTTCTGACGGCTTCAGTTTCCCATGAAACCAGCTTTCGCTCTGATTAATCATCAAGAGCCAGGTCCGACATTTTCATCCCTTGGGGCAGACCTGACCGTTCCGTGTTTTACACATGGAATGTTCTACGTTGCAGCATCATGAACTGGAAACGCAGAAACACTGACTATACTTGCGCCAAACAGGGAGACCAGAAATGTCTACCCAGAGGCTCTCCAATAGACATGATACATCGTGAAAATGCAGTCTTTTCACAGAGTTGTCATGTTTGAGTTGGATTTAACGTCCGTGCCAAAATCAAGGATATGCAGACGGCTGGTCCGTCACATTAGACTGACACCTGCGGGGCCAGGGTGGACATCGGGGTGAACTACGGTCATTTTAGCTGGAAACATTCCACATCAAAATTTCCAAGACCAAGCCGGGATTCGAAACCACGACCTTTGGATCATGAGTCCAGCGCCTTATCCACTAGGTTATGGCGGCCCCTACAGAGTTGTCATTTTGGAGCACTTCAATCGAGGAATTGAGAATGCATCGGTAAGTTCACAAAGTACAGCCATCCCTCTATGGACTGTGTATCTATGGAAAAAAATTCGTGAGGGAAAACAGATTGAGAGGCAAGAAGGGAGTGGGCGTCCGAAGAAATTGGGTGAAGTAGATAGGAGGAGGCTGGGGCAATTGGTTCGGCATGGGAAAAACGAAACAAACCCAAGCTGAATTTTATTGTATTGTCTTTTAAGTGGTGAGAGAGAGGGGTGGCCAGAAAATTATTGTACAGATATACCCGAGCGAAGCCGGGTACACCGGCTAGTATATCTAATATATAAAGGGCAAATTGTGTGTGTGTGTGTGTGGTGTGTGTGTGTGTGTGTGTGTGTGTGTGTGTGTGTGTACGCTATAGACTCAAAAACGGCTCAACCGATTGTCATGAAATTTGGCAGGTACGTCCGTTGTGACCCGAGGATGGTTTTGGGTTAATCTCTAAAAAAATAAAACCGTTAAAAACCGTTTAAAAAGCTGTTTATAACGGTTTCAAAGTCATCTTTTTCCTCTGCTTTTCTTCAAATAGCCGTTGTGACATTGCACAGGTACAGGACTACTTCTCTAAAATTAGAACCGTTACTTGGCAGTTAAAAAACGTTATTTATAACAGCTAAAAACCGTTTAAAAACACCAAACCCTATAAAAGAAACTGTTTAAAACCCGATCTTCTTGAAATTTAGCAGGTACGTCTGTTGTGACCAGAGGATGGTTTGGGTTTGGGGCTAATCTCTAAAAAAATAAAACCGTTAAAAACCGTTAAAAAACTGTTATAACGGTTTCAAAGACATCTTTTTCCTCTCCTTTTCATCAAATGGCCATTGTGACATTGCACAGGTACGGGGCTACTTCTCGAAAATTAGAACCGTTATTTGGCAGTTAAGAAACGTTATTTATAACAGTTAAAAACCGTTAAAAACACCAAACCCTATGAAAACTGTTTAAAACCCGATCTTCTGAGGTTGGCGGCCACGAGAGTCATCGGATCGCCACCAAACTTGACATAAGCCTACAGGAACATCCAGCGGGTCACATAGGGTCATTAGATAGTCATTATGACAATTAAATTTGACCGTTAAAAACCGTTATTTTCAAAATTTAGGCTGTTCTTGATGAAATTCGGTATACATGTGCAGTTTTAAATGCCGAAAAATGATGTACAACTTTTACGAACCGAAATTTACAATTGGCTGTTAAAAACCGTTATTTTATAAATTTAGAGTATTCTTGAAGAAATTCGATATACATGTGCAGTTTTAACGCTAAACAATGATATACAATTTTCAAGATCCGAAACTTAACATTGACCGTTAAAAACCGTTATTTTCTGAATTTCGAAATTTTCACCGTTCTTGATAACATTCCGTATGCACGTACAGTTTTAAGCGCTGAACAATGTTATGCAAATTTTACGAACCAAAACTTAACACTGACTGTTAAAAACCGTTATTTTCTAAATTTACACCGCTATTGATAAAATTCAGTATGCGTATGTCCAGTAACGGTAAGTAATTTTGCAACATGGATGGTTTAGCAGGTACGTCTGTTGTGACCCGAGGATGGTTTGGGGCTAATCTCTAAAAAACATAAAACCGTTAAAAACCGTTAAAAAAAACTGTTATAACGGTTTCAAAGACATCTTTTTCCTCTGCTTTTCATCAAATGGCCGTTGGGACATTGCACAGGTACAGGGCTACTTCTCGAAAATTAGAACCGTTATTTGGCAGTTATAAAACGTTATTTATAACAGTTAAAAACCGTTAAAAACACCAAACCCTATAAAAGAAACTGTTTAAAACCCGATCTTCTTGAAATTTGGCAGGTACGTCTGTTGTGACCAGAGGATAGTTTGGGGCTAATCTCTAAAAAAATAAAACCGTTAAAAACCGTTAAAAAAAACTGTTATAACGGTTTCAAAGACATCTTTTTCCTCTGCTTTTCTTCAAATGGCCGTTGTGACATTACACAGGTACGGGGCTACTTCTCGAAAATTAGAACCGTTATTTGGCAGTTAAGAAACGTTATTTATAACAGTTAAAAACCGTTGAAAAACACCAAACCCTATGAAAACTGTTTAAAACCCGATCTTCTGAGGTTGGCGGCCACGAGTTATCGGATCGCCACCAAACTTGACATAAGCCTACAGGAACATCCAGCGGGTAACATAAGGTCATTAGACAGTCATTATGACCATTACATTTGACCGTTAAAAACCGTTATTTTCAAAATTTAGGCTGTTCTTGATTAAATTTGGTATACATGTGCAGTTTTAAATGCCGAAAAATGATGTACAACTTTTACGAACCGAAATTTAAAATTGACCGTTAAAAAACGTTATTTTATAAATTTAGAGTATTCTTGTAGAAATTCGATATACATGTGCAGTTGTGAATGCTAAACAATGATATACAATTTTCAAGATCCGAAACTTAACATTGATCGTTAAAAACCGTTATTTTCTGAATTTCGAAATTTTCACCCTTCTTGATAACATTCCGTATGCACGTACAGTTTTAAGCGCTGAACAATGTTATGCAAATTTTACGAATCAAAACTTAACATTGACCGTTAAAAAACCGTTATTTTCTAAATTTACACCACTATTGATAAAATTCGGTATGCGTATGTCCAGTAACGGTAAGTAATTTTGCAACATGGATGGGACAGGGTAGGGGGATGAAAAGGGAGGAATGAGAGGGGCCAGAAAAATGATTGTACAGTGCAAAGCCTGATACACTATTTTTACATTAGACACAGACCCGTTGAAATAAACTACTTCTGCACAAAGTCTATTCCTATAAAATTAAGGGCAGTCAGAAGAATGGGAATGGGAACAGTGAGTGCAGGCGGAAAATCGAGCGAGAAAAGCATCACGACTTGCTAGGGAAGATCCAGAGGAAAGGGGCCAGAGGCAGGCGGAAAACAATAGAATGTATAACAGAGAGAGAGAGAGAGAGAGAGAGAGAGAGAGAGAGAGGAGAGAGAGAGAGAGAGAGGGTGTGTGTGTGTATTTGTGTGGGGGAGGGGGTGGGAAGATGTTGGAGGGGGGGGGGGGTTGATTGTAAATCAAAACAATTAATACATGTTTGCCGTCACGTGAGTATCGCAAAGAGTGTTCATATCGCGGGCAACGCCGGGTGCCCCTGCTAGTATATATATATATATATATATATATATATATATATATATATATATATATATGGTGTGTGTGTGTGTGTGTGTGTGTGTGTGTGTGTGTGTGTGTGTGTGTGTGTGTGTGTGTGTGTGTGAGGAGAGAGAGAGAGAGGTGTTTGGGTGGCTATGAAGAGGTGCAAACGTGTGCGTGCACGCATTGTGTGTGTGTGTGTGTGTTGTGTGTGTGTGTGTGTGTGTGTGTGTGTGTGTGTGGTGTGTGTGTGCGCGCACGCACGCGCGTGCGCGTAAGTGTGCTCATATGTATGTGATTACATACATATGTATGAGTGTTCCTGAGAGGAGGAGAGAGAGAGAGAGAGAGAGAGAGAGAGAGAGAGAGAGAGAGAGAGAGAGAGTTTTATGAATGAGGTGTCACCGCGTGCGAACTGTTCCATATACGCTACATCACATCCGCCAAGTTTAGAGACCGCGCTGTGCATGATTTAAAGCTGATGGATAAATGAATGACTAAGATGAGAGAATTTAAGAAGTGAGTCTCGTGGCTACGACTTTGCAGATGTCTGATCTACAAACAGAAAGAGAGAGAGAGAAAGACAGACAGACAGACAGACAGTCAGATACCGACAGAGAGAGAGAGAGGGGAGA
>CM065734.1:58800196-58815196 GCA_033310375.1 Conus canariensis
AGTTCAATCCATTCTCACCAACCCACCAGCTGAGAACAAATACAACACTCTGAAGAAGTCTCTGATCAAGACGTTTGGCAAATCTCAAGCCCAAAAAGATGCAGAACTTCTAAATCTTAATGGACTTGGTGACAAACGCCCAACTGCTCTCTTGCGCAAGATCAACTCCCTTAATGATGGTCCACAAACACTCAAACGTGCGCTGTTCCTGCAAATCTCCCTTCTGATGTACGAGGTATTTTGGCCGGACATAACTTCGCAGACACAGACACACTCGCTGAGGCAGCAGACCGCATTTGGGAAGCACGAACTTCTGGCGTACAGCAGGTCTTCATGGCTCCAACAGAATCACACAATGAACTGAATGTGGTCACGCCATCATTAAACGAGAACGTCTCAGCCATCAACAAAGGTAGACGTCCTCCTCGCCCCCAACAACGTGGCACGAACAGTTCAGCCTCTGTATGTTTTTACTATCAGAGATTCGGACCTGACGCTCGTCGCTGTCTCCCTGGTTGCAAATTCGCATCGCTACTCACCAAAGGAAGCCAGCAAGGCACATCATGCTCGGGAAACGCCAGTGCCAGCCGTTGAACGTGTCAACGGCTGGCGTTTTTGATTCGAACACGTTTTCAGTTTATGACCGACACTCTGGCCAATCTTTCTTGATTGACACTGGGGCTGACGTGTCAGTTTTTCCAGCCTCTCCACAGGATCGCAAGAACGATTCGCCTTCCATTCCACTCTCTGCTGCAAATGGAACGTCCATCAAGACCTGGGGTACACGCAACATCTCCTTGAAGATCACACCCACACATGTGTACACACACAAGTTTTATCTCGCTGATGTTATCCGCCCCATTCTGGGTGCTGATTTTTTCATTGCTCATAACCTTGTCATCGACCTTAAGGGCAAGCGTCTCCTGTCTTTTGATAAGACTTCTACTTTCCTTAACAGCACTGGGTCTCCCATGACTCTTGCAGGTTTGTCGCTTCATCCACATAATGAGTACTCTGACCTTCTCTATCAATTTCCAGAGCTACTCACTCCACGTTTTGACTCCACTATCAATAAACATGGCGTAGAACATCACATTGAGACACAGGGACCTCCAGTATATGCTCGTGCTCGACGCCTGAATCCAGAAAAGTTAGCAGCTGCAAAAGCTGAGTTCTTGAAAATGGAAGAAATGGGCATCATCCGCCGGTCCAACTCATCCTGGTCTTCACCTCTTCATGTAGTCCCAAAAGCCGGAGGCCAATGGCGACCTTGTGGCGATTACAGACATCTGAACGCTGCTACCAAAGATGATCGCTATCCCTTGCCTCATATTCAAGATTTCAACAATATCCTCACAGGATGTGAAGTCTTCTCCAAAATTGATCTGGTCAGAGGCTACCACCAGATTCCTATGGCGTCATCTTCTGTTGCCAAAACAGCCATCATCACGCCTTTTGGACTCTGGGAATTCCTCCGCATGCCTTTTGGCCTCAAGAACGCTGCTCAGGCATTTCAACGATTGATGGATGGCATTCTTCGAGATATACCGTTCATTTTCGTCTACATTGACGACATCCTTGTGGCCAGTCACTCACAGGAAGAACACCGTGAACACCTCAGACAGCTTTTCGAGCTCCTCTCCACCAATGGACTGGTTATCAACAAGGCCAAGTGTGTCTTTGGTGTTTCAGAGTTGGATTTTCTTGGCCATCGAGTCACTACACAAGGAATTCGTCCACTCCCAGATCGTGTTGCTGCTCTTCAAGACTGCCCTGCCCCCACTGATCGCACAGGCCTACAAAAATTCCTTGGGATGATGAACTACTACCATCGCTTTATACCACACGTAGCTGGAATTTTAGCCCCACTCCACGCGCAGGCAAGTGGTAAAGGACAAACTATTCAGTGGTCTGAGACTTGTCAAGCTGCGTTTGAAAAAGCCAAAGAAGCTCTGAAAGAAGCTGTCCTGCTTCATCACCCCCATCCAGATGCACCCACTAGTCTCACAGTCGATGCTTCAAACTCAGCTTTGGGCGCCCAGCTTGAGCAGAAACATGGGCAGTCCTGGGTACCTCTTGCTTTCTTCTCCAGAAAACTTTCAGAATCAGAGAAGAAATACAGCACCTTTGATCGTGAACTGTTGGCAGCCTACAGTGCGACCAAACATTTCAGACACTTTCTGGAGGGACGATCTTTTATCCTGTACACTGACCACAAGCCACTTGTGTCTGCATTCCAGAGTCAAGCTGAACGCTCTCCTCGACAAACGAGACATTTGTCTTACATCGCAGAATTCACCTCTGACATACAGTACATCAAAGGCAAGTTCAATGTGGTGGCTGATACCTTTTCACGCATCAGCATCAACTCCACCTCTGAGTCTGAGGAACAGTTTTGCTTCTCTTTTGGCAGTTTTGATCAACTTGCTCAAGACCAAGTGCAGTCCAGTGAAATGGATGCCTATCGCACGGCAGCCACAGGCCTCAAACTTCAAGACATTCAGTTTGGTACATCAACTTTACTATGCGATACATCCACCGGTGTCACACGCCCAGTTTTGCCCAAATCCTGGACCCGTCCTGTGTTTGAGCAAATTCACGGACTCTCACATGCAGGTGCACGCCCCACGCAACAAGCCATTGTCCAGCGCTTCGTGTGGCATGGTATGAAACGTGACATCCGAAAATGGTGCAAAGAGTGTCATCCCTGCCAGTCCTCCAAGATTCATCGACACACACGGGCACCCCTGGTAGAACGTCCACCTCCAACTGCCAGGTTCTGCAGCCTTCATGTGGATCTTGTTGGACCTACTTGTTCACGATAATTGACCGTTTCACCAGGTGGCCAGAAGCAATTCCCCTTCCGGATGCCCATGTTTCTACCTGTGCGGCAGCACTTGTACAACACTGGATTGCCAGATTTGGTGTTCCTGAGGACATTACCTCTGATCGAGGCAGACAGTTCACCTCGTTACTCTGGGCTGAGTGCAACAAACTCTTGGGCATTGAAGTTCACACAACCACAGCTTACCATCCACAGGCGAACGGCATGGTTGAACGCTTCCACCGCCTGCTGAAAGCAGCACTCAAGGCACGTACCACCACCCCTGACTGGTTTGCAGAACTGCCTTTGGTCCTTCTAGGGATACGTTCTTCTTGGAGGGTGGACCCTGGATGTTCTCCTGCTGAACTTGTCTATGGTTCAACACTTCGTCTACCAGGTGAATTTCTACAGCCGTCAGACGCAAAGACCATGGAACCAGACTCAACATTTCTCAAACATCTACAACAAACCATGCGCACTGTGCTACCACCAACACCAACGTATCATGGAACACAGCCTGTCTATGTTCCATCAAACCTGGCCTCCACTGGGTTCGTTTATGTCAGAAACGATGCCCACCGACAGCCGCTACAACGACCTTATGATGGCCCTTATCGCATCATAGACACCAATGACAAGTTTTACACCCTTGACATCAAGGGCCGTTCAGAGACGGTGTCTGTGGACCGCCTGAAAACCGCTTTTGTCACGCCTCTTACCATTTCGGAGCACAAGCCTCTGGTTTCCCCTGGTGCTCACGCACCACCTGTGGCTTCTCCTGGCGCTCAGGTTCCATCATCATCATCAAAGACAACCTCTGGCTCCGCAGCACAGTCTGCACAACCATATGTTTACTCACCATTATCTCCTACCAAAGTTAGAACTCGTTCTGGTCGCGTTTCGCGCCTGCCATCCAAATTTCGATGACTTTTATTTCAATCTTGTTGTTCTCAAGTTTTCGCTTCGTAGTTCTCCGCTGGGGAGGGAGTAGTGTAGCGACTACATCGGCTTCCACGAAGCACAGTTCGTTCATGTTTGTTTTGAGAGTTATCTTTCTTTTTCTGTTGTTAAGGAACGGAGAGTTCCTGCGCTTGTTGTTGTGGTTAACGACTGATGAGTCTTAGTTTTCTTGGTTGGCCTATACAGCCATTCTAGAGTTATTAAAAACTCAGAAACTGTACTCAAGGTCTTTGAGTTTTTGTGTATTATTTTATTAACCACTAAAATTTCTTCGAATTATCAAAATGTGACGCAACATGAAACCGTCGACAAGGTATTTATTGAACATAGCTATACCACACAAACAAAAGGCAATTTTCATTTACAGACAGAACTATGCCTTCATGGAATAAATGACCTATTGACTCTAACAGAGTATACGAATGAGCGTCACAGCTTATTACCAATGACCTGTCATATCACTATCAATCATGAACTAAAACGAGACTTTTAGAAGCCTGAGACTAACTTATTTACTCCCCATTTTCCTGATTCCCAAAATGAAATTTGCTTTTTGTAAGTACGGCTCTATTCAGTAAATAATTTATTAGTGTTATTTGTGTTTTCTTTTTTTTTCTCCAATACTTACCATGGTCAAGTTTTTAGGACTTGTAAATAATCACATACACAAAATCGTTAATGAGAGACACGATTCTTGTAACACTTTTAGAAAACCTAGACAGCGAGATATACGCCGGTATTATTTTTGGATACAGTACATTCTGCAGGATGTGATGTTTTCCCAGTAAACGTCATTCTGAAAATGACGTCAGAGTGATGCAGTTTGACATGGTAGGGAAATTCAAGATACAAGTATAACGTGAGCAATCAAATCAGCTAGCCTAATGTCATGTTTAGTCCAGCCTCGTTTGGTTTTCGAAACAATGTCTGCTGATGGCAATGGCTCTACGCCGTTTCCGTTGGCTGCGGTACACTTCGAGGTTTGACAGCAAAAACAATGGCGACACCGGCGACTTGTGCAGTCTTGCATCAGATTACTTTTGACGACGAAGGACGGTGTTGAGTGTGGTGAAGACCAACTCTCGGCGGGAGAAAACGGTGCATTTAATTTTTGCAGCAAAGAACAAGTAAATGAAAATTAAAAAAAAAAAACCAAAAAAAAACCCAAACAAACAAACAAACAAAAACGGAAGAAACAAAATGGAAGAAGAAGAAGAAGATGCAACTTGTTTACAAACCTATAAATTAGTATAATGCAAAAGACGTAACCTTATCACAAGACTGTCCGTGTGTTGTCTCTTTGAAAATAGAATTTGTGTTATTTTAGGAGTCCCACTCCTTGCATAATGTATTTGGGTCGTACATATGTCATTAACGGAAATGGTGAGGGGGGGGGGGGGGGGGGGGAGTAGGGGTCGATCGGTCGGTCTCTCACTCTGTCTCGGTAACTGATGTCATTATTTGAAAACTAAGTTTGGTCTTAAACCCAAATGATAACGTTCCTGCATTCTGAAGATAATTCATTTGGTGTTCGTCATGAACATCGACCTCAGTATTGAACAATAAACCACCACAGAGCTGAAAGCATGCGACAATAGCCGCCATTTTGCTTTAGCAGCTGTTCAAAAATCCGAGGCTTTTGAAAACGCTGGCAAGGGCTTTGTGCAAGTGCCGCGATTTGGACTGCTCTATAGTCTCAGCAGCCATACATCTCTTCCAGCAGCCTGCTATAAGGTACACGGTTGAAACTGTTTATTTTGAAAAGAAAAAAGAAGAAAAAATAAGTGTAGCGTCCGGAAGGACAAATGACCACGAAGGTGACGTGGAACAGGCACAATTATCGTCAACATTAAAGTATTTCAGGACACATTCACTGGCATTACAATGGTAGGTAAGTGTACGGTGAATTTTAGCCCTTGTTTCAAAACGTCAATGTAGAGATTTACAGCACATTTCTGGTCGACTTTTTGGGCGCTGATCATACGTAATGATTGCTTAAAGACGGTTGTCAGCCTCCCTGATTTCCGCGATGGAAAAAATGGAAAGTTTGAGTAAGCCTACAAGAACGGACCCCTGGTGAAAGCAGTCTTAAGCAAACATTTGTAATTTTGTGGCGTGTGTGTGTGTGTGTGTTGTGTGTGTGTGTGTGTGTGCGCGCGCGCGCGCGTGTTATGTGTACACAGGCGCACACACGTGTCTGTGTACACTCGGGTGCGTGTGTGTGTGTTAGGGGGGGGGGGGGGGTGGAGAGAGAGAGAGAGAGAGAGAGAGAGAGAGAGAGAGAGAGAGAGAGAGAGAGAGAGAGAGAGATGAAAGGTGCTCGAATGTGGTGCACATTATGTACGTGTGAAAGTGCTTGCGCCTTTTTCTGTAAATGTGTGTGTGTGTGTGTTGTGTGTGTGTGTGTGTGTGTGTGTGTGTGTGTGCGTGCGTGCGTGTTCGCGTGTGTATGAAGACATGCAGTTCGAGTAATTACATATTCCGACAACTTGACACAGTAGCAAAAAAAAACAAAAAAACCTCAGTTGGAGAGAACGAACTATTATTGTGTTTGAACTTACAGAACCCATTTATAACAAAGGGAAGTAAAAGAGGGAACTGTTCACACACACACACACACACACACACACACACACACACACACACACAACACCACACACGCAAGTTCACAAGTTGTTTATTTTGTCTATGAAGGAAAATTATTTTGTGGTGACACATTGCAACAGCACATCATAAAATACAATGTAAAATACAATAGAATAAAATCAAATTAATAAGTTTGAAATTAAACATCAACACTCACCACTTATTTACTTATCTACACATCACAATCCATGTTCTGTCCACACTCACACACACACGAAAAAGAAATTCAACAAACTCGATTTTCATAATGTACACCTGTGAGTAATGAAGCCATGATTAATGAACTATCAAAACCCGGAATATCACGGTTCTCAGTTCCTTTGGCTGGCCGTTGAACGCACCTTCATTCCATAATTATGTAGAAATGTCTCACACATCAGTCATAAGGGATCTCCATTGTCAATCGCTATGCTGACGCCAGAGTTCCCTTTCCAGCCCTGCCTTTACTTAAACGGGAGGTGGTTCAGTTCTTGATCGATTGTTTCTGATATTTTAGTGTGGCGATGTATGTCACAGTCTCGCCAGAGTATAAGACTTTTTGTCGTATGCAAATGAGTATGGTCTTTTTGACAATCAGTGTGATTAAAGTCCTCCAGGTCACTGGCTGAGATGGACGAACCAGTTTAATGTCGTCTCCAGGTCACTGGCTGAGAGGGACGAACCAGTTTATTGTCGTGCAATAATCTGTGTGCGTCATGTGGTCTGTCCCGTTTTTGTTTCTTTGTTTGATTTTACACTTTACGTGAAAGTCTTCTACACACTAATCGTCGACACGAGGTTCATTTGACCTAGAATCTAAAATCATTATGCAGTAAGAACATCGTCAGTAACTACCCAGGCAAAATACAATATCCCTCGCTTTTCCAAACCAGTCGTCCCACAGTCTTTGTTTTAACTTTTATCATTAATTTGAAATTTAAAAAAAAAAAACCCTTGGTGGTGAGAACACCACAGAATTATGGACTGTGGTGTGTCTCTATTTGACACCAAGAGCACAGACACAATCAGCCGTGTCTCCCTGATGAGTCCGATCCAGCGGACGAAAGGCCTAGGAGCAGGCAATACAAATAGATGTGCCTTCGAGAGGGATTGCGATGGTTCCCTCAGGAAGCTAGTGAAGGGTTTCTCATGTTTATAATATATTCCCCCCATTTTCTTCATCTTCAATTTTTTTTTCTTTTCTAAAAGTTCAAATCTTTGCCAAGTCATCACTATAATGACTGAAGAATTGTTAGCCTGCACTTGTTTTCCCCCACTACTTAATTGTTCAGCATTATATTGTTTGGTCAGTCAGTGGGAGATTGCATCTCTTAGGAGATCCAAGTAAAGGTTGTTCTGTACAATTCTTAGCCACTTACAATGCTTGGGTTATTGAACAGCAGAGCTGACCACTCAGACTGTTCCACATCTTTTGATCTCCCTTGTATCCTTGAATGGATCCTCAAGCATAGGCTCAAAGATTGTCCCCTACATCTTATACTGTGTGCATAATGCTTTTAGTCTTTCAGCAACTTTTTTCCTCTCCACACTTTCGTTGTGTTCCGTTTTGCTACCCTTCGCTGGCTGCTTCGGGGGTGCTGTTGTATTCTCTTTTGAACCCTTGGTGGTGAGAACACCACAGAAATATGGACTGTGGTGCGTCTCTATTTGACACCAAGAGCACAGACACAATCAGCCGTGTCTCCCTGATAAGTCCGATCCAGCGGACGAAAGGCCTAGGAGCAGGCAATACAAATAGATGTGCCTTCGAGAGGGATTGCGATGGTTCCCTCAGGCGGCTAGTGAAGGGTTTCTCATATTTATAATATATTCCCCCATTTTCTTCATCTTCAATTTTTATTTCTTTTCTAAAAGTTCAAATCTTTGCGAAGTTATTACTATAATGACTGAAGAATTGTTAGCCTGCACTTGTTTTCCCCCACTACTTAATTGTTCAGCATTAAATTTTTTAAAAAAAAGGAAGAAAAGAAAAAGCCTCAGCAATGGGGCGAGGGTATCAAGGGATACCACACCAAAATGATCTTTCCAGCGTGTAGAAGTGGGTCCAAATTATTCCCCCTTACCGTGACCCATTCTTGTTTTCTGTGATAAGCGCTCTCAGCGTAAATGAGCTGCTAGTGTGCTCGGCGTGGGTTGGAGTGGTGGTGAATGCGTACGCTGTACAGATTGTCGTTTTTTTCAGCACACGCAACAGGCACTACGTTAGGTTTCAAAGCGGTCTGTCTCCATGGAGCTTTTCTGACATGTTACAACTGGCGTAACCTACCAGAATCAGTGTGTGTAGGCAGAACTATCCTAGTCAATATGGCGTTAATCAAGCAGCTGACGTTTTGAAAAATACCATCGTGTCTGTGGCGTAAACCGTAAACACGACTTGTCTTTACAACTTACACATACACCAGTACTTCAGCCAACGCGGTTCACGCCACCTTCGAGCTACAAACACAACCCATTCACGCTAAAAACAAACAAACGAACAAAAACCCTCACAGAAAACTATAATGGGGTACACAAAAGGCACTAATTTAAAACAACCTTTTTTCTGCAAGTTGGAGGGAGATCATTTTGGAAGAGTTCCTAAATTCTTTCCCCTCCCCAAAAAACAAACGGAATTTTAAAAACAAAAACAAAAAAAAACTTGAAGAACTTCCTTATGTCTAGAATTACTGCGACCGAAATTAAATCGTTCAAATAAGTGGCAAGAAAAAAAGAAGTAGAAGAAGTACGTGGGTTTATGTGTGTGTGTGTGTGTGTGTGTGTGTGTTTTGAAAGGGCATGGTATTGTATTTTGCTTCGACAGCCAATTAAACACATTGTCCGGAGTTCCTACTGCATTACGAAAGTTTTACAGTATACACGAAGAACTCTACTGTTGTGTCCAGAGCGTACGCTGTAAGCGTCACCGTGGTCGTTATGCATGTTAGTATTTCTGACGTGTTACGCCGGCACCGGCAATCCACAGGGAATGTCAGTGTCATGTTGTCATGCGGCAACCTACCAGAGGAGACACCGCACTAGAGCCGAGTCATTTCGGTGGTATTCACCGTTGCCTGTTCTTATCCAACATACCCATTAGTTTAAACTTCAAATCTTTCCAGTGTATTTTCTTAATTTTTTTTTTTTTTAATATGTGTTCATTAAGGTATGACCTTAGCCCATACACGTAACGCCGATAATCTGGACACTGCTGACGTCATCTACAAACCAGTTTTATCAGCATCAGTTATCGTAAGCTCGTGGGCTGCTTTGCTGTTTTAAACTTAATACCCTTCTATTATACTTCAAAACACAGCACAAACATATACACACAGAGAGGGAGAGAGAGAGAGAGAGAGAGAGAGAGAGAGAGAGAGAAGGCGAAGGAGGGCGAGTGGGTAGTTTAGCATGTGAACAAAATGCGGATAATATTTGTTGAATAAATAGATGATTTTTCGATGAAATACTTTTAGCTGTGATTATTTGATACTATGATTTACGGTATGAAAAACAAACAAACTTATCAATACCAATGTATGATTTACGGTACGAAAAACAAACAAACTTATCAATACCGATGTACTTTGCTGATCAAGTGTGTGCATTTAGCTGCACTCACGGGTTTGTGAAACCGATCATCCGACTGGATCCTTTCTCCAGAGAACTCGGCCTTTGTCAAAGGTCATGGTCTAGCAAGTCATTGGCCTGCGCGTGCAAGGCGAAGTTTTAATGGCAGCTGTCAAGAGGGTCTTTCCCTGGGGAAAACTATACCCCAGCTTCCTCCAGGACAGAATACATGAGCAGTACTACTTTCCTGCTACTAATTCTTATGCATTCATTGTGTTTGATGGAATTGAAAAGGTCATGGCAAAACTTCGACATGACAGACGTGGTCATATTTATTTTGATGAGAAATTCGTACAGATTCAGAAGAACATTTTCATAGTTTCAGTTCATGTTGTACCTGTCGGTAGATTGGTTTTTGAAAGTACCCAGAAAAGGAAAGAGGAATTCTCATTCAAAGGTGTATCAAAGACATACACAAGGTGTATAAAACGTAAAACACCGAGAAGTATAAAAACAAACAACGTTACAAACTTCAACAGAACAATAAAACAAATAAGGTACAATACAACAATAGGAGTAGATAAATTTATCATAGATTTGTTTCCTTTCTCTTCATTAAATGCGTAACATGCACAAAGAACGTTGAATTTTTAAAGTTTTCTATGCATTTTCCCATGGCTAAAAGTTTCCTTTATTGTTTTATCTACCGTCATAATATAGCTCTTCGTCACATTGCCGCAAAACGTTTCATCTTTCAGCGAGTTCTACAATGTGGTGAGAACACAAACTGCAAAACTTACTTTGTATGCATATAACGGTGTACATTTCTTGCCTATGTGCACGAAGCAATGCTTTCGTTTGAAAATAATCCAAAGAATTAATTAATAAATAAATGAAGTGTGAACTGAAATCAGTTATAACACCTCTTTCGGATGCCCTTTTTATCCTATACAGTCAGACAAAAGACATTATTTGCGGTACCGTTTTATGAGCCAAAGTTTGAAAGCTTCTCAAAATCATGATATAATTCCCATTGGCCTGTCGAGTCAAGGTGACAGAATTTAAAATCTTCAATTGTGTTCAATGCAAAGTCATGATCGTGTTACATACTTTATTGTGTGTGTATGGGGAACACTTTTGTACCCATGATCTGAGCCGTACACATAATCCAACGCCTGACAACTGAAAATCCATACTTACTTTCACTGAGGACTTGTGACTAGATTGTGATAACTGTTTTAAAATATATAAGATATTCCTAAGACCGCACCAAATTTTTCCATTTTCAGAACACTTTGTAAGTGTAGAAAGATTTGACAAAGAGAAACAAAAGGTAATACTAAAAGACAGTCTTGAGCTTAGTCTATTGAGAACATTCCATTTTTCGTCCGGAACAGGCCAACGAGCTTCGGTTCCATGCAGTTGTCTCCACTGAGACTTAAATACACTCATCAAGGTGGTGGTGGCTGGAAACATTTCAGCAGTACTGTTCGGTGTTTAACTGAGGCCGTCCGCGAACAGTGAGATGGGGGCTTTAAATCGTATACTTCACCTCGAATTTTGAAAAGCACCAACAGAGTAAGCAGGACCGTGCGTTTTCTCAGGAGGACTCTAAAAATAAATGAAAAAGAAATGAAGGACTGGTGCTTGTCAGACCAGTTCCAGAGTTCACTTGCTCCATTTGCGACCCTCTTAAAGACAAGTGTATCAAGAGCTTGGAGGGCGTTCTGCGTCGGGGTAGGTGTGCCAGTGTGCGGTCCAGCTTGGAATGGCCGTCATTGTTGCCTAGGAGACACACCTTACAAACTTTTACAAATCTTAAATAAATGTTAGCGAACCGCCCAGAGAACGTGGACAAACGAGTCACAAGACGAAACACAACTAGTTTCGACCTCTTAAGTCTTCATCAGGTGAGACATTAACGAATAAAACAATGAAAATTCACTTAGCTTTGATCGCTTCAGATCACTTGGTAGGGTTCAGCGCAAGGAAGAAGGCGTTGAATGAGAACGAGGCTGTTGGAAGGGAAATAGTGAGCGAGTCAAAGTCGTAATGAAGATAATAATATTACTGATAGGAATACTAATAATGGTCAAAATACTGAGAGAAAAAAAAAAAAAAAAAGGGACAAGATTACTACCAATCTGTGTCAATAAGTATGGGTATGGGAGAAAGGAGAGTGGGTTAGAGGATTCTTAAACAGCAGGGTTGCCGTGGCAACAGTCCCAGAGGCGAAGGCGATGGTGATGTCAATGCCAGTGGTAGTATCAATACTAGCAATAGTATTACTGAATGATACTGCTAACAACGATAGTGAAGGTTAAGGTAATGAAAGCATGATACAGAAATATATTTAGAAAATACAATTTTTATAATAATCAAATAAATAAATAAATGAAACATTAAAAATAATAATAAATTAAAAAATCAGTAAATAATAATAATAAAAAAAAAAAAAAAAAAATAATGATAATAAATGCATAAATAAGATAGCTATAAGTTGTGTGAGGTGAATAGTGGGAGATAAGGTAGTATGTGTGTGTGTGGTGGGAGGATATTATGGGCTGAGATAGAAGTGGTGGGTTGGTACATGTTACTTTAAGGTGTAGATGCTATGAGGGTGGAGGGAAGAAGGGGATGGGTTTACGTACTAACTGGGGGAGGGGGAGGGGCAACATATTCACACCTATACACAATCTCTCTCTCTCTCCTCTCCCCCCCCCCCCCCCCCCCCCCCCCTTTCACGACCAACGATAAAGGAGCCAGCATTCTATATATTATGTGTGTGTGTATGTGTGAGTGTGAGTGTGTGTGTGTGTGTGTGTGTGTGTGTGTGTGTGTGTGTGTTCCATTTGTAATATCAGCCTTATTCATTGGTTACCCCCACCTCCACCCCCAGCAACCGCCATATCCACCAACACCCCTACACACATCATTACTAGGGCAGGGGGAGGGGGGAGTAAGTCGATTGATGTAGCTAATGGAGAGACTCAGAGAGTGTAGGAAAAGGGAAGATGATGATAGCTGCAACCTATGTCTGAGGTAAACAGAGGGAGGTAGGGTGGTATGGGTGTGTGTAGGTGGGGGATATTTCAGGCTGGAGCTGCAGAGATGGAATGGTACATACTACTTTTGGACGTTGATGCCATGAGGGTGGACGGTGCCCAGTTTGGCAATGAGATGAGATTCCTGCATAAGGCGTTCCAAGCTGTCACTCTTAGATTGCCAAAGTGCCAAGACTTTGACATGGTTGATGTTGTGTTGGGCATGGTTGAAGTGTAGAGCGACTGGTTTGGGCCGATGGTGGCGGATGTCGGCCAGGTGTTCAGAGATGCGCGTCTCAAGTGTGCGAGATGTCTCACCTACATAGATCTTACCGCACAGCTGACAGTGGATGGCATACACAATGTTATGGCTCTGGCAGGAGAAAGTGCGTTTAATAGTGAAAGAGCCTGTGGGGCCATGTAGGATGGTGTCTGGTTTGGTGAGAGAGCAGATTTTGCAGTTGGGTTTTGAGCAGGGGAAAGTACCTGGTGGCTTAGGTGTTGAGATTTTGTTCAGCTTAGAGCGCACCAGTAGGTCGTTGAGGTTTTTGTCACGTTTGAAAGTGATCATTGGTGTGGTCTCAAAGGCAGGTTTATGGTTTTCTACTATGTGCCAGTTAGACTTCAGGATCCTGCAGATGGGCAGATTGTGAGGATGGAAGAGAAGGCAGGCTCCAGTGCTTCGCCAGCCACCTCTTGACAAATCCACTGAAGTTGAACTCTACATCAAAAAGTGTAGAAAAGAAATCTCTCAAGTTAAATCCAAACCTGTCCGCAATTCCAACCTCTCACGGGATGAACAAAAAGCCCTTGAATCACTGAGACAAAGACAAGACATTGTCATCAAACCAGCAGACAAGGGTGGTGCAGTGGTGGTCTGGGACAAACAGTTGTACATAAAAGAAGCACACAGACAACTGTCAGACACAAATTTCTATACACCACTCACAGCATCACCCCTCCCCCAACACCAGAAACTCATCTCAACCACAGTTAAACAAGAAATCAAACACAACAACTTACCGAAGACAGCCAAACTCCTCATAATGACAGACACCAAACAACCCACCTTCTACCTGCTCCCTAAAATACACAAAACCAATACTCCCGGCAGACCCATAGTATCTGCATGCAGCTGCCCTACAGAACACATTTCACAGTACTTAGACTCTCTCCTCCAACCCATAGTACAAGGCCTCCCCACATACCTCAAAGACACTACACACACACTCAACATGATTAATTCATACAACACAGATCCCACTTTCAAACCCAGCCTCCTCTTTACCCTTGATGTCGTCTCTCTCTACACTTCCATCCCTCATGCTGATGGACTGAAGGCCCTCGCATTCTTTCTTAACAAACGGCCCCCCAACCAACACCCTCCCACAGCTACACTAGTCAGACTTGCAGAATTAGTCCTCACCCTCAATACTTTTGAATTCAACAACCACACATTCTCACAAATCAGTGGTGTTGCTATGGGAACCAAAATGGGACCATCCTATGCCTGCCTCTTCATGGGACACCTAGAACACCGCCTACTAACCTCTTACACAGGCCCAACACCAGAGCTCTACAAAGATACATAGATGATGGATTGGGAGCCACATCCATGCCAGAACATGACCTCCAGAATTTCCTCAACTTTGCACAGACCTTCCATCCATCCATCCAGCTGACCTACACCATTTCACAGTCAGTTAATTTCCTGGACATCACTATCTCCCTCAAAGATGGACTGCTTCAAACCTCAGTCTTCTACAAACCTACTGATGCGCACTCATACCTGGACTACACATCTTCCCACCACCAGTCCACTAAAAATAGCATTCCATATTCTGAATTCCTTCGCCTACGCAGACTGTGCTCTAGCGAAGAGGATTTCACTATACAAGCAGCCAAAATGTCTGATTTTTTCACCAACCGTGGATACCCTAGTGCCGTCATCAGTGATGCTCTCAGCCGCACTGCAGCTAAATC
>CM065734.1:58820196-58842696 GCA_033310375.1 Conus canariensis
TAGCTCCTTCCATTTGAAATCCTCTTCATGTTCGATTCTTCTTCTTCTCCCTCCTCCTCCTCCTCCTCCTCTTCTTCTCCCTTCACTTCGTGAAGAGTAACTAGGGCGTCGCACTGCAAACTGAGGCGTCGCACTTGTCACCAGGTTCCTTTCAGTTAGTCGCTGGTGTGCCAAGATCTGGGCCTCTGCCAATGTGTTCTCGTCCATTCTGCATTATTGCTGGTCCATCGTTTCTCCTGTCTTCCCATTTGTCTCTCTCCCTCAAAAGTTCCTGGGAGGACTCTTTTGACATAGCAACTGGACTCTGTGACGTGGTTTTACCAGCGAGGGTTTCTCTTCTTAAGCGATGACGATTTCAACCAAAAGAACGCTGTTTGCAAAGACTAAACGTCAGAAAGGAAACTTATTTTCTAATATCATACTGACACGATTCCTTTCGAAACATATCCCAGGGCTCTTACAACGAGTTTGAACGCAATCCATCAAAACTAAGAGCTCCAGCGTGGTCCCTGTTCGTTGATTCCGAACCTAGTTATGATCCTAAGTTTTGGCCACGAAAGTCGGCTTCAGACGGGCATGAAGGAATGATTCTGTTCATAATACAGAGCACTATGGTTCCTTAATACAGAGCACTATGGTTCCTATAGCTGTCGGCGACGGATTTGAATTCATTCTTTAATGTCATCCCTTTCTTACTGTCTTCCACCCGTGCTTCTGGGGAAAAAAAACCACATTGAGTGTTCCAGAGTGTCTGGTGCCTAACCTGTAACTCTGGACCCGGACCTTAACTCGCATTATAATTCGGACCTTTGAGCTCTGCCATAAGCCTGTCTTTGTGCCAGTTGGCAAGAATAAGTAGTCCCATTTTTTTCATCTTGACCTCTCTGCTTGGAAGTGAATAGCGTATATTTTGATAGGCATATGAAAATAAAGAAGAAGAAGAAGTCAGTTTTCAGACACAATAAACATTCTCTGAACAATCTAGTCGAGTCTCTATAAAACTTGATTCCTTAGGGCGTCCAACGAAGAAATGCCCATTTTCGTTGCCCACCAGAACATGTTGTTGTAGCAGTTAAAACGTGGTGTAACATAGCCCCTTGCTGTCCCTCCAGGAATGATTATCCCCGTCTTCTATACAACCTACCGTGCGTGTGCGAACGTTAAACTTGGCTGAAAAAGGATCTGGCTCTGTGGCAGAGCCCGGAGTTATAGCAGCAGCCAGAGAGTGTTCAACTCCCGCCAGGGCCCAGCATACAAAAGTCCGGTTTGTGCCCATCAGAACATGTTGTCGTTCCGGTGATGGTGCGAATTGCAAGATAGGTTCCTTGCCCTCATTCTCCTGGGATGGGATTCCCCGTCTGTTGCCAGAACACGGTAGATGTCAACGTTAAACAGAAATAAAACTGAGAAACGATGGAATAAACAAAAACACAGACTCCACGGTAGAGCGTTAGTTGGCAGTCACATGTTGCCTGTTCGAACACCAGGCAGCAAACATAAAAAAAAAATTAAAAAAAATTGCGGCCCTTCTTAGAGCAATGTCACTGCTTTCGCTATCAAATATTGCGAACTCGAATCACGCTGGTACCCAACAAGAAAACTGCCATTTTAATTGCCCACCTTCATGTGTATTGTTCTGGTGGTGATGTTAAGTTTTTACCGTTACAAAACAGCCGACCACACAGACCCTTTTCGGGGTTCGCCGAAGCAACACAATCAAACGTCACATCATACATCATCGAGAAACAAAAAACCTTTTCAAAAAAGAAACAGATCTAGTTGCAAAGTGAGGCGACTGCAGGCGGAAGTCTAAACAAATTTGAAATCTTAGGGATAATGCACCCCAAAAAAAACGTAGACAAACGAATCACAAGACAAAACACGAGGTGTTTCGACCTCTTAGGTCTTCTTCAGGCAAGATACAAAACACTCAGAACAACGAAAATAAACGAGCAATCACTTATCTTCTTCCAATTCAGCATCGGTAGCTAAACTACTGACATCATAAGGCATACAAAATCAGAGCTATGCTGAAAACGGGTTAGGTTTTCCCCCTCGGTTGTTTATTCCCGGATGTTAAAAAAAAGGTCAAAAGTGAAAACATTTCAATGCCACAAAAATCAATTTTAAAAATCCAGACGGGCAAACAGACACCACAGAGTTGAGAGTTAAGAGCCTACCCTGGACAGTGTGTACAACTTCTCTACCTAAGTGCCGGATAACAACAAAACAGCTGGCAAGTCCAAAACGGGGTCAGCTTGACACTCCCCCTTAAGTAGCCCAGAACTTCCAAAAGGCGGGGACTCTACTGGCAGTGAAAGAGTCCCCGGCACCCCCTTGGGGACGATAGGCCTTCTTCACCCACTTCCCCAGGACAGTTATCCCCGCCAGCAGACGTTACACCTGAGTGGAACTAACTGCCCCCTCTCGTTACGTTAATACAGTGTAACATTAGGTCCCCTCCACTAACATCGGCGGACGACTGTCCCCGAATGCCGCATCACCATATGTGGGCGTGAACTGGATGGTTACCTTTATGTTTTACCACTACACCTCCGAAGGGTGATAAGGGAGACGGAGAGTGGTGAGCAGCGGCAGGGAACCTGTCTTACACAACTCGGACCCCGCCAAAATGACAACACGTTGAGATGGACAGGAAAAAAAAAATCGCGACATGATGTTTGATGAACGCCAGCGAGGTTAAAACAAAAACTCGCAGCATTTGACTTGGTTCTGCACCACCAGCCCCCCCCCCCCCCCCCCCCGTTCAATGATCTACGCCCAGGAAGTTCTGGTTTCTGCGTCTGTTGTTTGATCGGTTGGCCCGACTGTTGACAAGAGGATGCAAAAACTATGCAGCTGATTCTAATTTGGTGAGAAACTGGAAGTTGACGCGAGTACGTCGCCTTACATTTTGGTGTAATGAGAACCGAGGGCAGGCCCAGGATCAGCAACATCAGACAGAAGACACTATGAAACCCATTTTAACGAAACTTGCCCAGGAAAGATGGGATGTGGTTCAAGAACGAACCCATTAATCTTTTGTGCGGATCCCGATCACAGGGCGGATCCTGGATCTGTTCCACTTTGCCGGAGGTATGCACTCTACCGAATGCCCCTCTGGTTGTAAATGAGCCTGCTCCTTACATGGGAATATGTAACATAACCCATCCCATCCACATCCGCCTGCCTCACCTCTTGCAAGTCTTTCCACATGTCACCTCCACCCCCACTCTTCGTTTCCTCAACGCTTGCTCGTAGACCTATGTTTTCCAGACACTTTTTTTTTCACATGTCCCTCTCCGTTTCAAATCCTAGTTCTGATATTTGTATCCTTTCAAGAGAATAGGCCCCTCTCATCTCCCTCTATGTATAGTGGCCTCTCCCACACTTGGCTTCCTCCCTCTTGAATGGCCTTCTCCCTCTCTTGTCTCCCTCTCTGGAAAATGTCCCTCTCCCTCACCCCTCTTATCTCCCTCCCTCTCAAATGGTCCTCTTCCCTTCTTACCTCCCCCTCTCTCTAAAATGGTCATCTCCCCCTCTTATCTCCCCCTCTCTAGAATGGTCATCTCCCCCTAACATGGTCATCTCCTCCTCTCTAAAATAGTCATCTCCCCCTCTCTAAAATAGTCATCTCCCCCTAACATAGTCATCTCCCCCTCTCTAAATGGTCATCTCCCCCTAACATGGTCATCTCCTCCTCTCTAAAATAGTCATCTCCCCCTCTCTAAAATAGTCATCTCCCCCTAACATAGTCATCTCCCCCTCTCTAAAATGGTCATCTCCCCCTAACATGGTCATCTCCTCCTCTCTAAAATAGTCATCTCCCCCTCTCTAAAATAGTCATCTCCCCCTAACATAGTCATCTCCCCCTCTCTAAAATGGTCATCTCCCCCTAACATGGTCATCTCCTCCTCTCTAAAATAGTCATCTCCCCCTCTCTAAAATAGTCATCTCCCCCTCTCTAAAATAGTCATCTCCCCCTCTCTAAAATGGTCATCTCCCCCTAACATGGTCATCTCCTCCTCTCTAAAATAGTCATCTCCTCCTCTCTAAAATGGTTATCTCCCCCTCTCTAAAATGGTTATCTCCCCCTCTCTAAAATAGTCATCTCCCCCTCTCTAAAATGGTTATCTCCCCCTCTCTAAAATAGTCATCTCCCCATCTCTAAAATAGTCATCTCCCCATCTCTAAAATGGTTATCTCCCCCTCTAAAATGGTTATCTCCCCCTCTCTAAAATGGTTATCTCCCCCTCTCTAAAATAGTCATCTCCCCCTCTCTAAAATAGTCCTCTTCCCCTCTCTAAAATGGTTATCTCCCCTCTTATCTCCTCGTTTCTAACATGGTCATCTCCCCCTCTCTAAAATAGTCATCTCCCCCTCTCTGAAATAGTCCTCTCCCCCTCTCTAAAATGATCATCTCCCCCTCCCTAAAATGGTCATCTTCCCCTCTCTAAAATAGTCATCTCCCCCTCTCTAAAATAGTCATCTCCCCCTAACATAGTCATCTCCCCCTCTCTAAAATGGTCATCTCCCCCTAACATGGTCATCTCCTCCTCTCTAAAATAGTCATCTCCTCCTCTCTAAAATGGTTATCTCCCCCTCTCTAAAATGGTTATCTCCCCCTCTCTAAAATAGTCATCTCCGCCTCTCTAAAATAGTCATCTCCCCCTCTCTAAAATGGTTATCTCCCCCTCTCTAAAATAGTCATCTCCCCCTCTCTAAAATGGTTATCTCCCCCTCTCTAAAATAGTCATCTCCCCATCTCTAAAATAGTCATCTCCCCCTCTCTAAAATGGTTATCTCCCCCTCTCTAAAATGGTTATCTCCCCCTCTCTAAAATAGTCATCTCCCCCTCTCTAAAATAGTCCTCTTCCCTCTCTAAAATGGTTATCTCCCCTCTTATCTCCTCGTTTCTAACATGGTCATCTCCCCCTCTCTAAAATAGTCATCTCCCCCTCTCTGAAATAGTCCTCTCCCCCTCTCTAAAATGATCATCTCCCCCTCCCTAAAATGGTCATCTTCCCCTCTCTAAAATGGTCATCTCCCCCTCCCTACAATGGATCTCCCACTTATCTCCCCCTCTCTAAAATGGTCATCTCTCCGTGATTATCTCCCCCTATCTAAAATGGTAATCTCTCCTTATCTAAAAATGGTCATCTCCCCATCCTATCTCCCTTTCTCTAGAATGGCCCTCTCCCAATCTCTCTCTCCCCCTCTTCTCTCCCCCTCTCTAAAATGACCCTCTCCCCCTCTTTTCTCCTTCTTTCTGTCTCCCATCTGGAGGCCCTCACTTTCAAGGGATGCCCGGTGGTGGGAGACTTGACCTGGCTGGCCTCCTCCAGCATCTCCATGGCGAAGTCGGCCATCCTCCGGGCGTGGTTCTCCTGAACCTCCGGTACCCCCGTCACCGCCATGTAGGCGTCTCCGATTGTTTCCACCTGTCATCGTTATCATTGTAATCGTCGTCGTTGACAGCGTCATGGATGCGCTTATCTTCATCATCATTATCGTTTTTTGTCTCGACATCGTCTGCATTTTTTTTATGGCATCTGTCAAGTACAGACATTTTGTTGTTTCGTAAGAAATGTACTCGCTTCACGCAAGCATCCACACAAACACACACAGACGCACGTATACACACACACACACACACACACACACACACGCACACACACACACACACACACACACGCACACGCACACGCACACGCACACACAAACACACGCGCGTACACACACACACTCTGTCTCTCTCTTTCTCTGTCTGACACAATCTGACGGACCGAAATTCGTTTATTGCCAGATTAACAGTAGCACACACACACACACACACACACACACACACACACACACACACACACACACACACACTCACACATCCTTTACACGCTTAGTTTTCACCCTAGGTCGTGGGTACAGTCGCTCAAGCATTCATTTAAATGAGCGTGACTGTCTTGATTTTTATTTCTCTTTTGCTAATTTAATTACTTTCTTGATGGATATTCATGCACATGCTCCGTAAAAAAAATGCAGAATTTGAATAATGAATAGACAAAAACTACAATTGTCATGCTGCCAGCACTCTGTACAAAATTAAAAGAAGACACAACATATTAACTGAGCGGGTAAAAATGGTAGAACAAAGCATCGTCTCTTTTCGTTTCAGAACGTTTCCAGTCTTCTAAATGTTGTCTACTATAAAGCTATCCTAATGATAAGAACTGTTTATATTTGTAAGGGTGGTTCACACAATGTCACCCGCTCTAGATTTAGTCTACACCTCTCCGGACGACACATTTACCCGAGATATCAACCACTCATCCTGAAATTTTTGTACGCGCACGAACATATCCCACACTCACCTACCCACCCACAGCCACAAACTATTCCATTTCACCTGCAAAGCCACCAAAGCAGCGAGCAAGCGCGCGCTCACTCTCTTTCCTTTCCATCCTACACCTCCCCCTCCCTCCCGGCAGTCGCCGTGAATCCCTTCCCCCTCCCCCCACCCTTTCCACCAAAACTCTCGTTCTCTCTGACATCAACCTGGAGAACACACACACACACACACACACACACACACACACACACACACACACACACACGAAGAAAAAACACGCACCTTGAAGACGCCATAATGGTCGAGGTGGGAGTCAAAACGGTGATACATCTCGTTGAGCATGTTGATGAGGTCTTCAGCTGGACATTTTGACGAAATATCCGTAAACGTCACAATGTCACTGAACAGTAAGGTGCAGTTGCTGAACTTTTCTGAAACACGTACCAAAAGATTTCCCCCCTTCACTGTATGCAGTGAGTCTTCGCATTTCTTGAAGTTGCCCGATCTCACTGCTAGCCGTTATCCCATTTTCAGATAATTTTGTGACAGTGCTTCCCACTGTCTTGTTTTAAGACCGAATCCTAGCATGCTGGGAAATCTTTTGAACAAAAGGCGGCGTTTACCACAGCGGCAGTTGAATGTAATATTTCAAAGCACGAGTGGGAGTCTAGAAACTTCACGTAAGGAACAATTCAAGCAGGAAATAAAAGGCCTGAACGCGTCACTTCACAGAGGATCTTATGTATGCGAAATTACCAACCTATATTTAGTGCTGACAAGAAAATTTTTACATCATTATCGAAGACGGAACGCAGTTACCTTAATAGTTGAATAGAAGAATGTTCACAGACACCCGAATCCTTCCAACAGAACCTTGTGTCTTCTTGCCATGAAACCAAGACGATGGCACCATAAATGGAATAAAGGGGAACCAAGACGATGGCACAACCAGTGGAACAGATGGACAAGGCCAGACACTCCCCACTGCTTTATGGAATGCTGTGGTGAATATCCCTCACAGCAAAACCCAGTTTATTCAGTGCAGATATCTATTTTCACTCTATGCTCATTTCTCTTTTGTTTGTTTGTTTTGTATATACCAGTGGCAAATAGGTCATGTTTTCACACACGTCTGTTTGCTTGCTTGTCTGTGCGTGGGGAAGATTACAGGAAAAGAAAACTCAGCCGATTTTTTTCTTTTACGAAAATTGGGGAAAGATGGTAGGTAATCCTAGGACAATCCCCTCAAATTTTGGTGGAAAGATGGTAGGTAATCCTAGGACAATCCCCTCAAATTTTGGTGGAAAGATGGTAGGTAATCCTAGGACAGTCCCCTCAAATTTTGGTGGAAAGATGGTAGGTAATCCTGGGACAATCCCCTCAAATTTTGGTGGAAAGATGGTAGGTAATCCTGGGACAATCCCCTCAAATTTTGGTGGAAAGATGGTAGGTAATCCCAGGACAGTCCCCTCAAATTTTGGTGGAAAGATGGTAGGTAATCCTAGGACAATCCCCTCAAATTTTGGTGGAAAGATGGTAGGTAATCCTAGGACAATCCCCTCAAATTTTGGTGGAAAGATGGTAGGTAATCCTGGGACAATCCCCTCAAATTTTGGTGGAAAGATGGTAGGTAATCCTAGGACAGTCCCCTCAAATTTTGGTGGAAAGATGGTAGGTAATCCTAGGACAATCCCCTCAAATTTTGGTGGAAAGATGGTAGGTAATCCTAGGACAATCCCCTCAAATTTTGGTGGAAAGATGGTAGGTAATCCTAGGACAATCCCCTCAAATTTTGGTGGAAAGATGGTAGGTAATCCCAGGACAGTCCCCTCAAATTTTGGTGGAAAGATGGTAGGTAATCCTAGGACAATCCCCTCAAATTTTGGTGGAAAGATGGTAGGTAATCCTAGGACAATCCCCTCAAATTTTGGTGGAAAGATGGTAGGTAATCCTGGGACAATCCCCTCAAATTTTGGTGGAAAGATGGTAGGTAATCCTAGGACAATCCCCTCAAATTTTGGTGGAAAGATGGTAGGTAATCCTAGGACAGTCCCCTCAAATTTTGGTGGAAAGATGGTAGGTAATCCTAGGACAATCCCCTCAAATTTTGGTGGAAAGATGGAAAGTAGTCTGAGGACAAAACCGTCAAATCTGGATGAAAGATGTAAAATGATCCAGGGTAAAGTCCGTTAGATTTTGGTAGAAAGATGAAAAGTAACTGGGGAACAAACCTGTCAAATTTTGGTGAAAGATGGAAAGTGGTCCTTAGATAAAGCTGTTAAATTCTGGTGAAAGATGGAAAGTGGTCCATAGATAAAGCCGTTAAATTTTGGTAAAAGATGGAAAGTGACCCTTAGATAAAGCCGTTAAATTCTGGTGAAAGATAGAAAGTGACCCTTAGATAAAGCCGTTAAATTTTGGTGAAAGATGGAAAGTGACCCTTAGATAAAGTCGTTAAATTCTGGTGAAAGATAGAAAGTGACCCTTAGATAAAGCCGTTAAATTTTGGTGAAAGATGGAAAGTGACCCTTAGATAAAGCGCGTGCGTGCGTGTTTGTGTGTGTGTGCACGCGCGCGCGTTTGTGTATGTGCGTGTGTGTGTGTGCGTGCGCGCGTTTGTGTATGTGCGTGTGTGTGTGTGTGTGTGTGTGTGTGTGTGCATGTGAGTGTGTGTGTGTGTGTGAGTGTGTGTGTGAGCGTGCGTGTGTGTGTGTGTGTGTGTGTGTGTGTGTGTGTGTGTGTGTGTGTGTGTGTGTGTATGCTACGATCCCATTTTCCGACCCACCACGTGGCACTGATCCCACGCCGCTCATTTCGGCGCCCCGTCCACAGCCACACCCGGGAAAGTCCTGTCGCTGCCCTGGCACCGAAGATCCACATGAAGCAGGCAATGTCAAGTCGTAATGGGGAAACACTGCACTGGCTTCCATGTCTATTTGGTGGTGCCTGTTCTAATCCAACATGCGCAGGACACCGCCGACTAAGCCCCCTACTGACAACATTAACTGTTTACTTCTCCCCCCCCCCACCTACCCCGTCCTCCCCTATTCCCTACTCACCGCCGTGAACGGTCTGGCCGCTCATCAGCTGCCTGGCGACCTGGACGGGCAGTATCTCGTGCAGCAGGTTCTCCCACTTCTTCTTCTCCTCAGACAGCGCGTTGTACATCACCTTCAGTTTGGCTCGGGTGGCGTCCAGTTTCTTCCTGCCCCGGACACATGTCGCATAGTCACAGCAGTGGAAAGCTGCTGGGTGTGAAAGAATCACAGCTTCGTGGTTCGAGTCTCTACACATTTTTTTTTCTTCTCGATCCCTATCTACCACACCGCAAGTGGTGGTTTCAAATCTAGAATTGCTTGATGAAACGGAAAATTGAGTTCCAGCATGCAGTAAGAACTAAGCGCACGTAAAAGAACTCGCACAAACACGCTGGTAGTTTAAATGACAACAGCGAACAAACAAACAAACAAACAAACGAATGAACAAACCGCAGGCAGAATGAAATAGGGGTAGCATTGTACATTAAGATTATTGTCTACCCGGGGAGGGCTGTCCTTATATTTGGTGACGATGAAGTTGAACAATAAGATTTCAGTTCAGTTCAGTAGTTTATTTAATGTCTTTTCATCGGCAGATGATACTGAATACTTAAGACGACAACAACAACAACAACAACAACAGCAACAACAACCTCCACACTCAACTTAGTACTTTTCAAACCCACATCTGCGTGGTTTTGAGTCATCTTGCCCACAGACAGACTGACCAACCGACGAGGGTGAAAAGATGTACACCTTCTCGGTGGGATTTGAACAAAAGAAGCCGATTTACAGTGTGGGTACGCGTGTACTCATGCAAACTCGTGCGCATGTGCACATGCGCATGAGTTTGCATGAGTACACGTATGCTCAAGCGGTGTATGTGTGTGTGTGTGTGTGTGTGTGTGTGTGTGTGTGTGAGAGAGAGAGAGAGAGAGACAGACAGACAGACAGACAGACAGACAGACAGACAGACAGACAGACAGAGAGACTCAGATTGAGACTCAAGCTCTCAGACTCCGACTTCAATCGCCACAAAAATCCTCAAGAACCTATAAACACAGCATGGTATGATGAGAAATCATAATCAATGGTAGACCATAATTCATGTGGGTCCATATTGGAAGCCATCATTGTCTTTTCAGATTCATGCAGTCACAAAGTGTGTGTGTGTGTGAGTGTGTGTGTGTGTGTGTGTGTGTGTGTGTGTGTGTGTGTGTGTGTGTGTGTGTGTGTGTGTGTGCGTGCGCGCGCGCGTGAAGTTGTGTGTGTGTGTGTGTGTGTGTGTGTGTGTGTGTGTGTGTGTGTGTGTGACCATGTATATCTGCTCGCGGGTGTTGTGAGCGCGTAGTATATATTCAGAGTGACGTGAAGGAGGACTAAGTATTACAAAAAAAAATCAAATGACTTGTTAACTCACACTCACGTGATTTCAATTTCAACCGTGCGCAGATGATTGACCAGCACGAGGTCACGAGTGGCGTCATAAAGAGGCAAGTCCGAGAGGTGCATCTGCTTCTCCTTGAACTCGTCAAAGGAGTGGAGCCTGGGCGAGCCCATGAAGAGCAGGTAGGCGCAGTGTGACATCCAGATCATCTGGCCTGTGCCACCAGGGGAACTCGATCATTAGCACCTCGCTTCATTCAGCAAATTAAAACAGCGACATCCAGATCATCTGGCCTGTGCCACCAGGGGAACTCGATCAATAGCACCTCGCTTCATTCAGCAAATTAAAACAGAACGTGTGCGAACAAGTATGCCTACAAGTTCACGCGCACGCACGAACATACATTATACACACGAGCATACACACGCGCTCAAAATACCACAAATGTACTCACAGCCATCACTCCTTTCCTTCCTCTCCCGTCTCCATACTGCAGGCCACGCTACATAACAAGCGTACCACAGTATCTTTCACCCAGCCACTCACACCCTCGTTCCTCCCCCTCTTACCACCTACACCCCCCCCCCCACACACACACACACCGTCCACACACCAACTCTCTACTCTTAGCTCCTTCCCAGCGGAAAACACGCGAACCAAAAGACAAACAAACAAACAGGAGGGTAGCTCTGACCAACTCTGACCCTTTAAGATGAGCGGCTTCTCGCCGACCTTGCGGTGGATGGCGAGCACGAAGATGCTGTTGATGAACTGCAGGATATTCTCGATGGTGGGTCGGATGGCCGGCTGCACGATGACCCCGACCTCCCGCAGGGGCGTGCCGTGCTGGATGGGCACCAGCGACATGCGCACGATGTCCTGGCCGCACTGGCGGAGGCACAGCAGGCTGTCTATCACCATGTGGAACGGGAAGGCCTGGCTGAAGTCCTCCTCCCTGTTGCGTCACAGAGAGAGAGGAGAGAGAGAGAGAGAGAGAGAGAGAGAGGAGAGAGAGAGAGAGAGAGAGAGAGAGAGAGAGAGAGAGTGAGTGAGGAGAGAGAGATCCTTGTAAAACAGCCATTGAATACATCCGATTTCGTTATTTTGATTCGATTTCACAACTTGATTCCCGCTCCCTGCGCAATACATCTGTACTGATGGAAATTGCCCCCAGACAGCATACCTCGGCTCTGCTTTGGAGAAGAGCAGCGCTGATCACCAAATGCAAAGATTAATACCGTTCTTACAGCTGTCAACTCCTGGCGCTTTGGCAATCAAAGAGTGACAACTTGGAACGCATTATGCAGGAATCTCATCTCATTGCCAAACTGGGCACCCTCCATCCTCATGGCATCAACATCAAAAAGCAGTATGTACCATTCCACCTCTGCAGCTCCAGCCTGAAATATCCTCCACCTACATACACCCATACTACCCTACCTCCCACTGTTTACCTCAGACATAGGTTGCAGCTATCATCCTCTTCCCTTTTCCTACACTCTCTGAGTCTCTCCATTTGCTACATCAATCTACTTACCCCCCCCCCCCCCCCCCCCACCTTAGTAATGATGTGTGTAGTGGTGTTGGTGGGGATGGCGGTGGCTGGGGGTGGAGGTGGGGGGTAACCAATGAATGAGGCTGACATTACAAATGGAACAACACACACACACACACACACACACACACACACACACACACACACACAATAAATGGAATGCTAGCTCCTTTATCGTTGGTCGTTTCCATCCCTTTCCTGGTGCTGTTGTTTTCGCTAGTGTTACTGTACTTATCATTGCTACTATCATTATTATCATCATTCTAGTACTGTCTGCTGTTGTTCATTGAGCATTCTAGCTCCTTTCCACTTAATATCATCCTACCAATATTACTTAAAACCATTATTACTGTATCACTATCATCATATCATTACCTTTACTGTTATCTTCATCACCATCATTACATCATTACAACAACACTGATATCATTGTTATTATTGCCGTCATTATCATTTTTACCATTATACTTATAAGCATTACGTCCTATTATCACTAATCCCATTGCCAGCGTTAATTGTAGAATTAAAATAGTGATAATACTTAGATGCAATAACTTATTTATTAGAGAGAGAGAGAGAGGGAGGGAGAGAGAGGGAGAGAGAGAAAGATATTGTGTATAGGTGTGAATATGTTGCCCCTGCCCTCCCCCAGTTAGTACGTAAACTCATCCCCTTCTTCCCTCCACCCTCATAGCATCAAACCATAAAGTAACATGTACCTATCCACCACTGCAATCTTAGCCACAATATCCTCCCACAAAACACGCATACTACCATATCACCTCACACATAACTTATAGCTATCTTCCTTTCCCTTCTCACTACACTCTCTCTGTTTCTCACATCAGTCTATTGTTTATTCAGATACTTGTCCACTCCATTTTCTTCATTTGGTTTTCTTCTAATTCCATATACTATTTCCTCAACATGAACTTCTGTTCCATATTCCCTCTTTCCTGTGCATATGTTGTGTAGAGGTTGATAACTATGTGGAACCCCTCCCCCCCCCTCCTCCCCCCCCCCCCACACACACACATCCACACACACACACACACACTTTCTCTCTCTCTCTCGCGCACGTGCACGCGCGCGCACACATGCACACACACATATACATATATATATATATACACATATATATATTTGCAAACATTCTTTACTTAATTTTATTTATTTATTTACCTAATCAGTATACCTTTTGTTACAACTTCATAACTATTACAAATGTTATATTTACTGCTTTAATTAATGTAATCATCATTCTTTACAATATTTCTAACATTCCAGCTTACCACTTTTCTAGCCTCCTTTAGCATCACTACCATTACTGTAGAGCTACAATCACAATTATTAACAAAACTATTAATATAATTATTAACATACATATTAGATTCCATCCTTCCCACGATTTATATCTTCTATTTCCTTTCTGTTCTTCCTGTCCTCCCCTCTCCCTCCTCCCCTTGGTTTTTGTTGTTGTTGGTGGTGGTGTTTTTTTTGTCCTCCCCCTTAGTATTAGTATTAATACCTTTAGTGTCATTACTATTATTAATATTGTTATTTATTTATTTATTATCATTTTTTTTATTCTATTACCATTATTATTTTTCAATTATTTATTTATGCACTTATCATCATTATTAATTTTCTTTTACAACTTATGTTTCATTTATTTATTTTATTTTATTTGTTTATTATGATTATAAAAATGTATTTTCTAAATATATTTCTGTATCATGCTTTATTACCCTAACCTCCACAATGGTTGTTAGCTGTATCATCAGTAATACTATTGCTAGTATTGATACTACCACCACTAGCATTAACATCGCCATCACCTTCGCCACTGGGACTGTTGCCACGGCAACCCTGCTGTTTAAGAATCCTCAAACCCACTCTCCTTTCTCCCATACTACAGCTGCTATTGCCTTATTGTCACCAAGAGTGGTAGTAATCCTGTCTTATTTTATTTTTTCAATATTTTGACCAATATTGGTATTCGTATCAGTAATATAATTATCATCATTTCGACCTTCACTCACAAATTATTTCCCTTCCAACAGCCTCGTTCTCATTCAACGCCTTCCTTGCGCTGAACTCTGAAGCCATCAAAATTAAGTGAAATTTCGTTGTCCTATTTGTTTGTATCTTGCCTAAAGAAGACCTAAGAGGTCGAAACGCGTCGTGTTTTGTCTTGTGACTCGTTTGTCCACGTTTCTCTGGGCGGTTCGCTAACATTTATTTAAGATTTGTTCAGATTTCCGCTTGCAGTCGTCTCACTTTCCAAAGAGTGTTTGTTTTAAATGCAATATTTCACCTTAGCCAGCTGCTGAGACTCGAAATGACAGCGGGCGAGACCTATACATTAGGACATGCAGAAGAGCGTTGTCTTCATCACATGTGACAGTCAGGAAATCTCAAACCTTTTTGTGTGTTATTGTGCTATTGTGTGTGACTACTTCTTCTTCGTCGTCGTCTTCTTCTTCTTTTTCTTCACCCACAATCTTCTCGAGGTCTTGACGGCTGCCTCAAAGCTGCATCTGCCGTTCTGCACCCTCCAGCCAGGTTTGACGCTGGACAAGGGCTGGACAGCGTTGGAGAATGTGTTCTGGAGTCTGAGCTCTAGTGCCACACGGACATTCGTCTGTAATCAAGGTTAATTTGTCTGAGATGGCTCAGCAGTCGGCAGTGGCTGGTTCTCAGTCTGAAGAGAATTGTTTGCTGGTATCTCTGGAGTTGATGGATTGGATCAGCACCACTCTCTGCACCCAGCTTTCTCTTCCAATGGTTTTGATATTGGTTGTGGATGATAGTTTTGGCCTCTCTGTAGGTCATCGAATGGCTGAACTACTCCATACTGCTGCCTGTCTTGCGCAGAGCATCAGCCTTCTCATCAACAGTGATCCCACAGTGGGATGGAATCCACTGGAGTGCAATGGTGGATCGTCTTGAAAGATCTTGGAGGGCTTTATTTTTTATTATGTTTTTCAACTGCTGTTTGCATTCGTTGCTCTGAAGTCCCTGCCGCAAGGATCTGCAGTCAGTGAAGAAAGCAATCTTGGGTGGTGACTTTCTGAACCCTTCTGCAGCATGGAGCGGAGCTGCTGACTCTGCTCTGTAGTTGGGGAAATCTGAAAGGCTCTGGGGGTCTGTCTCCCATCAGTGTGTTTGATGAAGATGCCTGTTCCTCCGTTCTTCACTACTCCCTTTGAGGATCCATCCGTGAACACGTGCGTCCACTGACTGAGGTTGCACTGGTCATTAATCATCTCCAGTGCCAAAGCTTTCAGCTAGTGGGAGACTTGGCAATCCTTCCTGTCTATGCCAGGAACTTCTGTGCTGACCGAGACTTCGTCTCGGTGGCCGGCTGGCTCCTCAAAGTCGGGAACTATTTCCATTTCGGTTGAGGACGTAGGCAGCAGATCTTCATTTCAGCTGTGTAGGCTTTTGGAAGGTGGTTGAAACTTTTCCGCTTCAGACTGTTCTTAGTGGGATTCTTTATATTGGAATCCATTGGATAGGAGAGCATGCGAATGAGTTTCTCTCTATGGATGCAGACGTCTTCCTCTCGTCCGTCTCAAAGGGGGAGGAGACGTGTATTTTACCATTGTCTGGACAGGCGTTGTTTTTATCCCGCCCGTGATCAATCGTAGTGCTGCATTCTGAATTCTGCTCAGGCGACTTGTATTGCTTTGGCCCAAGCAGTGCTGCCATACCGTAAGATCGGTATGACGGTACCTGTATAAACCTTGTCCAGGATGTTGCTGTTGCCTCCCCCGAGAGGTCCCGGCCAGCTTCTTCATGATGGCTAGCCTCCTGGTAGCTTTCTTTTCAATGTGTTTGAGATGGGGGTTCCATGTAAGGCGTTTGTCCAGTTTCACACCCAGATATGTTGGCATGTCTTTCTGATCCAGCTGTGTGACTTCAATGGCTTCCTTTTTGCGTTTTACTGTTTATTGCGTTTGACTTCATCAGAAGGTTAAAAAGACCGCTCACTGAAAGACTATACGTAAAAACTGAAAAAATAGAAATAAAACCAAAATAAAGAAATAAAACCGGGTAAATGTGAGTATGCAGGCAAGTCTTTACAGCAAATTCACGACAGTTTCTTAATTAAAAGGAAATCGCATTTGTTTCTCACCAATACAAAAGGTTTGCCATCTTACGTCTTACACACAGACACCTATCAGCGCGAAATGCTTGTTACACGTGGGACCTTGAGTTACCTGGGTGGAAGGGTGGGTGGAGTAGGCGTGGGGGATGGAGGAGCGAGGCGGGGGAGGTTAGGGGTAGAGGACGTCTAAAGATAAATAGTAAACTCATCACCGACACAACATGGGATTCACTGAACTGTGTCTTGCGGACAGACTGATTTGTGGAAAGTCGAGTGAGTCAATTTTCGTCTCCTTAGGGAGCTTCATCTGTGGCCGCGTCACTGGCAGTGGTGAAGAAATCAACGTCTGTACCCGACTCAGATGTTCTGGCAGACGGTCATAACCATTCCACGCGCGCGCGCGCGTGCGTGCGTGCGTGCGTGCGTGCGTGGTGCGTGCGTGCGTGCGTGCGTGTGTGCGTGTGTGTGTGTGTGTGTGTGTGTGTGTGTGTGTGTGTGTGTGTGAGTGTGTGTGTACGCGTGTGTGTGTATGTGTGTGTTGTGTGTGTGTGTGTTGTTGTGTTGTGTGTGTGTGTATGTGTGTGAGTGTGTGTGTGTGTGTGTGTGTGTGTGTGTGTGTGTGTGTGTGTGTATTGTGGTGAGGAGGAGTGGAGTGGAGTGGGGTGGGGCTCTCTAACATTAGACTATATTACCAGAGTGACAACATGTTCAGATGGGCAGCTATGATTTCAAGTTATTTCTGTTAGGCACAGCCATGACTTTAAAACCACAATCTCGGACTGCGGAGTGTTCGTTTTCTCCCATGAGAGAGAGAGAGAGAGAGAGAGAGGAGAGAGAGAGAGAGAGAGAGAGAGAGAGAGAGAGAGAGAGAAGCAGACTGACCCACCAACCTGATAACAGTCTCCGTGCCGGAGAAGAAGCCGTTAATGGTATCCTCCGCGGTCATGGAATCCCATTGGCTGGTGTCTTGGTGGGGCTGGGGGATGCTGATGAGCTCCTGGCGGTGTCGGAAGTAGTCGTGGTCGCCCAGGGCCCACGACACCCGACGGGCCTTGCCGGGGATGTTCTCCATGTCCACCTCCACAGCCACACCAACCACCACCGCCACAAAGGTCATTGGGCAAAGCTGCCTTCGGTCGGTGTTGTTGTCGTCACCATACATCGTCGTCAACGTCTTTTCCCATTTTTTTTTTTATTTCTTCGCGCGCGCGCGTGTGTGTGGGGTGTGTGTGCGCGCGCGCGTGTGCGCGTGTATGCATGTGTGTGCGTGCGTGCGTGTGTGTATGTGTCAGAGAGAGAGAGAGAAAGGGAGTGTGTGTGCATGTGCGCGCGTATGTGTGTGTGGTTGTGTGTGTGTGTGTGTGTGTGTGTGTGTGTGTGTGTGTGGTGTGTGTGCGTGTGCATGCGTGCGTGCGTGCGCGTGTGTCTGTGTGTGTGATGTGTATTCTGTCTACATGTACAGGTTCTTTCTACACCCGGGACAAGAGTCATATTTTTAGTACTTCATTAACTATACATAAACTCTACAATTCACACTAACTGACATGTTAATTGAGACATACACGTGCATGAAACAGGCATCTGGAAACTGGAGTATCACATGAACAGCTTAGCGGTAACCTCCCCCTCTCTCAATCTCTCCCTCCTCCTCTCCCTTCCACCGTTTCTCGGTGTTTGTCTTCTTTTTTTTTTTCTCTTTCCTCTATCACTCTATGTGTATCTATAGGCACATTGCGTAGTTTGCACGATTTTTTTTATTTGTGGAATGAAATAAATCGGGAAACTTTGCTAACTGTTTATTCATGTCATTCGTTGTTTGTTTGTTTTTTCTACAAAACCAACCAACCCAAATCCTAAAGGTTAATGGGTAGGAGATGAAGATGATTCATTACATTCGTTGTTTGTTTGTTTGTTTGTTTTTCTACAAAACCAACCAACCAAAATCCTAAAGGTTAATGGGTAGGAGATGAAGATGATTCATTACATTCGTTGTTTGTTTGTTTGTTTGTTTGTTTTTCTACAAAACCAACCAACCCAAATCCTAAAGGTTAATGGGTAGGAGATGAAGATGATTCATTACATTCGTTGTTTGTTTGTTTTTTTCTACAAAACCAACCAACCCAAATCCTAAAGGTTAATGGGTAGGAGATGAAGATGATTCATTACATTCGTTGTTTGTTTGTTTGTTTGTTTTTCTACAAAACCAACCAACCCAAATCCTAAAGGTTAATGGGTTGGAGATGAAGATGATTCATTACATTCGTTGTTTGTTTGTTTTTTTCTACAAAACCAACCAACCCAAATCCTAAAGGTTAATGGGTAGGAGATGAAGATGGATAGGGGAGTGGCTGGAGGAGAAGAAGGAGAAACAAAAGAACAATGAATCCAGAGGAGCACACAGGTTTTTTTAAAGGCTGTCAGAGCATAACCCCCCCCCTCCCGCCCCCCCAAAAAGTGTCGAAAATAACTGCGGCAACTATATGTCAAATGTACATCATTCAATGATATGACAGCTGAACTAAACAAACAAAAAAAATTCTGAAAACAACAACTAACCCAACTGTCTATAAAAAAAACATTCATCGTTAAATGATATGACAGCTAAACTATACAGACCAAAAAGGGTCCTAAAAACAACTGATGCTACAATGTATAAAATGTTAAAAAAATCTTGTATATGTCGGTTAAACTATGTAGTTGAAAAAAAAAGCCTTGAAAACAACAAAAAAGGCAACTGTGTGTGAAATATTTATTAATTATTAATAATTATAGCTAAACAATACAGACAAAAAAGTCTTGACAGCAACAACTAGTGCAACAATGTATGAAATGTTCGTCATTCAATGAGGAGGAGGAGGAGGAGGAGGTGGAGGAGGAGGAAGAGGAGGAGGAGGAGGAGAAGAATACAACAACAAAACCACCATCATCACCAACAGCAGCAAGTGCAAGAACAAGAACAATAAGAAAAGGAACAAAGATAGGACGATGACAAATAGGAAAAACAACAACAAAAAGGAAGAATAAAGCAGGAAGACAAGGACATGAAGTCTTTTTGTCTTATCACACACACACACACACACACACACACACACACACACCACACACACACACACACACACACACACACACACACACACACACACACATACACACGCACACACACACATACAGAGAGAGAGAGAAAGGGGTGGTACATGGGGAAAGGGGACAGGAAGGTGGGAGGGGGAGGGCAAAGGGAGGAGGACGTGGCAGAGACTACCACGGGGACAGCACCCCTGACCTGCATGATCACGTGGTTGATTCGTTTCTGTTTCCCAATCTCTTCCTCGGCCTCGCTGAGCACGGTCACTGTGGCTTTCTTGTTGAAGAGTTCTTTCCCCACTGCCATCAGAATCCCTGTGGCCAGAGCGTCATCAGTCACTTGAACTCCTTCTCCGTAGTATTCTATCAATCGCTTTCAACGCTTTTGCCGCTGCCCTTCGACTTTTGACATTCGTTCTATCAATCTGCTTAACTCTGTCGCCACGAGTCGCCATGATATAGCCACCATTACTCTATCACACTGCTATTTGACCTGTAGCCATCCCTTTTCTTTTTTTTAATCCGTTTAACGCTTCTGTTACCACTACCTTTACCTGTGTTCATCTTTGTTTCAGCTAGTTGGACTCTTTTGCCACTGCCCTTCGACCTGTGGCCATCATTCCATCAATCCGTTTCACTTCTCTGTTACCACTGGCTTAGCCTGTGTCCATTACTGTTTCAAACGTTTTGGCCCTTTTGTCACCGCCCTTGACTGGTCGCCACAATTCTGTCAGTCACTTCTAGTCCTCTGTTGCCATTGCCTTTGACTTATACCCATAACTGCCCTTGGCTTTTGGGCATCGATCTATCGATCAGCTTAACTCCCCTGTTGTCACTACCTTTGAACTATGGCTATTACTCTACAATTATTCAACTTTGTTGTCACTGCCCTTAGCTTGTGGCCATCACTCTATTAGTCAATTTTAACCCCTCCATGACCACTGCCTTTGAGCTACGGCTATAATTCTATCATCTGTTTAACTTTCTTGCACTGCTTTATTGCCCTGCCTTTATCAGCTGATTTGACTTTGTTGTCACTGCCCTTGACCTTGTGGCCATCACTCTATGGGTCAGCTGGATTCTGTTGCCACTTCTCTGGAGCTGTGGCCAATAGTGAATCAGTTTAAACCTTCTTTTTTTTTGTCACTATATCTGAATTCAGGCCAACACTCAATAACCAGTTCAACACCATTTGTTCCCACTCCCTTTGATTTGTCGCTATTCCTCTCTTCAAACCGGTTAACTCTTCTTTCCACCACCGTAGCAAAACTTGTGTTCATCCCCCTGTCAATTACCTTAATCCAAGTTGTTTTCTTCCACAAGACTTCTGGTCATATTTCTGTCAATGAGTTGAGATCTTTTGTCATTTCTTGTGCAACACTTGTGGCCATCACTGCATCAATCAGTTGAACTTTTTTGACCACTCCCTCCACATGTCATCTTGTCACCCATCTGTCAGTTCCACTCTTCTGTCACTGCCGCCGTGAGACTTGGATCCATCAGTCTACTGGCATAGCATCATCCCTCTATCAATTTAATTCTGTTGTCACTGCCGCCGTGAGACTTGGATCCATCAGTCTACTGGCATAGCATCATCCCTCTATCAATTTAATTCTGTTGTCACTGCCGCCGCAAGTCTTCGATCCATCACCTGCCAATAAACTTACCTCTTTGCCCTTTCCTTCTAAAGACTTGTGGCCATCACTCTATCAAATTCGCTTAACTCTGTTGGCACTTTCCCTGTAATATTTTTGGTTACCATCACATCGATGAATTTTTTTTTCTTGTGAACGAGGTATTATTCATTGAAAGGTTTAATTATTTTACAATTATCCATAGTCATCACATTATTAATCTTGTTAACTCCTTTACCGTTAGAGACATCAATCTGATTAACCTTTTCCCTTCTGCCTTTGCTATGTCTCTGGACCTTCGTATTGTCAATACGTTTAATTCCTTTCACACCTCATTCACCTGAAATCGATAGATTTGATCTTTTTCGACCATCTTTGCTGCACCCATGGACTTAAATTAAGCAAGTCAGTTTCACTTTTATCCTACCGCGTCCATTTTTACACCAACTGATCTATCACTTTTTCCTTTTGCGTTTGTTCTTTTTGTGCTCACCACAGTATTAAGTAGCTTTTCCTTTATCTGTCTGACAGCTTCACTACTTAGATCGTGTAGTGATACACGCAGATGCCCTGTCAGTAATGACTTTCACGTTGCAAGCAGAAAAAGAGATGATGATGAGAAAGAAGATGAGGAGGAGGTGGAGGATGAAAACGAACAAGAAAAAGATGCTATCAACTAGTTTGAACTGTTTTCTGACAGCCTCTGCGTGAACTCATAAATATAGTTTAGCTCTCCTACAACTGCCCTAGCATGGTGTCATGGCTGTCGAGGAATTGTCACTACTTTTCACACCACTACCGTCAGAGGGAACGGCAAAAAAGAGAGAGTGCGAAGAACAGAAACAAACACAGAGTCATAAAGATAAGGACATACATACGGAGCTAGAAAGATGAACTCAGAGACACAGAGTTAGAAACTCGCACAGATACATTGACATCCAGACCCCCTGCCCCATCCACCCAATCCTCTCCCACTCACACAAACACAACACACAATATAACAGACAGCCAGCCACAGAGAAATCGAGAAAACACAGTGAAAGTGACGAACAGCGGCAGAGACAGGACAGTAAGACGGAAAGACAAAGAAAGACTCGGGAACAAAGTTAGAAATTAATCATGGTAACGACGATTCATTCAAACAGGCCATAACCACGTATGACGTGGAATCCTAAGGGAACAGTTATAATCTTCAGTAAAACAGTTGGTATCCCCAAGAAAATATTTGTGATCCTCAGGATAACTGTCTCCCCTCTTTTCATCGTTTTCCTCGAGGTAAATGGTTGTTTTCTCAGAAGAAAACTGGAATCTTAAGACGCTGGTGTGCTCCTTTAGTATCGCCAACTGA
>CM065734.1:58850196-58870196 GCA_033310375.1 Conus canariensis
TGCTCAGTCTGGGATCCTTACCATCTAAAGGACATTGATAACCTCGAAAAGATTCAGAAGAGAGCAGCACGGTTCGTAACAGGGAACCATATCAGAGAAAAGGGGAATACTAGGAAGCACATGAGGAAATTAGAATGGAAACCCTTAGAAGAGAGAAGAGCTTTTATCAAACTTAATATCTTCTTCAAAGGCAGAGCTAAACTAATTGATATTCCAATGAACAACTAGTATTGAATAAACGTAGCTCCAGGAAAGCCCGTTATACCATACCTGCATCAAATATTGACAGCCACTTACATTCATTTTATCCTAGTTCTGTACAGCTGTGGAACTCACTGCCGGGTGCCATCAAGATTGCCGCAAATGCTGTCTCATTTAAAAAATCAAATTGATACGACAGTTTTGAGATCTGCGTATTGACGATTTTCTATTTTAACTTCCCCAGATATTTTATGGTTACCTGGGCCTGAATCTGGCCATTGCTTTTAACTTCTTGAATATCGAGTGCGACCCCTTGTTGCCAAATTTGCTCCAGGGGCCAACAGACTGAGTCGCACTATTTTATGTTATTTAATTTTACTTTTTAACATGCGCGCTGGTGACCTACTCGTTTTTGAGTGAACCAGTATTTTAGGAAGAAGAAAAAGAGAAGACATTTTGCATGCCGCGATACCTAGGCTAATGGAAGTCGGTCGCTGCTACTACATTACTATACATAAAATCCAGGGCTATCTGCATTAATGCTCATTGCTCACCATCTTATTGTATGACAGGAGCACGGTTCAGATGAAGCGTTCCGTCTTTTTTTAGATATCATTTGCGGGATCTAATGCCAGTAGGTCAATATTTTGCTCTTTTCTTCCACGTTTTTTGTCTGCAATTTGACGTCTTATTCAGTGACGTCATGTGACGCCATCTTTTGTAAAAATAGAAAACTACCGTGGCAGTACAAAATATGGGTGAACGGGCTGAAACATAGTAGCAATTTTCGGATTAAACAAGGTGGTTTAGAGTGCCAAAATAAAATTGCAAACTCCAAATGTAATCTGCACTCTCCCCCCCCCCCCCTCCCCACATTTTGTTTGTTTTCTTTCCCCGTTTCTCGGCCTGAATTTCTAGGTTCATCATGGGTGGAATGTATGTGTATGCGATCGTTTTTAATTACACCATTAAGGAAGCTAAGTTCCATTTAAACAGGACATCTGTGTGTGTGTGTGTGTGTGTGTTTCGTTTTCTTGGAATGAAAAACGTTGACATTCTGTTCATAATGTTTTTTTAAATACACGCGCGCGCGCGCGCGCGCGCGCACGCGCGCGCGTGTGTGTGTGTGTGTGTGTGTGTGTGTGTGTGTGTGTGTGTGTGTGTGGTGTGTGTGTGACGGTCTGCTGTTCTTCGCAGGATGGAATGGGATTTAATACGCGCGCGTTTCTCTTCTTTTTTCTGGTGCCGAGTCATATCGGCGGTGTTCAGCGGTGCCAGGTCTGATCCAACATACACAGACACACAACTTATTACGCCCCCTTACTGAGGACAACGATCGCTTCGTCGCGGACCAGCATTGGTGAGCATTCCCCTCCAGAGGGCGCCACCACGTCCGTCCAGCGACAGCCCCATGACCTCGCCGAAACCAGCGACCTCAACACGAGCTTACCAAGAGCATTGATGTGAAGAGGAACTCGAAACCGATATTACCATGAGTGCAGGGCATGAAGGGCCACAGAATTTGAAACCTTTCTTTTATGCTGATCAGTGAAGGCGAGCATGATAACGATGATGTTGTAGTTCCATTCTGGCAAATTCATGGGGGCTGGCGTTGGACGGACCTGGTGACGCCTTCCGGTGGGGAGAACTATCACTGTAGCCGGCTCCGCGACTGAGCAGTCACTGTCGTCAGTAGACGGCTTAGTAGGTGGTGTCCTGTGTGTGTTGGATCAGAACAGGCACCATTGAACACCACCGAAGTAAATCGGCAGCAGTGCAGTGTCTCCTCCGGTGGGTTGCCACTTAACAGCTTGGCACTGACTGCTCCCTGTGGACAGCCGGTGCCTGAGGCGGAGGAGGAGGAGGTGAAGGAGGGGGGGGGGGGGGGTGAGTGTCAGAATGAGCGGCGTGGGTGCAATGCCACTGAGGTGGCACAAAAGATGGGACAGAAAAAAACCCCAAAAAAACCGGATTCTCTCCAAAAACTGCAGCGCGGTTGAAGGGCATTCTTGCTTGCTGCTGCAGTATTCTGGTACTCATTACCTTTCTGACTACGCCATGTCCCTTCCTTTATGACTTTCAAGTCGACACTTAACATTGCCCTGTTTATACCAGTTGCAGAATGCCACCTGAAACATTTCTGAACTGCTGCCTGTCAATTACATACATTTGCACGTGTGCGAATGAGTTATTCACCATGTTATGCAATGTGTGTGTGTGTGTGTGTGTGTGTGTGTGTGTGTGTGTGTGTGTGTGTGTGTGTGTGTGTGCCCGCGCGCATGCGAGTGCGTGGATGTGTATTTTCTCACGAACCCAGAACTGCGTGTGCGCGTGCCGGCGCGAGCGCGTGAGTGCGTGCGTGCGTGTGTGTGTGTGTGCGCGCGCGCGCGCGCGCGCGAGCGCGTGTGTGTGTGTGTGTGTGTGTGTGTGTGTGTTGAAATTTGTAAAACGCTCGGATGGCCCTAATACAAATCGTCCTCAATATTATTATTATTATCATTGTTATTATGAAGTTTGTTGTCGTTGTTGTTGTTGTTATTTTTTATTATATGGATCTGTAGCGATTGTGGTAATGGAGAGCACATAAAAAATGGATGCGAGTTCACCCTAAGTCTACCAAAGGTCAGTATTAACTGGGGAGTCTGTACTGCCAGCCTCCAAAAACAAATGGTCAATACTTTTCTGAGAGTCTATTCTGTCAACCACTGAACGTAAATGGCCAATATTTATTTGGCAGTATAAACCATTAAAGGTGTATAGCTTGTATTTTCTTGGAAGCCTGTTTTGCAAACCAGCAAAGATAAATTGTCCATATTTAATCGGGAGTCCATCTCTATCAACCACTAAAAGTACATGGCTAACATTTATCTGGATGCCTACCATGTAAACTACCATAGATGAAAGGCCGATATTTATTTGACGGTCACTTCTGCCAAGCACCAAAAATAAAGGACTGGTATGCACATGACTGTATTTCATGTCAACCATTACGCAAATGAAGAGCGTTTTCATGAGGTTTTATCCTATTAATCACGGAAAGTAAACTATTCATGGTTGACGATTCACATATATTTGAGTCTACCTTTTCAAACGCTCTAAAGGTATGTGGCCAGTATTAACTGGGAATCTACACTGTCAACCACTGAAGGTATAGCAAATATTAGCTAGGAGTCTACCCTGTCAACCACTAGAGGTAAATAGTCGGTCTCAGTTAGGGGTCTGTTCTGTCAGCCACTACAGATGAATTGCCAGTATTATTTGGGCGTCTTTCCTGGCAACTATTAAAAATTAATAATAGCCGATACCAATCGGGTGTCTATCCTATCAACCACTACAGATAAATGGCCGATACTGGCTTGGAATCTATCCAGTCAACCACTGAAAATAAAGAGCCAATTTTACTTGGGAATCTGCCCTGTCCACTGCAAAAGTCAAATGGCCGATATTAGTTGAGAGTCTATTTTGTCAATCACTACAGATAAATGACTGATATCAGCTGGCAGTCTATCCTGTCAACCGGTACAGATAAATGGCCGATATTAGTTGAGAGTCTATTCAGTCAACCATTAAAGGCAAATCGCCGAATATTAGTTGGGACTCTATCCTTTCAACTGTTGAAAATAAAAGCCACTCGATCATTTCCAAAAGAGTTCAATTTAGGTTGTGGATGAATACAGTCAACGGTTTCATTTTCATTGATATGATTTAATTAGCAGTTCTACTGTGTTTACACTGAAGCGTGCAAGTGCATGGTGTGTGTGTGTGTGTGTGTGTGTGTGTGTGTGTGTGTGTGTGTGTGTGTGTGTGTGTGTGTGTGCTGTATAGTACTTTCATTTAACGTCTTTTTGAAAAATCATGTGACAGTAAACGAGAGAGAGAGAGAGAGAGAGAGGGCGGGGAGTTACAGAGAGACACAGAAAGACCGCCATATCATATTCAGTAAATACGTAACTGGATTATAAATCAAACAAGTGGTAACTTTTAAAACATGATTAATATCAGATGGATAAAAAACATCAGTCACAGACATGCCCGATAAACATTGTAAGCATGCCCTGAGAGGCACAAGCTCAAACAAAACATGACCTTCAGATATGTTTGTTTTTTTACGTTTTGTCGCAGCAATGTATTTAGTTCCGGCGGCATCTAGTTTCAGTCGATAAAACGTTGAAACGATTATCGATGGTAAACGACTTCACAGTTGCTGGAACGCCCGTGGGATTGGGGAGAGGGTGTCTTTCAATATACATAGTATCCCCGCCTTGTGACCTTATCGTCCTGGTATATGTACAGAATGACAATGACTGTGTGTGTACGCACACTCAGTATGGGGAAGGTACATGATTATCGGTTGTAAACAACTTCATAGTTGCTGAAACCCCCCGTGGTTTTTCGGGAGAGGGTGTCTTTCAATATTGATGGTATTCCCACTTTGCAACCTTTTATGTTCTAGTAATTTTCTTTCTTCTTTTCTCTTGTCTTTTTTTATCTTTCCTTTTTACTTTTTTATTTCCTTGTTAAGTTATTTGTGTATTTACTTTTTTTATTTATTTGTTTCTATTTTCCTGTCGTCCAGTTCTTGCTCTGTCTGAAGATCTTCTGAACTCGAGTTTGAGGTTATTTCACTTGGCCACGCCGAGTGAAAGACACACTATCAATGTCAAGTAAACATTTATCTTCATGACTTTCTCCTTAATATCTCAAAGCCACGATTTACACCAGACAACCATATTTCAGCTTCTCTTCATCTATCACCGCGAGGTCAATATTATTCCATCCAACTGGGTGATATCCTGTACTGCAAATGTATGTGTCTTAGAGTTATATTTAATATGACAATATCATTGTTGATATTCTTTAGCACTGAGAAGTCACATCATGAACTTGTCACCAAGCTATATTTCGCAAGACAGTCATACAGTAGCAACTCTATACCACCGAATGGTCTGATTTTCAACCCAAGTGGGTAATATTTTGTTTAAATAAAACCACAGAACACACCATAAACTTGTCTCTAAGCTATTATTTTACATGCCAAAACCACACTTTAAACTACTATACACCAACACATGGTCTAATATTTAACACAAGCGGATGATATTCCGTTAAAATAAAACCATAGAACACATCATTAACTTGTCTCTAAGCTATGCTTTACATGACAAAGCCACATTTAAACTATTCTATATTAACGGATGGTCTGATTTTTAACACAAGTTGATGATATTCTGTTCAAATAAGGTTAACCATAGAACACATCATAAACTTGTCTCTAAGCTGTATTTCACATGACAAAGCCACATTTTACCTACTCTATACCAACGAATGGTCTGATATTTAACACAAGTTGGTGATGATCTGTTCAAATAAAAACTATAGAACACACCATAAGCTTGTCTTTAAGTTGTGGGGGAGGGGGGGGGGTGTTCATGATAAGAACAAATTTTAAGTACTCTAAACTACCGAATGGTTTGAATATCTAACACAAGTGGGTGGGTGATATTCTGTTCAAATAAAGCCACAGAACACATCATAAACTTGTCTTTAAGGTGTGTGTTTTTTTTCATGCCAAAAGATTGTTTTAATAACCTTGTATCACCGAACGGTCTGATATTCAACAAAAATGGGTTACTTTCTGTTTAAATAAAACAATACAGCACATCATAAACTTGTCTCTAAGCTTTGTTTTACATGACAAAACCACATTTTAACGACTCTATACAACCGATTGGTCGGACGGGCTGTGTGTGTGTGTGTGTGTGTGTGTGTGTGTGTGTGTGTGTGTGTGTGTGTGTGTGTGTATGTGTGTGTGTATGTGTGTGGTGTGTGTGTGTGTATGTGTGTGTGTGTGTGTGTGTGTGTGTGTGTGTGTGTGTGTGTGTGTGTGTTTATGGATTATATGACTTGCCCATAACTGCATCACTTTCAGATATTTCAGCGTCAGTTTCATTAAAGTCCAGCCGACCACGCAGAGCCCGTTCAGGACTACCGTCAAAGGAAGAAAAAGGTGTGTTACTCCTGTAACAGCGCAAAAGCCCATTCTGAGACACAGTATATGCAACAGTTTATAATAATTTAGATGTTGCTGTCCTTGTCGTGAAAAGAAATCGGGTCGTGTTGAGTGTGCTAACTATTCCGTTCAGTTTGCTGCGGCAGTACTGTCCAACAATTGTAAAAGCAGGTGAAAAAAAATCCCCTTCAATGCAACAAAAATACATAAAAAATGCCAATCATGTAGCCAAATCATAACTAGAAAGCTACAGACTGTAACAAAAGAAAAAAAAAAAGGGGGGGGGGGGGGGGGGGGGCTCAGTCTTAAACAAACACAAGAGAGTGAACCAGGAAAACAAAAAATAAACAGCAAAGGACAGAAAAAAAAAAAGCTTGTCAAAGAGAGTGATCAATACGGGGATTATTTAGAGCTGACAATCACCGGACAGCGGATACACAATTCACAGTGACCTTGTAGAAAGTGGTGCGACATTCCCAGAAACAAGACGCGTTTGTTTCAGCAAGGAACTGGATGATGAAACTATATAAATCTGAGCCTGGCCAAACATTTACTAAACGTCCTGTCGCAGTTTCATCAGAACTATTGTTGGCATTACTGTATTTGTTAAAAAAAAATTCTCCCAGCAGTCACGACAGCCTTACAACACGGACAACACTAACCATCACTGAGGAAACTGGAGAACCTGTTAGACCAGCAGAACAGTGTAGGCATGTTGTTGAAACCGCCGTCGAAAGTCTTTGCCGTTCAAAGACAAATCCAACATATTTTTGTGAGGGAGAAAACGGAGGCAAATTGCGAGTCTGCGAAAGTGGTCGTTACTGCGGAGGAACGCTCCACACTTCCTTTCCGAGACAGACGGCATGTGCTAAGTCTCTTCTACTCACTGGTGACCATCCTGATGATCTGAAAACTGTTCATTTCTTTGAACCCCAGCAGTCAGCGCCGTTCTGTATCTAACGATTCACAAAACTGTGCAGGAGCAAGTTTTTAGTTTTCGCTTCGGCTCTTCGTTCTCGTCCATGTGTCTGCCGACGTACGGTCTGAGTGTGCAGGAGCAGGTTTTTACTTTCAGCTCTGCGTCCTCCATATGTCTGCCGAAGTACGGGCTGAAAACGATTTCGTCATCATCCGTTAAGGTTGACCCAGTTTTAGACTCCACTGGCTTAACCTGGGCGGAACGTTTGGGTAGAAACAACGAAGAGCCCTGTTTAGCAGCCGAGTCGGAGAAATAGGTATCGTGGGTGCCGTTGTTGCTCCTGATTCGTGTCAGACTTTTAGTATGTGAAGCTCTGCTCCTCCCTTTGACCAAAGAGGTGCCGCCCATACTCGAACCACTACGGTTCATAAAAGACAGCCCGTGTTTGAACGTGGACAGTTTCTTCCTCAAGGTGCTGCCAGTCCGCGACTTGACAGGGTACTGCTTTATGCTTACGACGGGGATACGGCCCACGGTGACTTTGAACTTGCGCTCGCGTTTCACTTTGCCGTTTTGATTGTGGGGTTGGCAGATGATGGGCGAGCTGTCGAACCTGTCCTGGGGCTGGAGGACCATCCGATCCAAGTGACCGACTAAAAAGTAGGTGTCCATGTCCCTTTTCCCCTTTAAGGTGATCGTTCCTCGACACTGGAATTTGTAACCGTCAGCATACAGTAGTCTGTAAGAATAAAAAAAGACCAATGAAAGAGACATTGCCGTCCAGCTCTTGTCTCAAAATGATGACGAGAAGAGAACGAAAAGAAAAGAAGAAGAAAAAAAAGAAGAACTGCGCGCTAGAGAGAGAGAGAGAGAGAGAGAGAGAGAGAGAGAGAGAGAGAAAGAGAGAGAGAGAGAGAGAGAAAGAGAGAGGGTGAAGGAGGGTGGGCGGGAAGGAGAGGATCTTGGGATACAACAGTAAGATAGTCAAGGTGCGTCGTTTTGCGATTCCTTTTTAAAGTGAGTTTGGAAGTACAAGAAACGTTCTCTTCAGACAGAATGGCGTCTCTTGAACACGAGTACATTCCCTAGTGTTTTGTGTGACATCTGACAACAAGCGAGGAAAACAAAAGTAATCACAAATGAGAAAGTAAGAAAAGCAGACTAAACCTGAGTGTTGCCTATGAGATGCTAAAGGCGTGTTGACCGGATCAGCCATACCACGCTGCTTCCGCTGTAAAGGGTATTCCGATACGTGGGCCCCGAGTCCCATCGGAAGCACTCACTTGTATCATTTATCGTTGTTATGATTATATGCCGCCTATTCTCGGTTACAGACCGAGCTCTGAGCGCTTCACAGTCCACGCTCACATGAACACTATGGACTGCCTACCTGGACAGAGGCGACTGAAGAGCAGCCTGCTGGCGCTTACCATTCACTTCCACTCTGACTGTCACTCATTCCTTTGACTTTTGACAAAGGATGCAAGCTATGTGAATATGTGTCATCCATACGAACGGCCAGACTGACCTCCTCTTCCGAAAACTGGTAATGGGATTTTACACGTGCACATGATCCTTTTGCTTTCATACACGAACTTCGGTTAATAGTCTCATTTCAAAGACTTCTTTGAAATAGGAGTCAGAACCAGTGCTGACTCTGAGGGAAACCGCCCGGCGAATATTTGATCCTGCAGTCCCCGGATCACCAAGGTTACGAGTCCGACGCTCTACCACTAAGCTATTCCGGCCCCATTTACAGCCCCGGCGGGCTCCTGCTTTGAGTTGAGAGTAAAACGGGCTCAAATCGATGGTCTGGAATCACACGGGTCGAGATTTTTAGATAGCCTTCGTCTGTGAGATTGCTGCTCAAATTTTCTGACAATCACTGCAGGTATTTCTATCTCTCGGGGCTGGAATGATACGCCTCCAGTCAGTGAACGGAGGATGAAGCCAGGCAGTGACTAGAAGTACTGACTGTGCCCACTGGAACACGCTGGCTGCTTCACCCGCCATTTCAGTGATGGTCGGCACACCCCCTGAACACCCAACTCAGGCTGTGGCAAACTTCCAGAGGCTCATGATACGCTATCAATGTCAAACCCTGCACTGCTATCGATTACTTTGGTACCCATTCTCATTAAACGTTCCCCGGATACAACTTACTACGCGTCCTTGCTGACGACAATAACTGCTCTACCGAGGAGCAAGACTGAATGCACTTTCCAAAGAACGTCAACGTGTCCCTTTGGTGTATGCTCACCTGCTGCCACCTGTGTCATATAACTTCACATTAACGTAACTCACCATAAAGTGAGAACAGATGAGACATCAACACTGCCTGTCCACAACAGATGGTAAGGAATGACACAGTTTTTGTCAACTATTGTACAGATTTATGAGGACGAGGATGTTCAAGAGAAAGCTAACGAAATCCGTTTTTGGTTTGCAACTGCTTGGTAGTGCTGGCGTCTGCGTTCCCTTTCATAAGAATCCTGAACGTCAACCAGACCCAAGAGATACAGACCCACGCAATGCTGCTCTGAATAACTGAGCATTGGTGAAATGTGCGGCACACAGATTCGTAGTCTCCGTCTTCCCGAAGTAAGCCCAGCACCATCCAGTTCTGTCTTGATGCTTCACTGCTCCTGTGTCCATTGGTCTAAGGACTCCCACTTTAACCTTGATTGGAGGAGAAATATCATGCAATATGGTTCTCAATTTAGAATGTAAAAAATCCAACCCATTTTGATTTACCTTTGGAATATGAATAATCTCTGTATTGAATTACTCGGAATATTCATGGTGGCCTGTAATGTTTCAGGTGTAACAGTGTGCATCGTTCAGCGCTCATTTCGTTTTTTCTTTTGTGTCGTATAAAAGCGTCTATAAGCTTGTGCTGCCATGTAGTGGAATGCGTGTGTGTGCGTGTGTGACACACACACACACACACACACACACACACACACACACACACACCACGTGCGCATACAAAAAAGTTAACTTGTTGACACAACAGCCCCCTCAGCACAGAAGACACCAACTGGTAGTTACTTGAAAGTGCTTTTGCTGACATGTATACGGTCCGGCAAGCTGTAGGCCTCCATGCAGCTCGCTACGTTGACCGTCTCCCCGTAGACATCATAGCGAGGCTTCTTCATGCCGATCACACCGGCCACGACTGGGCCAGAGTGCATGCCGATCCGGATCTGCAACACAGCGCCCACACCTGCTTACTTGAGGAGAGTTAGCATTCTCATACTCACTTTGGTATCATTTTTTTTAAACGGAGCACAAAAGACATAACAAACAGCAATGGAATGGTTATGACTCGAGTGGGATACACTTAGCGTTTTCTTGCTAACGTTGGTATCATTGTTTGAACAGAGCACAAAAGGCAGTGTGGAGTCAAATGGTTATGATTTGACTGAGGATATACTTAGCTTTCTTAATGCTCGCTTCGCTAACATTATTTAAACGGAGCATGAAAGACATGTATAGATAGGGGTGACATGATTCTGGCTTGATTAAAGATATGTGTATCAACCACACTGACCGTAGATTTGACTGTAAAGAGTATCGTGAACATATTCTATCAAGGAAAATGTTCAAGGGAGTGTTTGATCAAAGATAGTTTCACCCTACGGAAAGATTGTTCACACCGCGGGAAAATGAAGCCAGACGGCTGGCACATTCCATTCTGCCACTCCCACCCTCACAGTGTATCTTTCCATGCGTGTTCAGCATGGCCAGTTAGGCAGGCGGCAATTGATGCGCCGCACCAAACTGTCATAATTCTCGAAAAAAGGGGTTCCGGTTGTTTTCTTTTCCAAAAGACGAAGAAAGGTGAGTTCATTTTCTGTGTTTTATTTCCTAAATTCGTTGTTTTAAGAGAGAGAGAGGGGGAGAGAAAGAGAGAGAGCGAGTGCGTACATGCACGCGCGCATATAGAGAGAGAACACAAAACTTGTCAAACATTCTGTTCTGCCATTTCCTGGTCTACCAGTCGGCTGTTTTATACTCCGGTGAAGTGGGAGTGGCAGGCACCGCCGGCCTGCAAGACGGTGCGCAGCCAGCTTCACTCTGGCTTACACTGCCGGCAGAGTAAACGGTCACAGAGTGAACCATCTTTCCGTAGGGCGAACTATCTTTGGTTTGATGAACTTCAGCTTTGTTTAATGTCAGTCACAATGGACTTTTTTTCAGATCGTTCACAAATAATGTAAATCATATGTGCAAGTTGGTTAAAGTTCTATGAAATGAGACACAGGTTAGGTCGTGTAGGTCTACAGCTGCTTCTTGAACAGCACTTTAAGACAGAAATATTGGAATGCTGGTGACCAGCCGTACATACAAATGTGGAACGGATTTGGGCTTTGTATGGCCCCTTTTAATGCACTGAATATCTGACAGGATTTCCCCCCAACCTTGGCGAAAAAAAATGTCATTTTTTTCCCCACAGTGCATTAAAGTGTTTAGGCTCACACAGAAACGAGTCAATATCAAATCAAATCTTTGTTTTGTCTTACCGCGTGCGCCGTTTATGTCTGTCGTTTCACCTCACTCCAGCGGCTGGTGCCACGGATAATTAAATTTTGCTCTTATTTATGTCGCTCCTATTGCCGACTGCAGCGTTATCTAGCAGAAAGAATGGCGAAAAGATGGCCCGGTGGACTGCACACTCGACTAGGAAGCGACAGATATCTGGGTCTGAGGGTCGAATCTCCCGAGAGGGGGTGGGGGTGGATTTTGTTTTTTTGTTTTCCTCCCTTTTCACTGGAATTTAATAGGAGGTCCAAGAACTAGTCTTTCAGATGTGACAACATATGATGGCCATTGACATTTGCATTTTCTTTCTATAAACACACACACCAGAGAACGAGAGAGGGAGGAGGAGAGAGAGAATAGACAAACAGAGAGAGAGAGAGGGCGATTCAAACTCCGACGGTTTGATGCATGTTAGCTATAGGCATGCACATGGGTGATGGAGGGCATCTGGAGTATTCAGTTCCGCTTATCTGTTCTATTTGATAACGATTTTTACTTCACAGAGAGAAACCGAGAGAGAAAGAAAGAAAGGGGAGAGAGAGAGAGAGAGAGAGAGAGAGAGAGAGAGAGAGAGAGAGAGAGAGAGAGACAGACAGACAGACAGACAGACAGACAGACAGACAAACAGAGACAGACAGGCAGAGACAGAGAAAGAGACAGACAGACAGACAGACAGACAGACAGACAGACACACACACACACACACACACACACACACAGAGAGAAAGAGAGAGAGAGAGAGAGAGAGAGAGAGAGAGAGAGAGAGAGAGAGAGAGAGAGAGAGAGAGAGTGAGAGAGCCGTTGGGTTTCATTCCAAGATGCAAATGACCAGTCCAACACGGAACACAAAACCACCACAACACAGTCGTCTACAAGACCGGGAGAGGCATGGCCGTGGCCGGGTTCATGACGTTGCTGGCCTCCTCCAGCATGTCCAAGGCGAAATCGGCCATCCTCTGGGCGTGGTCACTCTGTACCTCGGGTATCCCCGACACCGCCATGTAGGCGTCGCCTATCGTCTTCACCTGTCACATCGCTGCTGTTGTTAACACCATCAACGTCCTCAACGTTGGTCTTACGTCCATCGGTAGCATTCACATCGTCATACTGATTAAAATGCGGTCGATCGTGCTCAGTACGAAAATAATGAGACTTACCTGAACTATTCTTACTTTAGAACTGAGGTTCACAGTCATCATGACAGGCTGTTTTCGTATCTTTTGAGCAAGAAGTGTTAAGAAAACATAGTCACCATCCACATTTAGCTCACATCTGCCTGTCGCTGTAACATGCATGTAAAAATTGGTGTGTGGGGAAGTGACTATGACCAGATGATAGCCCTGATGTGAGCCCTTGCGGTCGGCTGGTATATAAACAACATCCATTGAATTGAATGTAAAACAGCTATCTCACTGCCTTATTTTGAAAACTTTCAGTATCCAAACCTTCACGCTTACATATACCTCTGATTTTTCGACACTTTCGGCCTCGTCTTGCCTTGTGAGTGCGCAATGCGTGAGTATGTGTGTGTATTACCAAGATTATGCTCAACTTTTGTGCAGAGTACGGTTTCCGCTGTATGCTCTTAGGATTCCACTCAGGATCTAACTGGAAGGGTTCAGAGCTTGCAACGCCTGGAAAGAAGGGAGTATCTACTACATAAAGAACTTCAATCTTTGGAGCAATATCGTGTTTTAACGGTTAGTCATCACTTGTTTGCCCGTGTGGCTTTTGTGTTGTTGTTTTATGATTCTCAACGAACGTTTTGGTTACTGGAATTTTGAATAATATCAGGGTGTCGTGTGACAAGTACCTTGTAGACGTTGTGCACGTCAGTGTGCGTGTCAAAGCGATAGTACATGTCGTTGAGCATGTTGACCACTTCATGCGCCGTGCATCTGGAGGCGATCTCTGTGAAGGACAGCACGTCACTGAACAGTACCGTGCAGGTCTTGTAGATTTCTGAAAACAGGAAAGGAAATTACGTGGCTCAAACTCAAACAGAATGATGCAAACACAAAAGGGTATACAGTTCTTTTGGTTGTCTGTCACATACACCTTTTTTTTCAACCAAAAGAAGGAAAAGGAAAACATGTCACGTATGCGCACTTTGGACAGAGTTACGGTTGTCGGAAGTGATAGTCAACAGAACTTTCGCAAATAACTTTTCTTCCTAGTTTACACTGATAAATGTTTCCTGACCAAAACCCTTCACTTTTTTTTCTACCTTCATATTCTCCCATGGTTTACAAAATATTAAACAGTGTCATCTTTCCCTCCAGGTTCGAATGTCAACTAATCCGTGCTAAACGTAATAGTTAATAATACAAGACACTCCTGAAATGTGGGATGTGGTAAGCTGTTCAGAGATAGGCGTTGACGCAATACAGGGTTCTGATCATAGACACGCCAGTCCTTTAATAGTTTCCTATTATGAATAGTTTGGAACTCGAGTCTATGCTGCTAATGTGTCAGACACAGGAAATAAAACCACTCATTTTTGCTATACTTATCGGCCCATGTACTTTTTCATATCAAATTTCTTTTAAAAGAGAAGTCAACTGCGCTGAGTGCACGTGGTACCTAGTAAAAAGTGTTCATAGGCACACGGCTCGAGTGGGAAAAGTAAGATTTCGCAAGGCGAAGTGTGTAGACTCCAATGACGCAAGTCTCGCTTCCTCACCTTCTGCCTCAGCGCCCAGCCCGATCTACGGGTCGGGTTGGTAATTCAGTCAGCACGGGGTCCGTGCGACTCCGAATTCTCGCGTGTGTTTTACGTTTTGGCCATTCTTTTGAAATGTTGTTCAAAACCTATCGAATTTTATCAGAAGCTTGTAAAATCGAACAGATTCCCGTTGCTGACCTCCTCCTGCTCTTTCGGAGGAGTCAGTGAATAACCACATACAACTGAGCTGCCTGCTTTCCAGACCCGCAGTCCTTACAGTCCCGAGCCTGCCCTCCTCTTGCTGCAGGAGGAGGAGTGGAGGCAGCGGCTGCTAGCAGCGTTCTGCAACAACGCGCCCCTCCAGACACAGGGTGCCAGGCGGCCGGGGCACGGGTTTCCATGTTGCCCTTCTGCTCCCGAGGGAGAGAGGACCAGCCAGATCCTGCGTGGTGCTGGCCAAGAGTTCATAGATCACGCCATTGTGATTGTTCGAACAGAGTGGAATCTGGACTCTGCTGTGTGAAAAAAAAATCGTTTTCCTTCTCTGCGTGGTCGACAGAAACAATGTTTTGTGACCTAAATGTATGGTCTATAGTGTTTCCTTATGATTAAGAGATTGTCCTCTACATTGCTAGGAGCACCTGGAAGAAGGAAATGATTCGGTATTCATACTTTGTTAAATTTCCGCCCGTTTAAGACAGGGTTTTGACGGAGAGAGTTGGGTTTTTTTTTTAATTTGGGGGGAACAAGTAGAACTCTAGCTCGGTGAATGAAGTGTGCTGAACGACACAGTCACACGTGATGTAGTTCGACAACGTGTTGAGACGCGGGATTTGAACGTTACCTTGTTCTAGTGTTTACTCTCTCTCTCTCTCTCTCTCTCTCGTGTGTGTGTGTGTGTGTGTGTGTGTGTGTGTGTGTGTGTGTGTGTGTGTGGTGTGTGTGTGTGAGAGAGAGAGAGAGAGAGAGAGAGAGAGAGAGAGAGAGAGACTGACAGACAGACAAACAGACAGACAGACAGACAGACAGACAGACAGAGAGTTCAGGGGAGTTGGCGAATTTGTTCGCCACCGAACCGTTTATGGACAGATTTTCTCTTGGCTCTCTCTCGAGCATTTACAGATTAAGTCGCCATTTGCCACGCCCGTTTAACGTTTTGTGATAGTGTGCGTTTGTCAACGGAATCGGAAGCCTGTTGTATTTACTTATTTATTATTTGAATATCGCTGATTTGCTCAAATGTGATTAGTTGTTATGTTACTAATTCTGGTGTGGTGTCCGCAGTTTCTTCGGATGCGTGAGACATTGTTTTAACTTAACTTTTGGACACAATCTTCTGACAGTTTGCATTATTCACTCACGCATACACGCACTCAGACAGACTATCCGCATCCTATAGTTTACGTAAATAATTATATGTTGTGAGAGATTTTCTGAAGAAAAAAAATGTAACTACAGTCAATCAACTTCTGATTTTGGCTCATTCGTGTATTTACGTAGTAAACCTGTAAAGAACATTTATTCTGAAGAATAAATGTCGATGCTTCTGCGTTTAGAACATCGTCCTAGTTAGGAAACATTAACCTCGGCTCCTCATGACATTGTAAAAACTGCAGCCATAGGTATCTTCACTATCGACTTTGGAGTTGAAATCATGATTTTTTTTCACCTATCAAAAATCCCATAGTGGAAAGATGCTCGCCACGCAAGCAAATAATTTCAAGGTTTGTGGTTTGAATCTCGGACGGTTTCCTCTTCCGATAAAACCAGAAGTAGCGATATGATTGACGGGCGTTCGGGGTTGTTAAATCTAGTCCCTTGAGCATCATGCATTTAGGGGACATTAACAGCCTACAACAACACGGACTTTGTTCTTTGCCAAGTTTTTGTCCGAAAATGCACTTGTAAACAAACGAACGCACAACGAGAAAAAAAAAAAAAAAAAAAACCTTGGTGGCGCTAGACTATGGTGATGTGCTGTCTTCGGGAAGAATCCCGCATTCCACACGAAGAAATCAGTTGTGACATAGTTATTCAATCCTACCCCTGCTTTTCCGCTTCCTTCTCCTACTGTTTGTCTTGTAAACGTGAGCAACTGATCAATGAAAATGATTAATTACAATGTCTGATTATGAAATATAATCTCTGGAGGGGCAAAAAATATTGCAATGGATACTAAAAAAAAGTTAGATCTTTAAACATTCAGAAGATCACCAACTGCAGAGAGCAACAAATACCAAACTCACCTCCAGACGCAGCGTTGCCGTATTTGAGCTGGTTGGCAATTTTCTTTGGCAACATTTCGTGAAGGAGAACATCTGTCTTCTGTTTCTCTTGCCTCAACATTCTCGACATCTTCCTCAGCATCTCTCTGGTATCTTCACCTTTCTTTCTGTCGTGGGTTACATTCATTTCTTGTTATACACACGACAAGAACTGCACCACTTTTCAGCCCTACATTTTCACAAGAAATCATAACTTCCGCACACAGTAGTTTGATCGCAAGCAGTTTGAATGAATATGAGTGTTGTTATCTGGAGATTTTTTTTTCTTCTATTTTTTTCGTTTTTTTTTTTTTTTTGTCCTGTTTCTTCGCCTGTGTAACTCGAGCCCCAAGCTGTTCACTCTGGCTCCCCACCCACAGCTACACCCGGTCCCAGCATGTCCTGCTGCAGCCCCCGCTCCGACAATTTACCGGGAACAGTCGACGTCAAGTCGTCATGGAGCAACCCCACCAGAGGAGACACTGCACCACTGCCAAGTCACATTAGTGGAGTCAGGGAGTGCCTGTTCTAATCCACTGTACGCAGTACATCAGTGGAGTCAGGCAGTGCCTGTTCTAATCCACTGTACGCAGTGCATCAGTGGAGTCAGGCAGTGCCTGTTGTAATCCCCTGTACGCAGTGCATCAGTGGAGTCAGGCAGTGCCTGTTGTAATCCCCTGTACGCAGTACATCAGTGGAGTCAGGCAGTGCCTGTTCTAATCCCCTGTACGCAGTGCATCAGTGGAGTCAGGTGGTGCCTGTTCTAATCCACTGTACGCAGTGCATCAGTGGAGTCAGGTGGTGCCTGTTCTAATCCACTGTACGCAGTGCATCAGTGGAGTCAGGTGGTGCCTGTTCTAATCCACTGTACGCAGTACATCAGTGGAGTCAGGTGGTGCCTGTTCTAATCCACTGTACGCAGTGCATCAGTGGAGTCAGGTGGTGCCTGTTCTAATCCACTGTACGCAGTACATCAGTGGAGTCAGGTGGTGCCTGTTCTAATCCACTGTACGCAGTGCATCAGTGGAGTCAGGTGGTGCCTGTTCTAATCCACTGTACGCAGTACATCAGTGGAGTCAGGTGGTGCCTGTTCTAATCCACTGTACGCAGTACATCAGTGGAGTCAGACAGTGCCTGTTCTAATCCACTGTACGCAGTACATCAGTGGAGTCAGGTGGTGCCTGTTCTAATCCACTGTACGCAGTACATCAGTGGAGTCAGGTGGTGCCTGTTCTAATCCACTGTACGCAGTACATCAGTGGAGTCAGGTGGTGCCTGTTCTAATCCACTGTACGCAGTGCATCAGTGGAGTCAGGGAGTGCCTGTTCTAATCCACTGTACGCAGTGCATCAGTGGAGTGAGGGAGTGCCTGTTCTAATCCACTGTACACAGTGCATCAGTGGAGTCAGGGAGTGCCTGTTCTAATCCACTGTACACAGTGCATCAGTGGAGTCAGGGAGTGCCTGTTCTAATCCACTGTACACAGTGCATCAGTGGAGTCAGGGAGTGCCTGTTCTAATCCACTGTACGCAGTGCACCAGTGGAGTGAGGTAGTGCATGTTCTAATCCACTGTACGCAGTGCATCAGTGGAGTCAGGCAGTGCCTGTTCTAATCCACTGCTGTACGCAGTACACCAGTGGAGTCAGGCAGTGCCTGCTCTAATCCACTGTACGCAGTGCACCAGTGGAGTCAGGCAGTGCCTGTTCTAATCCACTGCTGTACGCAGTACACCAGTGGAGTCAGGCAGTGCCTGCTCTAATCCACTGTACGCAGTACACCAGTGGAGTCAGGCAGTGCCTGCTCTAATCCACTGTACGCAGTGCACCAGTGGAGTGAGGTAGTGCCTGTTCTAATCCACTGTACGCAGTGCATCAGTGGAGTCAGGCAGTGCCTGTTCTAATCCACTGTACGCAGTGCATCAGTGGAGTCAGGTAGTGCCTGTTCTAATCCACTGTACGCAGTGCACCACCTGCAAAGCGTCGCACTGACGACAAGGACTGCTTTGTGGAAAAGCCAGCGTGAGAGAGCGTTTCCCTCCAGAGGCCGTCCAACGACAGTCCCCATGAACTTGCCGATAGCGGCGACCTCGACGTGAACTCACCGAGGGCACAGACGTGGACAGGAAATCGACACTCACGTCATTACGACAGCAGAGCGTAAGGGGCCACAGAACTGGAGAAATGTGGATGAGGATGAAGAATGAATTTTTGGTCGAATTTTTTTTTGTTGTCATTATAATATTTGATGATTAATGTTAATAATATGAATAATTGTGATATTTGTAAGGTTATTATGTACAAATACACACAGATGTGCGCATACACGCACATGGACACATGCACGCGAACACACACCTCCACGCATATACCCCTGCGCCCACACATATGCACGCACACATGCATGCATACAGTAGAGGTCTCTGACCGAAACTGATGTGAAATAGTACTAAGGTGCATGTTTATTTATCATTTGATTTGTGCAAGTCAGTATTTGATATATCGAGGCTTTGTTTTTGTTTTTAATGTGCATGACTTTTATAACTCTTATTCTTTACCGTTCGCTCTTTCTTGAAATGTAAAGCGCTGTTGAGCATTTTTACGGAACATGCGCTATAGAAATAAACATTATTATTATTATTATTAAGAATGTTATGCCATGGGGTTCTGTTCAGGTCTGAGACTGCACGAGAGGACGGCACTCCATGCTTACTTTCATAATGAATTTCAACGCGTCAAAACTTTGATGCTAAACATTCACGCTACTGCCATATACACAAAATGCACAAGATATACAGACTGAATACATTGCCGAACGTCGTACGGCAGGTTAAATATGAATCGAATAATGTTTTTTTCCTGATCGAGCTTTCAAATCTATGTCTTATTCCCCATCAAAGATTAAACCAAACTGGGTATTGAGCTCCCCAATCTATGTCTTAGTCCCCATCAAAGATTACAATCAAACTGGGTATTGAGCAACTTCTCCAACAAGAACTTAACCTGTCAAGTGCTTCCCAAACAAACGACGTACTTACGTTAATTCAGTGCGAAAAGTAGTTTGATTGATGAGATGCAGAAGGTCCCGATTGACATCATAATGTGGAATGTCTGACAGGAAGAAGCTGTGGGACTCCAAGTCTTGCAATGACTTGAACAAAGGGGTGCCAGTGAAAAGCAGATGGTCACTGTGGGAAAGCCAGATCATCTGACCTGTGAGAATGAGGTACACCTGAAGAACACCATCTCCTGCAGCCTTTTTCTCTTCTGGATTTTTGTTTGTTTCTTTCTTTATTATGTTTTGCTCCATGTTTTTTTGCGTCTGATACCTATTTGGGCATGGTGTATTTTTGGAAACTAAATCTGACAACGAAACGTGATTCAGTACCTTGGAGGTTA
>CM065734.1:58872696-58885196 GCA_033310375.1 Conus canariensis
ATCTACCCAACAAAGGGAGTGGAGTTCTGTGTGTATGACCGTTTTTTATCCCGCCATTAAGGCAGCCATACTCCATCTTCGGGGACGTTTGCTTGAACAATGATTATGCATCACTAAATCGACACACTTAGACAGGATGATGCAAGAGCTAAAAAACAACTAAACAAGGCAATGGTCTGTGTGAAATGCGCCCTTCGCATTAGACTACAATTTGAGAAAGCTTCTTTTTTTCTTTTGCTGTCCCATCTTCTGTGCCACCTCAGTGGCACTGCACCCATGCCGCTCGTTCCAATCCCTCTTCCACAACCACAGACCGGCAATTCACAGAGAGCAGTCAATGGCGTCAAGTCGTCAAGAGGCAACTCACCGGAGGAGACACTGCACTGCCACCGAGTCACATCGGAGATGTTCCATGGCACTTGTTCTGATCCAACATACGCTGGGCACCACCCACTAAGCCCCCTACTGAGGACAATAATTGCTTAGTCGCGGAGCCAGCATGAGTGAGCTCTCCCTCGTGCGCCAGCACGTCCGTCCGTAAACTCGCCGATACCGGTGACCCCGACTGAGTCACACCAAGGCCGTAGACGTGGACAGAACATCCAAATTAAGGTCACTATGAGAGCAGGGCATGAGGTGCCACAGAATTTGACTTTTTTGACACTTTTTTTCCCAATGAAAATGAGGATGATGAAGATGGTGCTTCGGATTTCCTTTCGGGGCAGAAAAATCCAACATGGCTCTGATGGGAATCGAACCCACGACCTCTCAGCCGGGAGTCCACGACGCTAACCACTTCACTCTGGCGGCTGCTTTTTGACAAAGCTTTACTTCTGCTTTTCTCGCCGACACTGAGCAAAGATATTCCAAGGGAATTCAGTGTTTCAACACACACACACACACACACACACACACACACACACACACACACATGCACGCACGCACTCACACACGCACGCACGCACGCACGCACACGCACGCACGCAGACACACACACATTCGCAGATGGCAAAGCAAGCATTTTCATTTCTATTAAAGAAGTTTGGTCATCTGACAGTAAAGCTTTCACCGAATGGTCATCTCTTGGGACAGAAAATAAACAAACGTTATGAAGAATCCTTCAAAACATCTTGGCTGGAAGAGTTTGCTTTGCTGAGCTAGAAAAAAAAAAGCATCGGTAAGTCGATTTGTCGAAACTGTGTTGCAGTCAAAACAAAGTCTGCTGTTAAGTCCAAATGACGAGGGATACAAAGTCTGCTGTTAAGTCCAAAAGACGAGAATGATTTCGTCACTGGAACATCAAACTTTCAACTTTCGGCAATGGCAAGGTTTGATTACCTTTACATCTTCAAAAGAGTTTAAGATTCTGTAAGATTCCTTTACAAAGAAAAACTCTCAAGGTTACACCAGTCCCTGTAAACAATAGGGTGGGTAGCTTGATAAGCGTCCAAAATTTGGATGCAGCCATGTGCATCCTTGACCCGTTTTTCATACGAATGACATTGAAGCGTCCCTTCAGTTCCCTTCAGTGTGTCCTTAGTTGTTCACCTGGAGACCTAACAATGTAACCACTGGCAGATACTGACCCTGTGGAAGACTTTGTACACTGATATTCAGTATGTTGTTCACCTGGAGACCTAGCAATGTAACCACTGGCAGATACTGACCCTGTGGAAGACTTTGTACACTGATATTCAGTATGTTGTTCACCTGGAGACCTAACAATGTAACCACTGGCAGATACTGACCCTGTGGAAGACTTTGTACACTGATGTTCAGTATGTTGTTCACACGGAGACCTAACAATGTAACCACTGGCAGATACTGACCCTGTGGAAGACTTTGTACACTGATATTCAGTATGTTGTTCACACGGAGACCTTACCACTGTGATACTGACTGTACAGACAAGTCTGCACAGTGATGTTCAGCACATTTTCCAGCTGCAGACCACACATCATGATCACTGGCAGAGACTGACTCTACAGACAACTCTATACACTGAACTTCACCATGTTGTTCACCTACAGACCCTACAATACGACTGCTGGCAGATACTGATTCTGCAGACAACTCTATACACTGAATGTCACCCTGGTGTTCACCTACAGACCTTACGGTGTGACCACTGGCAGATACTGACTCTACAGACAACTCTATACACTGAACGTCACCCTGGTGTTCACCTACAGACCTTACGGTGTGACCACTGGCAGATACTGACTCTACAGACAACTCTATACACTGAACGTCACCCTGGTGTTCACCTACAGACCTTACGGTGTGACCACTGGCAGATACTGACTCTACAGACAACTCTATACACTGAACGTCACCCTGGTGTTCACCTACAGACCTTACGGTGTGACCACTGGCAGATACTGACTCTACAGACAACTCTATACACTAAACGTCACCCTGGTGTTCACCTACAGACCTTACGGTGTGACCACTGGCAGATACTGACTCTACAGACAACTCTATACACTGAACGTCACCCTGGTGTTCACCTACAGACCTTACGATGTGACCACTGGCAGATACTGACTCTACAGACAACTCTATACACTGAACGTCACCGTGTTGTTCACCTACAGACCTTACAATGCAACTATTGGCAGATACTGACTATGCAGAAAGGTCCATACACTAAACGTCACCACGGTGTTCACCTACAGACCTTACAATGTAACTACTGGCAGATACTGACTCTACAGAAAGATCCATACACTAAACGCCCCCATGTTGTTCACCTACAGATCTTACAATGTAACTACTAGTAGTGGCAGATACTGACTATACAGAAAGACCCATACACTGAACTTCACCATGTCGTTTACCCACAGATTTTACAGTGTAAATACTGGCAGATAGTGACTATACAGAAAGGTCCACACACTGAACTTCACCATGCTGTTCACCTACAAATCTTACAATGTAACTACTGGCAGATACTGACTATACAGAAAGACCCATACACTGAACTTCACCATGTTGTTCACCCACAGATCTTACAGTGTAAATACTGGCAGATATTGACTATACAGAAAGATCCACACACTGAACTTCACCATGTTGTTCACCTACAAATCTTACAATGTAACTACTGGCAGATACTGACTATACAGAAAGACCCATACACTGAACTTCACCATGTTGTTCACCCACAGATCTTACAGTGTAAATACTGGCAGATATTGACTATACAGAAAGATCCCACACACTGAACTTCACCATGTTGTTCACCTACAGATTTTACAATGTTATACTGGCTGATTCTGACTCTATGGTTTAATCGGGCAGTTTAGATAATGAATCGCCCTTCTGTTTTCCCGCATCATCTGCAGACCCCCTTCCCCGCCCCCATCCCCCTCCCTTCCACACACACACACACACACACACACACACACACACACACACACACACACACACACACACACACAAATACGACCGAAAACCTGAACTATGTGACTCCTGTTCGGGGCTGCGAGTTAATACAACAACCATACCTTTCAGATAGAGGGGCAGTTGACCTGGGTCCCTGTGGATGGAGATGATGAAGATGCTGTTGATGAACAGGCGGATTTTATCGAGCGAGTGGTAGGTGACGGGCTCTGAGATGGTCGCCACGTCCGTGAAAGGAGTGCCTTTCCGGATGGGAACGATGGAAAGGTTGGCAATGCCCGTTCCCCACTGCTGGAGACCCATCCTTCTGTCCATCAACAGGTGGAAGGGTAACGCCACACTGAAATCTTCAGCCCTGGTACAACAGAAAGAAATCACCAACACGTCTGACATGAGTTTTCACTTGTTGCTGCTATTAAGGTTTGTCTCTGGAACTCCGTGCACATAATTCTGAATTCAATTATAGCCAATTCGACCACAAAAGGCCACGTCAGGGTTGTCACATAATTCTGAATAGGTATATAATTAAACCAAGGGTTTTTGTTTTTTGTGTTTTTTTTTTCTTTCTTCCAACCTACTGTTCAGCTGTTTTAAAGGAGTTTCAATTCTTCTATAGAATCCTTTAGGGGCGTTGAAGATTTTAATCCTCGGGGATTTCCTCTTAAGTTTGTAACATGAATGTATTTTGATTTACTTGCTCGTCATTGTTTCGATCCGTAAATTATTTTACCGGTACCGGCTGTGCCTCAGTTTTACAATAATGCATACGAATATCTTCAGAACTTCAAGCCTCCTCTTGTAAAATCTGCTGAAGAAAAGAACCTACTGCAAAGAGGCATCATTAGCAGATTCGCCTTTTGTGGGTATTTTGGGGACGTACCCAAGTTGTGAACATTATGTACATTTGCACTGAAGCATTCCCTGGAGTGAAGTGTTCTTTGGGTCCATTTTAAGGATTGTACAGAGGTTATGAAGCCACTCTGAAAGTCGGGGAGATCTGCAATGCACTGTTTCGACGACTGTGGAATACATTTAGCCAGTTTTTTTTTTTTAATATCCCTCGGCGTAGACTAATCAATGATGATGTTCTTGTTCTTGGGTGACGAGACGTCACTTCTTTACGATTTCACACTTTGTAGATCCTCACTTGCAGTCTACACCGTGTATAACTCTCCCGTCAAAGGACCGCAGAATAACGGAACAGGGTGGAATTCTTCATACATTTCTTTTCGAAATGCCAATCTACAGAAGAACACGCGTTATCTGTGCCCACTCGGAGCCTGGTGGTGGGTACCTCTTTATGTAGAACTCTGTACTTTTAAAATGGCTTTGCAACAGCACTTCACATCATTATCTTGACATCGTTTTGTTGTTGTTGCTTTTCTTAGTTGCCAGAGCTGTTTTTGATGTAATGAAGTTTGTTTTCGGCTTCCTTCCTCTTTCATTAGTCTTGATTCTACATTATATTTGCCATCTCGTTAAATCTGGGCTGAATTTACTACGAACAGGTATTAGAATTAAACAGTTTATTGTTTTTGTTTCTTTTCTTGTCCCATGCATAACCATCTATACTGAAGGTCGCCCCAACGTTTCTTTGTCTGGCTTGTAAAATTGTTTTTGAATTACGAGTTCCAGAAATGCTTTGAATCATACTTTTGCTTGCCTTCTTTGCTGTGAAATCAAGCACGTACTGTGTGGCCACAAGGACTATGACGTTTGTAGATAAGTTCGGTGATATCAAGCACGTACTGTGTGGCCACAAGGACTATGACGTTTGTAGATAAGTTCAGTGATATCAAGCAGTTACCGTGTGGCCATAAGGACTATGACGTTTGTAGATAAGTTCAGTGATATCAAGCAGGTACCGTGTGGCCTCAAGGACTATGACGTTTGTAGATAAGTTCAGTGATATCAAGCAGGTACCGTGTGGTCACAAGGACTATGACGTTTGTAGGTAAGTTCAGTGAAATCAAGCAGGTACCGTGTGGTCACAAGGACTATGACGTTTGTAAGTAAGTTCAGTTTTCCCGCTCCATTCCATAACGCGTGTACAGTCAAGCTACTAAGATGACAGAAGTTTATGTGGGTAAATTCAGTTTATACACTGAAGCGTTTTTTTAAACGTTGAAACGTTTTCTTTCAAGCCTATTTTGGTAAGGTCAAAATCCTATTATACCGAAAAAAGTGTATGTACTCTTTTCCTATCCTACATCTTTGAAAACAGCAAGAATTGTTTTGTCTGCTTGTCTGTCATGACGCACACCAAGCAATGAATGGCTATGACAATGAAGATCGCTATACCGACACTACTATGCAGTTTTCTCAACTAATTTCGGATGCTGTTCGACAAGAGTTGGTGAAATTTTGTAAATACCCCCCACCCCACCCCCACCGCGAGTTTATCCATTTCATTCAGATAGATATTTGACTACCAGAGGCTGAAGTATAGGAAACAAATGAGAAAATAGGCGTGCTGGAGCCAAAGAATGAAGCCATTGTGAAACCACAGACAACTGTCTACCTCAGTACACTTTCTGTGCCAGTGCTGATGCTTTGGCTGTCGACAACGGGCCACCTGCTCAGCCTCCTTGACCTCTGGTACTGCTTGACATCGCCCAGAGCCCACTTCACAGCATGCCTTTGTACGGGTAGCTCCCTCAGTTCCACCTGTCGGAAACACTTTGTTTGTCAGCACACATACACACACACGAATTCACACTTCTGTTTCCGTTTCCCCCCCCCCCCCCCCCCTCTCCCTCACCCTCCCTCCTGAAAACTACATTCTACAAATTTCCTCTTGACCATATTTTCATTTCTTTTTCGTTTGTTTGTCTGGTTTTGGATTCGATTTTTTTCTTTTAATCGTACTTTCCTTTCTTTTTCAGTTTTATTGGTTATTACAACCGTTTTTTTTTACGTAAACAAAGCATGGCCATTCATCCTTGAATTTCTCAGACTACAGTACTGGTCTTCTTCGATGAGCAAGTTTTGGTACTGTTCACAGTGACTTAGATGCAGTAGCTCATTCTGTAGCGTTACTTAAAACAGCTGACTTTCGTCTAAAAAAAACCAAAACTATATCTGATCGATATTTTACTTTCTCTTGAAACTGATGATGATCGGGCTGTAATAGCAAGAACACACACACACACACACACACACACACACACACACACACACACACACACGCACGCGCGCGCTCACACCCCCATGGTGTCTGAACCCCCACTCCACCCCTCGCCCCACCTGGCAATCCGTCTCCTTTCTAGCACCCCCATTCTCCCAATCCGCCGCCGCTTCTAATGTTTATGTTCTCAAGGGTCGAGGAGGTTACCAGCCCCAGCCCTGCCTTTATAAAAGTTTAGAACAAAAGCCCCCCCCCCTCCCCCTCCCCCACCCCCAATCACACAGACACTTTTTTTTAATTCAATTTTTGAAGGAGACTCCCCTTTTCCTCGAGGACGAGTCCCCCCGGTGCCCCCCCCCCCCCCCCCCAAAAAAAAAAAAGAGTTGGAGACCCCGTTTCCACAAAATTTTGGAAGAATGAGTTATCCCCCCTCCTTCTCTCCCGCTTTTGCGCTGTAGTAGTTTCATGCCTGGGAACGTTTCACCCATCCCCAACTGAGGGAAGACCCCCAGAACCCCCGTTTGGAAACCCCTTTCCTCATGTGTAAGTGATCCCCGGTCCCGCAATTTTTTTTTTATGGTGACCAACCTTCAAGACGGTTTGGTACAGTATCACCTCTGGCCCCACTTCTTGTTTGGACTGACTGACCACGGCCAAAGTCGCCTCCTGATGGAAGATCACTCTGGCCACTGCCTCTAATACACCTGCACACACACACACACACACACACACACACACACACACACATATATATATATATATATATGTATGTATATATATATATATATATAATATATGTATATATATATATATATCTGGCCATGCCAGATCTGCCGGTTGTTGGGGAAAGGTGCTGCAAATCTCTACGAAATTTGCTGATGCCCTCACTTCTGCCGTTCGGACCTGACAAGGAGGGTGGATGCGAGCCTTGCCATCGCCTCAGATGCGTAATTTGCAAGGAGCATCTTGTGAAGGCGACCAGCTACTCGAGCGCGGTGACCGGGGAGTCTTTCCCCATTCGCAACAAACTGTCCTGTGACTCCAGTGGGGTGATCTACATGCTCTACTGTGATGTTTGCAGATCCGCACAGTATGTTGGACAAACAGGTGATACCCTCCGAACACGTTTTCTACCAGTATCGCTCAGACATCAACATCCATCCTAACAGTTCACTGGTCACAAAACATTTCAACCAACCCAACCACACACTCAAACACATGAAGGTCGTTGTGTTGGAAAAGGTCTATGGCCACACCCTCAGGTTAAGACTGACAAGAGAGACATTCTGGATCAGGAAATTAAAAACCCTGACCCCACATGGACTCAACACCATCGAGGACGTCAACTACTCAGACAGCGATGGACAGTCTGTCTGTGTAGTTTAGGGGTGGTGGGGTGGGTGTGGTGTAGGGTGTGGGGGTTGGGTGGGAGGGGAAGTGGGGGGGAGGATAGGGTAGAGGTGGGGTGGGGTGTCAGGGGTGAGTAGGGTGGGGGTGGATGGGGGGTGTGTGGGAGTTGTGTGTGTGGGGGAGGGGGAGGGGGAGTGGGGGGGGGGGAGAGAGAGAGAGGTGGGGATGGAGTTGGGGTGGGGGGAAGTGTGTGGGGGGGGAAGTGTGGGGGGAGGATGGGGGTGGAGGTGGGGGTGGGGGGGTGTCAGGGGTGGGGAGTGGGGGTGGGGGTGGGATGGGGTGTGTGTGTGGGGTGTGTGTAGGGGGGGCCAAAAAGGGAGGGGGGGGGCGGAGGGGGAGTGGGGGTGGGGAGAGAGAGAGAGAGATGGGGGTGGAGGTGGGGTGGGGGGGGAGGGAGACTGATCAATTAAAAGCTTACCCTTATGCTCAGGAAAGATGGGAGCGGACGGGAGATTTATGTGTAGGTGGTAATGTAAAATCAAGTAAATGACGTTGCTAGTAGGCACGTGAGTATGCCTCACCTGACAGAGAAAAAGCAGACGAGAACTGTTCAATTTCCAACTAAAATTTCCACTCGATTTGTCAGTCACAGTGTGGAAAACTGTCATTAAAGGTCCCACTGAGGAAGAGGTCGCAAGGCCTCGAAATATTTGGAAACGAAATCCAGCTTGTTGTGTTTTTGTGTTTTTCTTTTTGTCTATATATATATATATATACTTTTACACATTACACATGATTTTTTAAAACCTTTTTCTCCACACTTTCTTTTCGTTTTACTTTTCTACCTTTCACTGGCTGCTTTGGGGTCAATGCTGCTGGATTCCGTTTTTTAACTCTTGGTGGTGGGAATACCATGGAATTGTAGACTGTGGTATATCTCTTTGATGTCAAAGAACCACAGACACAATCAGCCGTACCTCCCTGATGAGTCTGATCCAGCGGACGAAAGGCCTCGGAGCATGGAACATAAATAGTTCTGTCTTCAAAATGGGTTAAAATGGTTTCCATTGGCTGGTAGTGAAGTGTTCTATGTTTACAATGTATTTCCTTGGCTTTTCATTCTCGTTTTTTTTTCAAAAGCAAATGTTAAATCTTCCATAAGCAGCACACTGGTACCATCAAAGGAAATGTTAATTCTTCCATAAGCAGCATATAGGTACAATATCAAATACTGCATTTACAGCATAAAGTACCATCGAAGCGAATATTAAATCCCCCATTAGCAGCACATAGGTACCATCAAAGCACATATTGAATCTTTCACCAGCCACGCACATAGATACTATCAAAGCAAATATTACATCCTCCATTAGCAGGATATGCGTATCATCAAAGCAAAAACTTTGATCCTTCATCAGCAGCATATAGGTACCATCAAAGCAGATACTAAATCCTCCAGTTGCAGCATATAGGTATCATCAAAGCAGATACTAAATCCTCCAGTTGCAGCATATAGGTGTCATCAAAGCAGATACTAAATCCTCCAGTTGCAGCATATAGGTGTCATCAAAGCAGATACTAAATTCCTTCATCAGCAGCATATAGGTGTCATCAAAGCAGATACTAAATCCTCCAGTTGCAGCATATAGGTGTCATCAAAGCAGATACTAAATCCTCCAGTTGCAGCATATAGGTGTCATCAAAGCAGATACTAAATTCCTTCATCAGCAGCATATAGGTGTCATCAAAGCAGATACTAAATTCCTTCATCAGCAGCATATAGATACCATCAAAGCAAGTACTAAATTCTTCCTTCAGCAGCATATAGACATCATCAAAGCAAATGTTATTTTCTTCTGCAGCCACGCATATAAGGACCATCAAAGTGAATATTAAATCCTTCTTTAGCAGTATACAGGTATCTTCAAAGTCCGTCTTGAAAACAGAACTGTCTGTATCTCCTGTCCAGAGTCGACCTTTGTTCTTTGATTCTGAATCATTACATAGGAAACCCGCTTATTGTGAGCTCCTTTAGCATCAAATGGAGATTAAAAAAAAACAACAACAAAAAAAACAACGTATAATTCTGTGGTATTCTCACCCTGGGCTTAAAAATAGTGACAGGTAGCAGAAGAAAGTACTGTATGGAAATAAGTTACACAAAATGAATAAACAAATAAAGTTAATGACTGTGTTACATATAGGATGGAATCTTTTGAGCACATGCTTGCGGATTCAAGTTGGAATACAGGGGAGTTCAAAAGCTGTCAAGAGGGACAGTGATCACGCTCTGCTGTTCAAGAACCCATGCACTGTCCGTGACATAAGTGCTCTCTCTCTCTCTCTTTCTCTCTCTCTCTCTCTCTCTCCACACACACACACACACACACACACACACACACATATATATATATATATATAAGAGAGAGAGAGAGAGAGAGAGAGAGAGAGAGAGAGAGAGAGAGAGAGAATGTGTGTGTGTGTACTAGACCATATGGACAGAGAGAGAGAGAGAGAGAGAGAGAGAGAGAGAGAGAGAGAGAGAGAGAGAGGAGAATTCTTTACCAATAAGCATGGAAACGAGATAATTTCTATACGTGTAGTACACGACAAGTACTGTTCCGTTGTCCTGTTCGTAGCAACTGAAACAAATCAGACAAACCGTGTGTGGTGAAGTATTTACTCTAATCCAAACAGAGCAAATCTTACACTAATTAAGCATAAAAAAGGTTATTTAAACAAGCCAAGCACTTTTAAAAGTTTGTTACGGCTAAAGAAATGAAAACATGGTACTGGTCCAATATACGCCATGACACAAAATAGTACAGAATGTTACACGTTTCGATCTTGAGGTCTAGATCGAAAAAAAAAAAAAACAGGTGCAGAATTTTGCTCAAATTCGTACAAACTTTGTTCATTTGTGGCCGACTTCACATTTCTTTATGGCTGAGTATTTTCTTTAAACGGCCAGTCTATGAATGATATCTAGTTCACCTTTAAAGTGGTAATTTCAGACGTTTGATTATAACTAAACTAAACAGCCCCCAGGTATAACCCAAGCATTCCCTCGGATCTTTGGGTCTTGGGTCTTTGAGTTTGTTTTTCTTTAAGAGAAAAACTAAACTAAAATGATAATGCTTACACATTCCATGTTTAAATGTCTGTTTTATTAAATATTTGGAGTCGATATTGAAGTTCAGTTGTCACCTTGTGTGTAATTATAAATGAAAAAGAAAAGGAAAAAAATGACCCGATGTGCCACGGTCTCCCTGCTGTGTTTTAACCAGCACTTTCGGGGAACAAACGAAAAGGACTGTAGCAAGGCGAACTAACTGCTTTTAATTATTGTAAAAACAGTCGAACCGAATAATGCTAATGTTTTACAGGACTTCTCTCACAGTCGCATACACATATGCATACATATTCATGTGAAAGGTGTTCGTGCGTTTATGGTTCAAATATGGTTCATATGGTCACCGAAAGTCATTAAAAGATGGAATCCTCATTCACGGGCCTTATATAGAAATGTTGAAAGGTTTCTGAAAATGGCAAGGATGTGTTATTTCCAATAATAGTATGTTTTTCCTCCATAAGAAAGCGTTCCAGAAAAAAAAAAATAAAGGGGGGGGGGGGGGGGGGGGGAGACAGTCCTGAAAGATGCGATACAAGTATCTATGTAAATCAGTTACTGATACTAAATCAGTCGCCGGGTTTTAACTCACTCTCACATGTCAGCCTGCATATCCTATCGTGTCCAATGCTCTGTACTCTACTTTGTATCCATGTAAATCAGATACCGACAATAATCACCTATATCACTGTCAGCCTGCTGGCTCCATGTGTCAATGCTCTGTACTCTACTTTGTATCCATGTAAATCAGATACCTGACAATAATCACCTATATCACTGTCAGCCTGCTGGTTCCATGTGTCAATGCTCTGTACTCTACTTTGTATCCATGTAAATCAGATACCTGACAATAATCACCTGTATCACTGTCAGCCTGCTGGTTCCATGTTTCAATGCCTGTACTCTACTTTGTATCTATGTAAATCAGTTACCGACAATAATCACCTGTATCACTGTCAGCCTGCTGGTTCCATGTGTCAATGCTCTGTACTCTACTTTGGGTATGGTTTCTCTGTCTTCTGTGCTCTACTGTAGGTATAATTTCTCTGTGTTTACATCAGTTTTACACACCATGAAGAGCAAATCGTGGGTAGTTGGAAAGTCCTGGAAAAGTCCTCGACACTTTGATCCAAAGAAATGGAGAAAACCTGTCGATGAAATCACAGATATAGGGAGTAGTGGTTTGTTTATCCAATCCCTGAGGTTTGGGGGAAATCGCCCGATACCGAATTTAAGATTATATTTTCGGTCTAAGAAATTCTACCGGCAAGTTTGAGTGAAAATAATTTCCGTACAACTTTGCTTTGGCCCAATAGCGGTCGGCTGGGCTATAATCAGCATAATTTTAATTGGATCCCAAATATGACTCTAATACTAGGTTTAAGTGAAAATGGTTGCCATACATAGCACTATCAAAACATGCAATGATTATGAACACTGCACCGAAAAAAAAAAAAATTTCCGAATCATTCTGCCTTCAAACTCTGA
>CM065734.1:58890196-58942696 GCA_033310375.1 Conus canariensis
TCCTTACTTTTAGAGGATTTGAAGTTAAGCACAATGATGTAAAGGATAAAATTCCTAAATTTGATTATAAACGAGCTGACTGGGCCAAATTTGAATCTGTTCTAAGGTCTTACGACGTTAGTTCTTTTGATAAATCAGACATTGAATCTATGTACACTCATTTTACAGAGGCAGTTTTAAATGCTGCAGGCAAAGCAATTCCCAAAATTAATGTGTCAAACTCTTCGAAACACGTTGGTAAAGTATGGTGGACAGATTCATGTAAAAATGCTGTAGACAAAAACAAGAACATCTTTAAATCGTATGCTAAAGTTAAAAAAGTGAAAGGCAGTGTTCCTGTCAAATCTGCTAAAAACCAAAGAAACAGAGTTATAGAAAGTGCTAAAAGCAACTTTTGGTCAACGTTTTGTTTTAATGAAATAAGTGACCATAAAGATAAAAGTAAAATTTGGAAAAAGATCCATGAAATGAAAAATGGGATTCATCTACCAGAATATCCAGTTATTCTAGGTGATGAACAATTTCCTTCAGAATATCAAAAAGCTGAGGCATTTGCTGACACCTTTGTAAAGAATAGCTCCTACAGTAGTCTATCAGACAAATGCAGAACTTTGAGGGAAAATCAATCACAAAATGACATATACAATGACCCTGAGAAAAATAATGATCACTACTTGAATGCTGAAATTACTTTCCAAGAATTACTGTCTGCTATCTGTTCATTACCTAAGACCAAGAAAACTTCTGTTGGTCTGGATGCCATTTCCAATGAGTTGATAAAACATCTTCCAGAAAACTTTTTGTTATTTTTACACGGAATTATTAGTAAATGTTGGATTGAAGGTAACATCCCATCCATATGGAGAGATTCAATTATAGTCCCTATTTTAAAGCAGGGCAAACCAGTACACGATGTGAATAGTTATAGACCTATCTCTCTGACGTCTCACGTATGCAAATTAATGGAGCAAATTGTTTTAAATCGATTGTCTTATCATTGCGAAAAACGTGGGATTATCCCTGTAAACCAAGGAGGCTTTAGAAAAGGCAGATCAACCATTGATCATTTAGTGAAATTAACAACTCAAATCAAACAACAATTTGCCAAAAGGCAAAATGTTCTTGCCACATTCTTTGATATAAATAAGGCATACGATCAGGTTTGGCATGAACGATTACTATACAAGTTAAAAACGGTTGGGCTTTCTGGTCATATCTATGACTATGTTAAAACATTCTTGGCCAACAGAAGTATCCAAACAAGAATTGGTCACATCTATTCCTCTAAAAGATTCCTTGATATGGGTATCCCTCAAGGCTCTGTTATTGCTCCTATTCTATTTAATATCCTAACTTACGATTTACCAATATCTATTTCCCAAAAAAGTAATTTCATTCAGTATGCCGATGATATCTGTTTGTGGATGAATGTTACTTTAAAAAAGAAAACATCAAAAAGGTCTATAAATTTTATAAAAAGAGCATATCAGTGTGATCTAGATAATATTGCTATGTATATGTCTGAAAATGGTTTAAGCTTATCACCTCAAAAATCTCACATGATGCTATTCGATGCAAGTGGATATGTTCACAATGCCCCAGAATTCAAAGTTAACAACATCATACTTAAATACGCTTCAAATATTAAATTTCTTGGTGTTTATATAACGTCTAAGCTCTCTTGGAATCTGCATTTAGAACATGCTGTAAATCAAGCAAGAAAGTCATTGAACCTTCTAAAAGTCATAAGCAGACAAAGCTGGGGTCAAGACACAAATACATTAATTCATTTGTCCTCAGCTTTAGTTAGATCTAAACTGTCGTATGCACAAGAGGTTTTCTTTAGTGCTCCAAAATATCTATTGAAAAAACTGCGGAGCATAGATTGTAAAGCATACAGAATAGCCCTTGGCGTTCCATTTCATGGTTCCATCATAGGATCTTACCATGAAGCAGGTGTTTTGCCTCTTGATGATCAGCGAAAATTAGCCTGTGCTAAATACATTTTAAGATGCTCTACCATTCAAAATTCAAACCAAATGGAACTTGAAATTAGGTCCGATATTCATTTTCCTAAGCGTGCAAAACGTATCCGATCTAATAAAACTATTCTTACATTTTCTTCTCAACTATTGACAAAATTAAACACTAATCAAAAGAAATTAGCTGTGCGTTTTCCAATAAGTCCCATCCCAACCTGGGAGCTTTCTAAGGCAAAGTTTGATTATAACTATACACAACTGTCCAAGTTTGATAACATCAATGTTCTTGCATATGAAGCTAGATCCCATATGAATGATTTTTATCCCAATCATCTAAAAATCTTCACTGATGGTTCTTTATTAGACAATCAGGCAGGCTGTGGTTTTGTCATCCCCACTTTAAAAATTGAGAAATCTTTTTACCTTGGTAAGGACTTCTCCATTTTCACAGCTGAATTAATAGCAGTTTTAATGGCTATTCAGTATGTCATTGATACACCATTCAATTTCTATGGTGCATTCTTTTGTGTAGACTCTAAATCAGTTCTCCAAGCTTTAGAATCAACAAATCCGAAAAACCGGGCTGAAGTCATCACAGAAATTAAAATACTTATTCATGTTCTTATATCAAGGGGTATCGCAGTTGATTTTTGTTGGATCCCATCTCATTGTTCAATATCTGGAAATGAATGGGCTGATCGTACAGCTCGTGCAGGTGCAAAAAAGTCTTTTAAATCAAAGGATATTCCCATTCTTTTAAGTTTACAAGAGGGTTACTCTTTATTACAAAAAGCTTCTTTTGAAAATTTTGAAAAGATATATAAAGACTACATGCTTCCCAAAGTACATAAGCCTAATTCTTCAATAAAGTGTTGTTTAAACGCTCGATCACAAAATTTTTCAAAACAGAATTCATTAATAAATTATACATTTTATCAAAAAAATGTCAATAAACACCCAAAACACCGCAAAAAAATTGTTTCACTGTTTTACAGACTTAGGTTAAACGCTTTCAAAACAAAGTTCATAAAAAACGCCCAATGTGTATGCGGGGCTGTTGATAGTTGTACAACAACACATATTTTGTACTTTTGTCCTTATTTTGAATCAGCTCTATCAAAATTCAGAAAAGATGAATCTAAATGCATTTTCCAAGAACCTGTATTTCTTTTGAACTTTGTTCAGAACTTAATGATAAGTCCAGTCGGCTCGTTTTTATGATTTCTGCGTATTTTAGACTGTTTTGTTTTGACTGTTGCAATTTGATTTGTTAATGTTGATTTTTGCTAAGGATTGTTCTTATGTCGTATTTCCACTAATATTTAACACACACACAGGCACACACACGCGCGCGCACACACACACACACACACACACACACACACACACACACACACACACACACAAGCAAGCACGCATGCATACTACACACTCATACACATATACAAGTAAACACTCACTTCCTGTCTAATATCACTTTAAAGTGAAAAGACGTTAAATCGAAGAACAACAACAACAACGGACCCCCCCCCCCCCCCACCCCCCCCCCCCCCCCCCCCACACACACACACACACACGCACATCTACTTTCCTCCCTACCACTAACCAAACTTTTAGTCCCCTGAATGACTCAGAGCTCCCAAGGTGAGCATTCCAACTGGTTCATATCAATTATTCGGCGAATCGGGTAACACGGCTCACATAATGGCATTATATGAATAAAAAAAAGAAAAAAAAAGACTGAAATTAGACTTCAACAAGCCAGTCTTTGCCTCGGGTTCATTTCGCTTTTAATCTACTTAATATCCGATGCAAACAAGACAAGCTATGGCAAGGTCATGTTACGTATAGCAAAGGGCCATATCAGGGCTGTCATCGCACTGAGGTCAACTCACAAGTCATTCGTTCACACAACCCTTCAAAATACATCTTCTAAAAACACACGCTAAATTTTGTTAAAAATCTTTCCGCTGTAAAATCTCAAATCAGATGAAAAATGTTAATCTCCCTCAGAAATTCAAAGATCACATCAGGTGGAACATCTCTGAACAAGGTTTTCATGGAGTCTGCTATAAAATGTTTGTCTCAAGTCATGCAAGTCCCAACACCCTGAAAGAATATGTTTCATTGTGAGTGGTACATGACATGGAATCCACCACGGAGCTTCTTCACTCTTTAAAAAAGGTACGAATGAGTAAAATACGAATGGCCGATGTGCAGCCGCCATAAAACCGTTTCATCTTTGCGACCACCAGAGGTAGATAGATGAGAGGAACTCTTTAAGGTTTGGACAGATCTGGAAAAGTTTGTTATCCATCTGTGGATTCCAGTCCTCCTGCCAGAGGTCTCTGACATAATCGTTAACGGTCGGTTTTAGATCTGTGTAGGGGATAGATATGTTGGACATGTTAAGGGCTAGAAAGAGAAAACACCTGCAAACAAGATAAGGCTAGAAAGAGAAAACACCTGCAAACAAGATAAGGGCTAGAAAGAGAAAACACCTGCAAACAAGATAAGGGCTAGAAAGAGAAAACACCTGCAAACAAGATAAGGGCTTGAAAGCAGAGAGAGATGTTTCATGTATTAACCACCCACTTCTTCCAAACCACAGCCGCATCCCACCGCCACCGCAACCAGCACCATGAATAGTACAATCAATTTGCTAGTCTTGATTCTGTTCGCACTTTTCACTCTCACCCATCACTCCTCTCACCTGCCGCACACTCATGTTACATTATTGAGTGTAGAGGCTGAGTCGGCCTGTTGTTTACTGGTGTTTTATTTGTCTCTTTTTTTTTTTCTCTTTATAAACTGAAAGAGAGCACTTTAACCAGAAGGACACTCGGGAGAAACTCGTCAGGGTCGAATGGACCCTGAATCCGCCCTCGGATCCGGATCCTCATGAAAAAAAGTCAATCACTGCGTCCCTGCGCAACATTCTATCACGCACTCTACGCCACATTCAATCTTTCCACCAACACTCTTCAAAATCTGGTTCTTGGCGTTCTGATGAGACTGTGGTTTTGATTGTTTTATTATATATCTCCTTATTTATTTATTCATTCATTTATTTATATTTTTGGCTCATCTCAGCTGTAGTACTCCCATGCTGCTCATTTCTGCTCCCAGTCCACATCCACAGTCCACAGGAAGCTCCACAGTCCACAGGAAGCAGTCAGTTTCAAATCGTCTTTAGTCAACCCACAAGAGGAGACATACTGCACTGCCGCAAAGTCACCTCGGTGGTGTTCAGCGGTGCCTGTACTGATCAACATGTGCAAGACACCACTTACAAAGCCCCCTACTGACGACAATAATTGCTTCGTCTCGGAGCCAGCGTGAGTGAGCATACCCCTCCGAAGGACGCTGTCAACGACCTTCTAACGATAGTGTCAATGAATTTGCCAGTACCGGCGACTTCGACATGAACTCACCTAGAGCCATAGATGTCTCGAAACTTTTCTTTTTGTTGGAGGATGAGGATGATGAAAATGATGCTGTGGAGTTCCATTCCGGTCTGAGACTGCGCGACTGGGCTATACTACTCTACGTTTACTTTCATAATATATCCCGGCGTCAACCAGGCTCAACACCCATACACCAGCATGTGAATGAAACTCGGCTCCGTGGTTCCAGTCTTCTCCATTGAGTCCATGGCAAACTCAGCTCTGGATTACATGAACCGGTCGGGACAGAAAAATCCAACATATAAATGAAATGGACTCTGACGGCAGTCGAAACCACGACCTCGCTACCTGGAATCCGCGACGCTACCCACTACACAACGGCGGCTGGTGAAACTGTAATCTTGCTGACCGACAAATAACCGAACAGACATGGGTGAAACTAACATAACTCCCACAGCGGAGACAACTTCGAACCCCCCCCCCCCCCCCCCCTCCCCTTCCGTCCCCTTATTACGACGTCACTGACAGGCGCTCTCACCGAAAGAATGGTTTCTCATTGCGACAACGTCAATCAATGAGATCGACACTAAAAAGGCCGCCAAGCAAGACATTGGCAAAATAAGCAAACGTAATAGAAATAAGGGGAGAACAACCTAAACGGAAAATGTATTTAAAAAAAAAAAAAATCCTTCTGCAAATTTGTCAGCATAAATAATTATATGCAATCAATGTGGCAACGACGTTTGTAAGTTCTGCACAAACCGATTTGGAAATCTAAACAATAAGTTACCAAACTGCTGCTCACCTTCGAATGTAACGAGCTATTGCAAAACTACCGCTTCAAAACTGACGAAACTACCAGTTCAAAACTAACGTACGTCCGCTATTCTTTGATCCTCCACAAACACATGTTCTAGATGTTGGGAAAACTCGTCGCCAATAGACCGGTGTATATTGCCCGTTTCACGGTCTATTTTACCCTAGCCATGTTAAAAGATTTTGCGAAGAGTTTCAAAGAACGCAGACGACAATTTTAACTTCCGGCAAAATGCACTGAAAAGATTCGGAAATACGGAGTATGTGTATATCCGTGAAATATTGTTCCATTGTGATTTCTAGACCTGACGGCTATTAACTCTTAATTTGCATGACCGGTTCTTAATTTGTCAGACTTATTTAGTCATAGTCTCGAATTCTGCTGTCAACGAGTTGTCGACCTACTTTGGCCAGTCTTTGGCGTGTGTGTCGATTGTAGTCTACTATTAGGATAATGCTAGAATTATCTGCATTGAGATCAAATGTCCACCCCCATCTACGGTGATACGGCAGACTACAATAACTATCCCAGGAGAGTTTCCTATACCCTATACTACATATACTACACTGTACTACCAGAACGACAATGATTTGATATATGAGACGAAAATGCCAATTAATTACGCGCCAGCGTAATTCGAACTGGTAATGCTTAAATGCGAGCTCAATGATCTCACCATCTCTCTCTCTCTCTCTCTCTCTCTCTCTCTCTCTCTCTCTCTCTCTCATTTGCTTGCACCTTTCATGCCTTCATGAGGGGCAATGGCCTAAACATGAATAAATCATCTCGAGTCTTGACTCTCTCTCTCTCTCTCTCTCAGTTTTTGGAAACACAGTGGCTGACAGCTTTGTTCGCGAGAGAGCGGAGAGATAGGTCAGTTTCTCTCTCTCTCTCTCTCTCTCTCTCTCTCTCTCTCTCTTTGGAAATACAGTGGCTGATAGTTTTGTTCGCGAGAGAGCGGAGAGATAGGTCACTCTCTCTCTCTCTCTCTCTCTCTCTCTCTCTCTTTGTGTGTGTGTGTGTGTGTGTGTGTGTGTGTGTGTGTGTGTGTGTGTGTGTGTCCATGCGTGCGTGCGTGTGTGTCTGTGTGCGATATAAGAACCTTTAGACACGTTTTTGCGATGCTAATCCTGATGCTGACCCGTAGTAGACCCACAAGTATATGAATTCTTAGCATTACACATTAAGATTAATTCACCAGTTTATTTCTGTCTCAGGAAAATTTCACTTGAGGCAACAGGATTAAACATGAAGTGAGAAGGTAACTTTAACTCCCATGGGAAAACAAAAACTTGATCATAACTCCAAATCAACGCTGACTGCGGTTCTCATTCACCCAGTAAGGGGCACACAGAGCAAACAAGAAATTAATATGGCAATACTTTAGAGGCCTTCAATTGTAAAACCGCCACTAAACGTTCATTTGGGGAAAAAAAGATCTTTCCATCAAACATTAAGCCACAATATTCTATGGACAAGCGTATGTAGGGGTCAGGGGCAGACTTTCATTCTAGAAAGCATGGGTCCCTGTTGCAAGACAAAATGTCACCATGGTACAGACTGTCATCGTAAGTGACAGTTTGTATCGACGTTGCTGCACAAAATGTCACCCCGATATAAAATGTCACCCTGAGTGGAACCAATTGTCGCCATTTGCCAATGGATTATTCTTTGGGGTCGGGTCTGACAAGTCATTGGCATCATGTGATCTTGACGTACAAGGTGGAGCATGGAAAATGAGGGTGCGTGATTGATAATTAGGCCTACTGGCACGTTTAGATCCAGCATCTAAAAAAGCCGCTGTGAAAATCAAGTTTTAAAATGCAAGAAAAAGAAAACAAAATTTAAAAAGGTCACAATCATTGCAAAGTTAGTAGAGGCTGTATGACGTGTCTTTCGGACCACTCGTCCCAAAATAGAGCAAGCTCAGGTCCGTCGACGTAATCTAATGCAATATCACACCTTAATGTCAATACCATCATCTTCATTATCATCATCGCCGTTCTTGTTATTAGTGATGGGAGTTTCAGTATTACAGTACAAACACAGCTAGGTAAATCTTAAATAAATGTTAGCGAACCGCCAAGAGAAACGTGGGCAAACGAGTCACAAGACAAACCACGACGCGTTTCGACCTCTTAGGTCTTCTTCAGGCAAGACACAAACAAATAAGACAATGAAAATGAACAAATTTTTCACTTAGCTTAGATCTCTTCAGCGCAAGGTAGGCAGGAGTTGATTCCCTGAAGAAGACCTATGAGGTCGAAACGCGTGGTGTTTTGTCTTGCGACTCGTTTGTCCATGTTTCTCTTGGCTGTTCGCTAACATTTATTCAAGATTTGTTTAGATTTCCGCCTGCAGTTGTCTCACTTTACAGTTAGGTAAGTCAAAGACTGGGCTTACTTTCTAGCACTACCACCATTGCCATGAACACCATTACCATCCGAACGCATCGTGCCATCGTCCACACTAGCACCAATATCAACGGTAAGATGTCGGCACTAATGATTATCATTATCTCCCAACTTGACCGTTCACCTATTATAATACATAAAAAGTGACCAGTTAGACTCAACATCAAGCCGTACACTTACATATTGTGATAATCTGATCCACAGCAGATTGTGTGTGTGTGTGGGGAGGGGGGGGGGGGGGGGGGGGGGGGTATGTGTGTGACTTGCCAGAACGAAAAGTCAGCGGGGTACCGGAGTCAGCTTTTGAAACACCAGAGTCAGCTTTTGAAACAAAGTGTCGGTACAGAATGTCACTCCCTCGCTTATTACCACACACGAGTAGAAAGGTGTAGTGTTCCGGTCAGAAAACTGTCCCCGTGGAGCAAAATTTGGATGAAGATAGACGAAGAATTCTTGCTTCTTATTAGTAAGGGGATCTAGGCGATGACTAAATTTAAGTTACATTTTACAGATAGGATACTTATTCGCAATCAAGTGTCAAATCAGAACGAACACTGATGTCACTGCTGATGCCAGAAAACTCCATTAAAGCTACCATATAGCCTACTATAAATCTTAACGCAGGTTTTGAAATTATCACTTTCAGATGTACTTTTAACACAGTATGGTGTGGATTTCGACCAAATCGAGAAAAGTGATTTTTTTTTTTTAAACGAGCAATTGAAAAGAGTCAGAAAAATACAACTTGAGTAAACAATGCTCACCATATTCAAATGTACCGTCACAAAGTGCATTGAGAGTCAAATATCGTGCAGCAAGTTTCCACGCTGTTTTCTTGCAACATAAAAAGACTCCATATTGTGTTCAGAGTTCTAGTTTTAGGGTTTATCGTCATGTAGCCAACAATTCACAATTTTGCTCGATTATGTCGACTATTGATTCGAATCGGGCTGACGTCATACCTTGGTGACGTATTTACTTGAGATGAGTGAAGAAGGGGCGGGGAAAGAAACAAAAATATAAAGGCGGAAAAAAGAAAAGAAGAAGTGAAGTGACGTTGAGTTCTGTGGAAAGTGAACCGCTGTTTCTGTGTGTCTAGCTTCTGTTGTGAGTGAGCCGCCGTGTAGGTATTTTAACCACCCTAGTTCGCACACACGCACCCAATAGATATCAGCGGTTGCTGGAGTTGACTGAATCTTTACGAGAACTGGTTGATTGTTTAGCATTTTGATTTTATCTTCCTACATCACATGTCATGTATGTATGTGTGTGTATATGTGTAACTTGCTGATTTACTTTTAGATCCGTCTGTTGCAATGCCCCATGTGGGAAGTTAAATAGACATTGACCTGAATCATGAGACACACACACACACACACACACACACACACACAGAAGCATACTTTGAATTTATTTCGTCTAGTCTGGATAGGGAGCCGGTGGAGGGATCTTTCTTTTTTTCTAAGAAGCTCAGCATAATCACGTTTCTTCGCTCTGAGGACCAATCTGGCGGCCGAACTCACAACAGTTTAGACCCAAAAAACGCACTGGGTAGCCAGAGGGGGGTACAGTGCATTGCAATAGTCCATTTTGACGGAGAGAAAAAAAAGAGTACAATAAGTTCATAGGTGTTCAGACATGTTGCGGTGAATTGAACCGATTCTGTGGGTTTGTAAGCTGACTGGCATACCTTAGTAATATATCATCAGACACTAGGAGTTCAAGATTCCAAGCAGAATGAGGGAAAAGGGTGTTGGCAGTAACCACTAGCATTGAAGCTGATTGATGGATTGACAGAAAAAATTTACTTTCTTATCTGAATAGGAGATTTGTTTTGTCGCTATTTAACTTAAACACGCTTTGTGTCATCCAGGTTTTGCATGTTACTCGTTGTACTGTGGATCAGTTCAGGACAAGAGTCACACACCTGTCTGCCACCAGCAAATGACTGACTGGAAAAAAGGGGTCTGAGTGATGTGGGTTAAGCTGTGTACATGATTAAAAGAAGTGATCTAAGGAAAGGGCCTTGTGGGACACCAAAATGACGGGTTGCTCACTGTGATTTCTGATCGTTAATCATCAGAGTTTGTGTTCTGTTTAACAGGTATGGTTTAATCAACTTCAAAGCCCTACCAATGATTCCATACAATCTTTTTAGTCTCTAGATGAGTGTTTGGTTATCGGAGTGTTACAGGCAGTGAACAACAACAAAAAAAAGCCCAAATCCTAGATCTAAAAGGAAAGAAAATCAAAGTTTATTTCCCCTTTAGCCTACTATGCAGAACAGATCTAAAGAGTAAAAAGTGTAAGTGGCCGGTCCTATGTTAGAAATTCGCATAGGTAGGAAGGAGGTGGTAGGTCTCATGGTTCCCAATTGAGTTCTTCTGTGAAGTCCGACTTCTCGGCCTAGACCTAAGGATAGGCTCGTCCAATCCCATCGTACCGGAATCAAGACAGGAATCTGGCACAGAAGGGTTGTGTGTGACTTGTGGCTATCGGGAGGACGTCAGCCAGGCACCGATTGGTTGAACCTGTGACCTATGAATAATCTAATCCGATTTCCGGTTCCTTCCCGCTCGTTGTGAAGCAGCCGACGCAAGAGTTTTGCATTCGCTTTTTCTGTCCTACTAGTACTGTATTTTTTCAGCCTATATCTTGAAGCTGGCGATCTTCCTTCTTCATTGGATCGATCTGTCCAAGCAAACATCTTAAACCGGAGACCATCATCATCATGGATCATCCTGCCAGAGGTAAGAAAACAATTAAGTTGCAAGTTATATTGTGAGAAAGAGAATGAGTGATGAGCGATTTCGGATAGATTCTTCTTCTTCTTCCGTTCGGCGGCCAACATCGTTATGTCGATGATTATGTCGCACTAGGGAGGTTGCATTTGTAGTGCAATAGTGAGGGAGTCGGTAAAATTTGGGGGGGGGGGGGGGGGGGGGGGTTGAACAGGAGGCAGTAACTGGCATGGACGGGTGGGAGGTGGGGGAGGGGGAGGGAGGACTTGAAGTTTGGTGTTTAGAGGTGAGAGGCCAGCCTGGACTTGAAAGAGTCCAGCGACTCGGTCGTCACGACCCTCTGAGGCAGAGGATACTGTGATTGTCAAGATATGATGGAAAAAGCTGAAAAACGTGAAGGAAATCAAATGTGTACTGGGAGGAAACGAAGTATTTAAATGTGTTTGTCATTCCTTTCAGAAATGCTGACTAGGTATGTACTGCACAAGAGGTGCAGTCTCACAGCTTTTCTGCGCAATACTTTCGTTTTTTCCTGTCCTGCCACTAGTACTGTGTTTTTTTGTATTTTTTCTGTCCTGACACTTTGTACTGTACTTTACCTGTCCTGCCACTAGTACTGTATTTTTTTTGTTTTTTTCTGTCCTGACACTTTGTACTGTATTTTACCTGTCCTGCCACTAGATCTAGTACTGTATTTTTATATTTTTTTGTCCTGACACTTGATACTGTATTTTACCTGTCCTGCCACTAGTACTTTATTTTTTGTATTTTTTCTGTCCTGACACTTTGTACTGTAGTTTACCTGTCCTGCCACTAGTACTGTAGTTCTGCACTCTTCTTCCAGTGCTTTTGCGTTCGGCAAAAATACTTGAATGTATTTATTTCATTTCTTTCTGTAGTATCCATTTGATTTACACAATTACAGTGAAACCCCTTTTGGGCAACCACCCCTTTTGCCAGGAAGAAATGGTCTTAAACTAGAGAGGTCCAAAATAGTAAGACAAAGGAGCCTTTGTCAGTTTGTGCTTGGAAACAGTGGTCTTAATTCAGGGTGGTCTCTCAAAAGAGAGGTTTTACTGTATATTGGTGGTGGATGTGCTGCCTAGCTGAAGAATCTGCCTTTTTTCTAATGTGTGATGAGATATGGTGATGGGCTGTGTGCATTTCTCCTCTTGACTGTCATCTTTTCTTTATTATTAAAATTTACTTCTACTGTCTTGCTTGGGACACAAGTCTTTCCTTCACTTTCAGTGTTTCACTCAATTTTTTCTCAGTGTGTTCACTAACATGATCGCTGTAAGAATGTTTCATAAACCAAATATACTGTAGTTTTCTGTCTACACTATTTTTCACAGTGACACTGACACAACACATGACTGTGACTGTATGCATTTTAACGCTAGTCAGAATTGAATAACAATATTCATTGTGGAGTGTGCTAGGTGGTTTTTTTTCTGTCTATTGATTCTACAAAATACATGTAGATTCATTTGGAGAAAATAAGTTGGTTTGAACTTTGAATGTAAGATTACTTAAGTACACGAACCTGTATATTATTTCATTCTCTACATGTACATGTATGGAAAATATAGTGAAGTTTATGGTTGAGGCAATCAGAGATGTCTGTAGTATTATTATCAGTTAATATGATGTGCTAAATACAGCCTAATAAAGGAGCACTAAGTGCCTTTGGTATACTATACCTAGTCGGAATTCTGATTGGAAACAAACAGGTGTTTGACACCAAGATCGATCAGAGACGCACAATCTTACCTTGTAAATTAATGTATTTACACTAAATTTCTTCCCCATTTGTAAAAAAAACTTTTCGCTGACAGAACTGTCGTCTGCTCAATCCCCTCTCCAGAAAATTGAAGGGTGAGAATCTCAAAGCCTATTTCACCTAGAGTCAAACAAACTATGTACAAATATAGCTTTTCACAAGACCTTTTGAAACATACCAGGATGTACACCTTTCACTGAAAGTCAAGGTCACAGTGGCTAGGGAAAATACTCTTGGACACTACGAAAGCGAGAATCACAAAACTCGCCACAATGGTACTTTGTAACAAGATATTTCAGAACACGTTTCGTTAGACTACCTTCACCAAGGTCAAGGTCGCAGCGACTCTGGGAAATAGTGAAAAAAAAGTGAAAATTGGCTTTTTCTCAAAGCCTATTTCACCTTGAGTCCAACAGACTTTACAGGAATATAGCTTATGGCAAGACCTTTTGAAACATACCTGGATATGTACCCTTCACCAAAGGTCAAGGTCACAGTGGCCAGGGAAGACAGTCTTCAAAGACTTTAGTGAAAGTATTTTTCTCCTAGACAACTTCAACTTAAATCATCCAACTTTGCACAATTGTGATTTATGAAGTAAGCTTTAAGATTATGTGTTGATGAGTGACCTTCACTCAAAGTCAGGGTCACAGGAGCCAGAGGAAAACGTAAAAAACACCAACATTGCCATATTATCGGACACCATGACCACTACAGTCATATTTCGTACTGAGTTTGTGGTTTATGTCGTGACCACATGACCTTGCCGGATGACCTTCACTCAGTGTCAAGGTCAGATGTGTCATATTGGCTTGGCCATTCTAGTTTATTGTGGATTCATGCCAAAGGCCTCAGAAACACCTTTTTTTTTGTTATGCAGTGCACCTTTAATAATGTTGAAATATCTTTTCTTGCCAGGTAAATCTCCTGAAAGGAGGAACGACCAAATGTAATGTTCTGACAGGAACAGCGCTGGTTCCAGAGCGCATACCTGAAGGCAAGAGAGGTGCGGATTGATCCGCGCATGGATACGGACAACTGGTGGAGTTCCAAGACCTAATTTGGAACTTAACAACTTGACGGATGTTACCATATTATGGTATGCACACTGTGTGTCGATGTTGATTGTTATTTTCAGAGTGAATAATGGTGCTTAAATTGGCAGGCTTCTATCAGAAATAAGTGAAAGAAGTGGGCGTATTACTATTTTTTTTTAATCTGATTTACTGTATACTAGTGGTACACTATAATGAAATGTGTGCCATGTTTAACAAAAATCCCAAAATGTAATGACTAATAACTTATATCATTTTGGTCTCTTGTTATTGTTTGTAGGAAAAACGATTGCAGCTTGACAGTTAAAGAACTTACTGGTACACTAGTCCACTACCAAAATGAAAGTTTTGTTCCAGTTATTTTCACTTTTGTTTGGACCGAGTTCAACACTGCACAGTACCTTCATAGTAAGGCCTGCTGAACATACAAAAAAAACTCCATTTGAATTATTGCACTTGTCAATAGATGTAAAACAACAATAATACCCCCCCCCCCCCCAAAAAAAAAAAAAAAAAAAAAAAAGAAAGAAAGAAAACCAGGGCGACAGTCGAGGGACTGAAATTCACCCACCAAGTGACCCTTCCTGGCGGAATTACTTTTTATAGTTTTTTTCGTTTTCTACTTGTAATCGTCAAAGGGATCGATTAGATTTTATTTGCTGAATGTGACAAGTTATGTTACGGGAACTGACCGAAAGTGGGTAATCAACCGGAATAAATTATAAAGAATAAATCTACGTAAAACCTGTTAGTGGTGCTTATAGGACATACGGAAAAACAAACCAAAAAAACAAAAACAAACAAAAGGACGAGACCAAAAACAATATTCTCCCACTAAGGTGGATGAATGAAAAAAAATAAAACACTGTACTTCTGTTAAGCTGAAGACGATCCTGTCTTTCCCCGATCAGTATGTAAGAAATACGTAAGTATGACCTCTTTTTGTTGCAGGCAGTACCTCGGAAGAGATGGCCAGGCTGTGTTGGGAAGGGCCTAACGGTTGGCTGTGCTCCAGCCACATCGTGTGGGTCCTGGACCGCGTAATCGAGGCACAGAACACCACCCTTGCACTCTGCATCTCGGTGCAAACTCCTGATGAGCTGGCTGGTATGATGAGATGGAGAGATCTCGGCAACATACAGCGTCTGGCTTTGGTTGCCAGTGTTGGTAAGAATGGTGCCGATAATTCCACCTTTTTTGCCACATCACAGAGGTCAGGTAGCCACTGGATACTTATAACAGTGGAATTGACGGACGTCCCCGTCATTCGATATTGCGACAGCCAGGGTTGGAGTTGCCCACCAGATCTGCTGCCGGTTCTCTCACAGTACACCAGGCATTTTGGACTGACTCAGCTTAGAGATGTATCTCTTCAGCTGATGCACACCATGACCCCCTTATCTTATAACCGTGCATGCGATGTTCGTTGCAGGAACTATCCTGTGCAAACCTGCAGCAATGTGTGTGGTCTTGTGGTGAATGGCATCTCTGTCATTGCTGCACTAGACAACAGGCTATTCCTGCTCCTGACTGGACCATGCTCTGGTCTGAGAACCTACCTGAATGAACCAACTAGGTATGAACGCTTCCTCCGCCGGGTTGTCATGAGCTGGTTTGTCAGAAAGGCCGTCAACATGACACCTGTGTGGCAGTGGATGCCTTATCAGGCTACTTCTGATGCCTCTGACTTCGATGCCTTTTCTGAGCACTCTTATAGTGCGGCAGCCAGCTCTGGGCGAAAGAGGAAGGCCACTGACAGCACAACACCACAGGCAAGGGGGGCACCACGACCACAGGGAAGGGAGGCAGCACCAGCACCACAGGGATGGGTGGCACCTCCACCACCGCCACCACCCCAAGGAAGGGGGGCACCACGACCACAGGGAAGGGGGACACCAACACCACCACAGGGAAAAGGAGCACCAACACCACAGGGAAGGGGGGCACCACCACCACAGGAAAGGTGGAGCACCACATCCACAGGGGGGAAGAGAAACAGGGGCACCAATGCAACAGGGAATGGGCCAGCACCACAGGGAGAGAGGGCAACACCACAGGGAGCACATGACACAGATGCACCAAACACCCAACCACCATCACACAAACGCCCAAAGTCTTACAAGGAAAGACGGTATGTTTGTCCATTCTGTAACTTGGTAATGACTGCACTCCAAAGACTATCCAAACACAAAACTCGCAAACACCCTTCAGAAGATGACACTCAAGCCAGTATTCCACACTGCTCATGTCACATATGCCCTGATTTCCGTTGTTTCACTCTCCAGGAGCTGACACATCACCACAAAAATCATCACCAGGCCGACATAGATATTCATAGCAAAACATTTCAAAACGAAGATAAATTTGTACTTTGGAAGAAAGAGGTGGAAAGAGATACATCTTCTCAATTTGTGAGAAGATACGGTAAGAAAATTTATTCAAGCCATTCAACATCTTACTTTTATTGTCAACGCTCTGGAAGTGAGCGACCTGAAAAGGTGCAGGATAATGAAAAGAAAAGGGCAAAAAAGGCACAGGGTTCTTGCAAAACTGGTTTTAATTGTACTGCTTTTATGGCGGTCAAAAAGAGTTTATTGAGTGGCTCTATTTCAGTAGAGTACAGTCTACAACACACAGGCCACTCCCCGAAACTGGGCCATTTACATGTCAGATGACATGAGATCGTTAATTGCAGGTAGATTGGCACAGGGTGTTTACATTTCAAAGGTACTAGATGACATCCGAGATAAGATGACAGATATAACTAGGGACACATTGATTACCAGGAAAGATATTCAGAACCTAAAAAACCAATACAATACTTCAGCCACACAAAAACATGCTGATGATGGCGTAAGTGTAGGCATGTGGGTCCATGAACTACAGTCGGATCCAACTAACCCAATCATTTTCTACAAGCCCCAGGGCACACCACACCCTGTTTTAAAAGAAGAGGATTTCCTTCTGTGCATTCAGACTGATTTCCAAAGAAACATGATTACACATGCTTCCAAAATGATAAGTATTGATTCTACACACAACACAATATGATTTTTTGCTCACAACAGTTATTGTGCTAGATGAATTTGAAGAGGCTGTGCCTGTTGCATGGGCTATCTCAAACGGAGAGGGTTCAAAAGTTTTACAAATATTCTTTCAGTCAGTGCAACAGGCTTGTGGGCATGCTGACTTCACTACTGACATATTCATGACTGATCTCAAACAACTTATAATGCATGGTGTGCCATCTTTCCCCAGCCCACCAGAAGACTTTACTGTTCATGGCATGTAGGCAAGTGCTGGCGTAAACACTTAGGACACATTCACTCAGATGAAATCCAGGCAAGAGCCTACATACACCTAAAGTCTCTCAGGGAGAAACGGATGAGGAAAAACAGTAAACAAGTTGGGTATTTTTTGCTCCCATAAGAAAACCTAACACAGAGTAACTTTTATTCAAGACTGGCACAGCCTTTTAAACTTGAATAAAGTCAGACAAATACATAGACGAACAATCTAATAGTGGGGGAAAAAACAAGCGCAGGCCAACAACTGAACTATCTTCACAGCAATGACTTGGCAAAGACCCGGACCCAAGGAGGGGGGGGGGGGGGGGGGGGGGGGGGGGGGGGAATTTGAAGATGGAGAAACTGGGAACATGAAATTAAGAAAATATGTTACAGATATGAAAACTCTTGAGGAAAAGTTTCGTAAATCTCTTCAACAGTTTCTTTCATTCCTTCAAGAAACTTCACCAACATTTCAACAATACTTCATGAAGAATTTCATTGATGACAACAAAAATTTTCCTCTGGGCTGCTTGTTGTACTCCCAGTTCTTATAGAACAGGGAGTACCTTAGAATGGGAACGAAGAAATGCTGTCTGTGTGTCTGTCCGTCCGTCCGTCCGTCCGTGGTCAAAATGTGTTCCACTCGCTCCAGACAAAACTACTGGGCCGTTACTAACGGCCTGTAACGGTTTTTTTTCTTTATGTAATATCTCCGAAAGTACTTGGCCGATCTTTGTGAGAATTAGCAGGTATGTTCATTATGTGTCAAGGATGATGCCCGATGTTTTAGTTTACTCCGTTATAGCCGTTACTAACGGCTGTAACGGTGTTTCTTGTCCGATCGGTACTTGTCCGATCTTTGTGAAAATTAGCAGGTATGTTCATTATGGGTCACGGATGATGCCCGATGTTTTAGTTTACCCTGTTATAGCCGTTACTAACGGCTGTAACGGCATGCAACAGTTTTTCTTCTTTATGGAATATCTCAGAAAGTACTTGGCCTATCTTTCTGAAAATTTGTAGGTATGTTCATTATGGGTCACGAATAATGCCCGATGTTTTAGTTTACCGTTATAGCCGTTACGAACGGTTGTAACGGTTTTTCTTCTTTATGGAATTATCTCTGAAAGTACTTGGCCGATCTTTGTGAAAATTAGCAGGTATGTTCAATTTGGGTCACGGATGATGCCCAATGCCGTTACTTACGGCTATAACGGCCCATAACGTTTTTTCTTCTTGTGGAGTATCTCAGAAAGTACTTGGCCGATCTTTCTGAAAATTTGTAGGTATGTTCATTAGAGGCGACGGATGATGCCCGACGTTTTAGTTTACCGTTATAGCGGTTACTAACGGCTGTAATGGCCCGTAACGGTTTTTTCTTTTTTATGAAATGTCTCAGAAAGTACTTGGCCGATCTTTGTGAAAATTAGCAGGTATGTTCATTATGGGTCACGGATCATGCCCGACGTTTTAGTTAACCGTTATGGCCGTTGCTAAGGGCTATAACAACCCATAACGGTTTGGTTTTTTATGGAATATCTCAGAAAGTACTTGGCCGATCTTTCTGAAAATTTGTAGGTATTATGGGTCACGGATGATGTCCGATGTTTTATTTTACCGTTATAGCCGTTACTAACGGCTATAACGGCCCTAACGGTTTTCCTTCTTCATGGAACATCTCAGAAAGTACGTGGCCGATATTTCTGAAAATTTGTAGGTATGTTCATTATGGGTCACGGATGATGCCCGATGTTCAAGTTTACCGTTATAGCCGTTACTAACGGCCCATAATGGTTTTCTTCTTTATGGAAAATCTCGGAAAATTCTTGGCCGATCTTTCTGAAAAGTTGTAAGTATGTTCATTATAGGTCACAGATGATTGCCGATGTTTACCAGAAAAGCCATTACTAACTGTTAGACCAGCCCAAAACGGTTTTTCCTCTTTATGGAATATGTCACGCGTATTCAGGATATACTGGGAGTACGTTTATATGCTTTGCATCTTGTTTTAGAATTAGAACAGTTGTAAATACTAACATGTTTGCTGAAGCCTTCCACCGTGTCGTGAAGGACATATAAGTATGCATCCACATGTACACATGCACCTGCCCAGATTTCTTGACAAAAGCTGTTGCATGCAAGCACATACATGCTGTTCACAAAAGTGACCCAAAGCAAACTGAAGCAGTAAATGACATTGAGGAAGAAGATAATGTTAGTCTATTCAAAGCACTTCTTTGCCAAGATAAACCCAACCACAGTTCTAACGCTGAAAGGTTAAAACTTGCTGCCCTCGGTAAAGCCAGTGATATAATATTTAGTGAAAAAGACAGATAATGTAGAGACGTTACAAGCTGTACTTCAACATCTGCAGGACACCTACAGTATTGGATGTGCACTTCAGAATTGTTCGTCTACAGAATTTGAAAAGAAGACTACCTTTCCATCAAACAAGAAATTTGAACCACAACGCCGACGTTTTTCAACAAAAAGAAAAATGAATCCAAGTTAAAGCTAAAGAAACCTGACAGTAGCGATAAAGATAAACATGAAGCTGAATTGTCTGAACACCAAGCAGCTAGATGTGCTTTATGCTTCCGTGAAGATGACAATCAAAACACTGCTGAAGTAGAATGGTTTAAATGTGCTTCATGCAACTGCTAGATACATGTAGCATGCGAAATACAGTTTGACGATACTCAAGATCTTGGCCAATGTTCTCTTTGTAGAAACAGACAGTAAATTTCAGTCCAAAAGCCACATAATACAATGTTTTGTGTGTGTGTGTGTTTTTTTTGTGTTTTTTTTTTGTCTGATAATTTAGCTAGATGACAGTGCCCTCAGAATAGCCATATCACACACACACACACACACACACACACACACACACACACACACACACACACACACACACACTGATACATGCACACACACCCAAACACACATCCCACCCCAAACACACGCACTCGCATGTACGCACGCACGCAAACACACACACACACACACACACACACACACACACTCTCAAAAGACATGCCCCTCCCAACCCCCCCCCCCCCCCCTCACACACACACAACCCCCCCCCCCCCTCCCCCACATACACACACACACATGCATGCACACTAGCTAGTGGATAACACATGCCTGGTTGGTTATTCATATCTCACAGCATGGGGCAGTCAGAATTATGTCTAACTTTGTATCCAGCACAGGAATGACACAGCCTACAGCCACCATAAAGGCATGCACCACATTCCTGCATGTTTGTGTAGATATTTCCTTAGCTTTATACTCTACCTATCAGTGTGCATTTTTATAAACTAGAATTGTTTTAAGAAGCATGGTGCAAGCATGAAATGCTGCAATGTGTTTGCAAATGAGCATCTTACAAAAAGAAACATGGACATTAATAAGAAGGCTAGAATGCTTAAGAAAAGTGACATATTGACAGGTATGTGGACCCGTAATTGTAAAACTGTTGTCAAAACCAATTCAGGTGAAACCAAGGTTATCAATTGTATTGAAAATCTTGAAAGGTATTGACTTAACTCTTCCCAAATAATGTCAGATTGTCACTCACTGTACAATTAAAACGTGTCTTTAATAGATTGACTCTGTAAACTGATTGCTATAGTACTAAATTAACGTTCTAATGGATATGATTCTATATACTATTTTCCAACGTTTTAGTTTTTCAATTTTTTGTAAATTTTACAGAGAAATTGCTTAAGGGATTTTTGAAGGACCGAAACGTAACTTTTTGCTCATCAGTAACTTTTTTCCTTTATTGTTGGGTGGGCATTTTATCTCATGATCTTTATCTGCCTAATTTTGTTTCATCCTATTTTTATATCATATTTATTTTCCTTATTATCACTGTTTCTTCAAAAGAAGAAAAGATGTCTTGCTTCTTTTAGATTAGTGATCATTTTGGTTTATTCGATATTGTGTTTATTATACGTTCTGTCCTTGTAACTGGACAGGAAGGTAATCTGAACATCTGTTATGTAAGTCTCCACTTGTTTGTTTTTTATACCAGGTGGGCATTTTTTCCTTGTTTTTTTAATTTTTTTTATTTACATTTGTTTTTATTTTCTGATTGTATCATCTACGAAAGAATGATATTGTATTCTATACTTTCTATGACTTTTTGTGTGCATGAATTACATGTGCCAAGGAGGTACATTCTGTATCTTATTTAAATATCCTTGTAATTGGACAAGAAGGTAACCTTATGTGTTCTGAACATTTCCACTCTTCCATCTTTTATGCCAAGTGGGCATTTTTTTCGTTTGTTTTTTATTTACATGTTTTTATCCTTTGATTATCTCATCTCATAAGAATGATATTGTATCCTATATTTCCTGTGATGTTGATGGTGCATAAATTACATGTGCCAGGCAGGTACAGTTTTTAACATTTTATTTAATGTCTGTTATTGTTAATCTTGTGTTCCTCCAGAAGGAGAATTGTGGTTCTGTTTCTTGTGAAATGCCTGTTGCACTATTGAGAGGGAGAGAGAGACAGAGAGAGAGAGATTGATTCACATAGCTATGTTAATAATACTTCCACTTTTAACCATTCAAATAAATGTTATTCAAACCTACAGCTCTGCGCGCGTGTGTGTGTGTGTGTGTGTAAGTTCGCTGACCAGTGAATGTTTACATACAGTAGCTTTCGAAACCACCAAAATTGGCGGCCCCAATATTGAAACACAAACTGCACTACACTGAACCCATTGAGAAAACATGATTTTGGCATGGAGGGAATCAAACAAAAGACAGGTGCAGACACTGAGGGGGTCAGTGCACCACCTTTTTACATTACTGGTCATTTTTTTTTTCAATGTTTGTTTTTTTCTCATTCCTACACACTTACAGATGAGAATCTGAAAACTACGATCCAGGACACACCTACACAATTTGTCGAACAAGTTTCTTTCAAATGGGCGCGCCAATAAACACCTAAGATATATAACTACAAGAATACTGTAAATACTGTATTATCTCAATTCTGAGAAATTACAATTGTGCTGCTAACTATACATTAGTGACATAAATAAACATGGAAAACAATGAACAATAAGCAAGTAGGGTAACTCAGCAACAATAAACAAGTAGGGTAACTCAACAGCAACAACCCAACAAAATCAATTTAGTTATAATGTAAAACCTCGTACATGTAGATAAACACACACACACACACACACACACACAACACACACACACACACACACACACACACACACACCACTTACTAATTTTCAGAATTTGCTAAAAACAGAAACAACACTGTCGGACCTAAATTCTGATTAAAAGAAGCATTTAAGTGTGATGATGATGATGATGCACATAATAAATGATCAAGCAATAGTAAAACCCATTTAAGTAAACAACAATACTTATAATAGATTTTCAGTATTATATAATGGTCAAACTTGATTTCACAGAATTTTAAAATACATATATAATGGTGAATAATAGCAAAACACATAAAAGTAGTCGGATCACACACACACACACACACACACACACACACACACACACACACACACACACACACACACACATGCGCACACACATATGTGCACACGCAGACATGCACAAACACATGAATAAATGAATTAATTAACATAAAAATATTGGAACAATCGGTAACAACCTTAATCAAATCAAATTTTCATTGTTGCACACAAATGATAAAAATACAGAATATAAAAAGGCAGTTAAGTAAATAATTATGGCAAAGAACAGTAAAACACCTTTGGTAAACAAGCATACACCACACACACACACACAACACACACACACACACACACACACACACACACACACAATGTATACACGCACGCCCTCACACACACCCTATATACATACACATTTATTCAATCACACACGCACATAGAAGCACATACATAGATATGTATACGTTCACCCCTCCCCTCTCCCTTTGTCCCCCCCCCCCCCCCCCCCCCCCCCCCCCCCCCCCCCCCCCCCCCCACACACACCACACCGCACACACACACAACTACTGCTTGTTGAGAAGGGATATAGACATTGGGATAAAACTCTCTTTTGTTCTGACCAATCAGACGGTTGGCATCCTGAACCGTCGGCCAGATGGCAGCAGTTCATAATTATGGGCCAGGACATGTGAGGATTCTTTTGCAATTTCTCTTGCCTTTCGTACAGCATGCTTCTCATACAATTCACTCATGCTCGCTTGCCTTGCGCATACAACTTTCCCTCACACACATTCACATTCTTTGTTTTCACACTGAGCCCACCAAACCAGCACAAGAAGCCAAAGGTTAAAACAGATTCAATAAAACATCTGTAAAACTGTGCAAGGATTTTTTTAGTTTACATGGAGTGAGCGCAGCTTTTGCAAACAGTAAATCCCGGACTGACATTTCTTATGAATAGCTGCAGTGTTGAAATCAGAAACTCATTTGTTGGCAATTACTGTGCCCAGATATTTATACTGAGACACCCTTTCCACAGTTTGACCATCAGTTACAAGGTCTGCAATGGGCTATACGGAAATCTATCACCAGTTCTTTTGTTTTGCTGACATTAAACTTCAGAAAGTTTTCAGAACACCAAGCCGTAAATGTACCGACAGTATCAAAATAGGTAGTGTCTAAGTTAGATAGATCAAGGATGGCTGTGTCAACAGAATACTTAATAACAGGCATTGTGTTTGAGCCTCTACAGTCGTTGGTATAAATAGTGAAGAGCACAGGTGAAAGCACAGTGCCTTGGGGTGCGCCAGTGGATGTGGAACGTGGGGAAGACAGAGTTCCCTGGTAACATACTGATTGAGATCTCCTGACAAGAAAGCTCATAATCCAAACAATCAATCTTGGGGAAACCTGAAGAGCGAGTAGTTTCTGTGCCATGAGGTGAGGTTGTATTGTGATGAATGCTGAAGAGATATTCAATGAAGAGTATTCTGACAAAGGAATTTGGTGTGTCTAGATGTGTGTAAGCATTGCTGAGTAATGTGATGGTTGCATTGTCTGTGGATCTACTTTGCTTGTATGCAAACTGGAAAGGATCGAGTTGATGCTGTGTTTGTGAAAGCAGTTTCGAAAGAATGATGCGCTCAAAACATTTCATAACAATGCTAGTGAGAGCAACAGGCCTGTAATCATTCAGCTGGGACGGTTTTCTTGACTTGGGGACTGGGCAGATGGTTGAGTTTTTCCAAATAGTTGGGACAACACATTCTCTCAGGGACCGTGAAAATAGTTTACTGAAAATCCCACTAAGCTGTGTAGCACATGATCTTAGAAGTCTTCCACTGACACAGTCAGGACCTACTGCTTTATGTAGATGGAGTTTCTTCAAAAGTCTCTCAAGGCTAGTGCCAGGGACCTCCATGTCATCTGAACCATCCTCTTCCCTAATCTTCTTATGAAGGTCAGATACCACGTTAGAAAGGTCATCTCTAAGGTCATCATGTTCAAAACAACAGTAGAAACCATTTAGTTCGTTAGCGAACTTGATTTGATCACTTTCAGTCAAAGAGCAAAAGTTACTTTTTGGCTTGTCCTGACCTGACAGTATTTTCAGCCCTCACCAAGCATCCCGCATGTTGCCCGACTGAAACTTGTTTTCAACCTTCTCCTTGTATTCTAGTTTTGCTGAGCAAATTTCGCCTCTGAGCTTCTTTTGAACTGGTTTTCTTTCTGCTTCATCACCAGACTGAAAGGCCTTTTTCTTCTGGTTACTTGTGGCCTTCAGTGACCTGGATATCCATGGCTTATTGTTGGGATATATTTTTACAGTTTTGGGGGATATTCTCATATTCTCGCAAAATACAACAATGGGAAATCACTTCTACAGCTTTGTTAATCATTAATGTCTTGTGAAGAATCTAGGAAAACGTCCCAGTCTGTACATCCGTAACAGCCCTGCAATGCCTCGATTGCCTCTCCAGACCACATCTTTACTGTCTTTGTTACAACTCATTCTGTCTCTATCTTGGGTCTATAAGCAGGGATCAGATGGACTGCATCATGATCAGAATGACCAATATTTGGAAGGGGGGCAGATTTATAAGCATCTTTAATGTTGCCACAGCAACGGTCTGGTTGTCCTTGCAGGAGTGTGTTGCACTTAACAAATTGCTCGAATTTTGGAAGGACAGTGTGTAAGTCACATGAATTAAACTCTCCGAGTACCAAGTTAGGAGCATCTGGTGAAATACGCTGCAAGGAGCGGACAACATCGGCTATTTCCGTAGCTGCTTGAGCTTTGTTGGCCCTTGGGTGTGAGTATACAGCCGTAACAAACACCAGTCCAAATTCACGAGGTATACTACTATAGTATATTACGTTCATGGTCGTGTTTTGTTCACTTCTACTTGTTGATGAGAATCTAACCACACACAACACACACACACACACACACAGAGCAAACCTATGCACCTTCACCCTAGGGGTGGGGGCGGGGGTGCAAAAAGCAGCAACCAACTCATTTTCCACAGATAATGAACCTAAAATACATTACAATGCACTAATGAACAGTAGGCCTAACTGCAGATCCAGTTTCTTTGTCGACTGAAAAAAAAAAAAGAAGATGCGAGACGAAGTCTAAACACTCTTTCTACTCAGAACACATAATATCTATGATCGTTTCTGAGTTATTTCAACAGTATCCTGACAAAAGTACTCCCTGTTGCCGATGACATCAATGTTGTTGCACCTGATCGTCAGCACGAAGAGGAACCGGATATCGGATTAGGTTATTCATAGGTCACAGGTTCAACCAATCGGTGCCTGGCTGACGCCCTCCCGATAGCCGGAAGTGGTTGTGTGTACCTTGGAGGCAAGGAGATTGCTCTGTGTAGGCCTATCTTTCAAAATTGTTCGGTTGGACTATGATTGGTTAAAGAGAGAGAGAGAGAGAGAGAGAGAGGGGGGGGGGGGGGGACGGATATGTTCGGGACAATGGAAATGAGTGGTGTCTGCCCATCATTGTGAAACTGGAACACAGGATAGTTTGGTGAGTGAATTGAAGTTTTACGTTATAAGTATAATGCTGCTCTGTTGCAGGTAGAATCTGGTGACTTTGAGTGTGGGTGAAATTTTGGTGCTGTAATTTAGATTAGGAATAGATTATTATTACGAGAAAAAGGAAGGATGGGTTCGAAAGTGATTTGAGATGGTAAGAAGGATTGGAGAGGAAATGGGTGTTGTGAGATAGTGTACGAGTTGGGGAAATGGGAGTGAATGATTATGGAATATGGGGTGTGAGTAAGACAATGTGGGCTGGTAGCTGTGAGAAAGGATATGTTTGGTATGAGAAGGATGTGCGACCAAGTTGGAGAGGAAGCATGATATTAGTATTTACGATAGCGCAATATCTGCAGACCTGAAACCGACCCCTGCAACCAACCCCAGCAACCAACACTGCAACCAACGCCGCAATGAACACTGCAACCGCCTACAACCAACACTGCATCCACCACTACCCTTCCACTCGGCATTCGGGGGATCTGACGTGGACCGGCAGCTGGGGTTCCGTCTACGCGTGTGCCGTAGATCTGGACTTGTGAGTAGAGGGGAGATATCCTGGGGGGGGGGTGGGGGGGGGGGGGATTCCTCGCTACGCGGTGTCTACTAAGGACCTAGCCCTACAGAAAGCTAAGTGCCTTTATTCTTTTTAGTTATTCCTGTTTCGGACAAGGAAACGGTGGAACAAGAACTTGTGCTGTGCCTGTAGCTGAACTGGAAGCTCGACAAGTTCCAAGCTTGCCTGGGAAAGGCTGTGCGTCTAGGGGGGAGTGGGATAACAAAAGACTTCAAAGAAAAAAAGGGGCTCTTGAGAGAGAAAGAGAGTGTGTGTGTCGATGACATTTATTTTGTGAATGCGTTTGTTTAATGTAGGAATTGATAGTTGAGACCTAAAGTAGTGTTGCATTGTTTTGTTGTAGTGTTAAGGAATTATTAGTTAATAAATGGGTGCATCTTTTACTTTTGTCTTGCTTGCCTGTTTGTTGCGGGAGGTGGTTCCTTAGTGCGTGTAGAAGTACACGAAGTAAGTAGGTGCATGGTTTATAAACTCTTGTGTAGAAGTACACAACATAAAATTAGAGCATGATTTGCGAAGCAAATGTCCCTCCTCTGTGCCCGTGAGAGGCACCTCACAGCGAATGCGCTTATTGTCCGTAGGTTAGCCTGACCCTAGACCAGAGCAACCTAACTTGCGTGACACGGAGTATCAAAAGCGGCAGATAAATCTAACAGTGCCAACACAGAAACATGGTTATGATCCAGAGCAGTTAGTATGTTGCTGATGGCCTGTACAAGAACTGTTTCAGTGCTGTGATGTGGGCCTAAGCATACCTAGATGTGTTATGAAGATTGAGAGTGCAATGAGTTATAGTACATAGTTCAGCTTATAGTGTTCCCACATATCTGTTGCCTTGAAAGAAAGATAACATTTAATTCTGATCAAGAATTACATTACATTGGCACTTGCTTACTGAAAGACACAACATTATGCAGATCTCTCATGCACGTCATCCTCTCTTTGTTTTGATAAATTCTGTTCAGAGCTGTGAATATTGCCTACATGCATATCAAACTCTCTCTCTCTCTCTCTTCTCTCTCTCTCTCTCTCCTGTACTCGCTTATCAGCATTCCTCTCTTCTCTTCCCCTCCATCTCCACATCTTCGTGCGCACACACACACACACACACACACACACACACACACACACACGAACGTACTCACATGCTTATCTACACACGCAAATGCACGCGCAAACGCCGTATGCCCACATATACAGTTCCACAGCGCTCCCTTCGACAGACAATTAACAATAAGACTTTTTTTGCTCAAAATTGTTATATTTCGTCTGTCGTGGTTAAAACACACAGTTACAAATACATTTCACACTTCAGGTAAGTGACTCAGCCGTGACAACACATTTACCAGGTTCAGTGCAATCAAAACTGAACAGCGAATCTGGCTAGCCCTATGCGAAAGAGCAGGTTACATTTACCCCTGCTGAGCGAGTGTCACTGGCTGCCTGTGAAGTTTTGTTACCATGAAAAGCTGGCTTCTCTTTAACGAATTTATTCTATTTTTTAAGCATGCACTTTAAATCTCACTGTTTCCCACATATGTTCACAAAATGTTTGAGCGAAAGAATGAACAGTGTATAACAGTGCTATATGCGGTTTACCCTTGGAATTGTGCTATTGAAATGCCATCCGTGTACTCTGCCGAGCAGGTTACGTTTTGATCAGCGTCTGTTTGTGTGGTTGTCTGCTAGCAAAACTAAACCATAACTACTGAATCAATTCCAACGAAACTTGGTGGAAATATAGAATGAAGTCAGGGGACAAACCCATTTCATTTTGGCGCGAATTTATGACGTGTTATAGATTAACAGCCCCTGTCCCGAACACCACCACCAACAAAAAAGACTTCTACAATCTGTTTTTGTTGTGTTTTTTCCCTTTCTTATCGGTGTATAATGCCATTAGAAAGCTGTCTGAAGACCACCAATAGATACTTGCAGGTTTCCCCATGCAGAAGATGGCGTAGCCACTGGGGCTGTAGCCACGAGCAGTGAAGAGGCATTAAAAGTCCATGGATTGTGCTCCTTCAGTAACGTGAAGTCTTCAAAACCTGCTACAAGTTCGACTTTGAGAACAGTTGCCAACGTTGCTGCCTTGAATACTCCACCACTGTGGAATAATGACTTTGCAGGGAGTTTATGTAATCCTACATGTGACACTCAAATATATCTTCGAAACGAAAACGAGGGTATTTGAAATGTCGTGCGTTGTTTGTCACGTAAGTGATGAGCTTCCGCGATTATAACATTACCAAACATTTTCAAATCCTAATGTAAGACATTTGTCGATGCTTATAAGCAGACTGGAAAACAAACAACGATACTAAAATTTTTGTTGCGAACGAAACAAAAAATCAAGAGTTTACAAAAATCGTTTGTCATGGCTTTTTGTTTGTTTTTGTTGGGTGGATGTGCTTTTGTTTATTTGCTTTTCAGTAACAGTTTCAAATCAATACACCACGTCAAACATGAATGCAAAACGACAGAAGACTTAGTAACCCCGTGATACCCCGCGAACTCTGAATCAATCCTCTGCCAATCTTTACGCCGACAGCTGTCAAGAGGCGTCAGCAAACACGCTCCACGTTGGTTTCCCGCACGAGAACATCTGACGAATAATTATAACGTGCTGGGTTCACAGAACGGTGCAGTATTTCCTGCGCAAAGCCTTGTCAAAGAAGGATCCGCTTAGGTCACTGTCTTCCTCGAGCCCCCCAAACGGTAAGATGTTCATCTGTTGCGTTGTGTAGGGCTGGAACTTCTCAGGCTTCGGAGCGCTCCGCTGCTTGTTCTTCAGGAACGGCGAGGGCTCAATCCTCTTCAGAACCGAGTGTCTTTTTCGGTCTATGAAAGGCGCGATACTGAATCTAGGTGCCGCCGGGATCGGGGATGCCGACGCCCTGGAAATGATCGGTTCTGCTGGAGCAACAGCCTCGGCTGCTTGCGGTTGACTGGGAGCGGGGCTGGCAGCTGCTTCCACATGAAGGGGACTCTCCTTCCTGACTGGGACCTGAGGCTCTGGAAGACCAGACACTGGAGGAGGGCTCAGGTCCCAGGTGGCGGTTGTAGTGATCTGGAGGGGTGGAGGACGAAGGAGTTCGGGGTTGGGTCCCTTTGACCTGGGCAGGGGCTGGAGGGGGTGTCACCTCCGCCTCATCGGCCTGCTTGGCTGAAGGTTTGATCTGACCGAGGACTTGTTTCCATGACTTGGTGGATTGGGACTTCGCGGCTCGGCTGTCCACGATGTTGATGGTGGTGGGTCTCGGGGGTAGTGTGCGCTTCACGATCTTCTTCCTCTGAGGGTTAGCTTCCGCTTCGGGGTCCAGGACGTCAGGCAGGGAGGAGATATCGTCGTCTGGCTGGGCAAGGTCACGGTCCAGAGTGCCCACCAGGAAATAGGTCACCATCTTTCCTTTGCCCCGGATGTCGATCTCGCCGCGGCTCTTGAACACGTAGCCGTGCGGGTACAGTTTTCTGAAGCATAATTTACACCAGTTTTCCAGTGCAATCACTACATTTACCATGCTTTTATTCTTCCTATAGCCAAACTGACCACAAAGGGCCCTTTCAGAGCTTTTATCACATTCTAAAAGGGAAATTATCCCCGTCATTTAAACACAAACACACGCGCGCGCGCGCGCGCACACACACACACACGCACGCACGCACGCACGCGCGCGCGCACGCACGCACGCACGCACGCACGCACACACACACACACACACACACACACACACACACACACACACACACACACACACACACGTACGCACGCGCTTGCGCTCGTGCTCGCACGCACGCACACTTTGTACAACTTAATATACTGTTCAGCATTGAAATCCATGAAGGCGGTGAAAACTAGGCTCTGCTGACCGTTCCAACACGTCTGCTTAACTGATATACTTACCTTACTTATGTAGCTCCCAGATGGTCTAATCATGAGCATGAAACTGCCGCTAAAAAAAAAAAAAAAACATTCGTGACTATTACTACGAAAGCCAAAAGAAAAGAGACAATAACATAAACAAGAACAACAACAAACAAATAAATAAATAAACAAAACTATGAACTACGTGACAGAACGCCTATGACTATACGGGAATATACATCCAGAGGTAAGGCAGTCTGTAACTCCAGGTGAGGATCAGAAGGTTTCGACTGCTCCTGATATTGTTAGATAATTCGAAAGATTTGAAAAAGACTTGAACAAATTCGCACATAGCAATATGTACAGCCTTGCTCGATTCCTTATTTCAAGACTGGAGAAATAGCTTGGAGACAACAACCTGAGCTCATAGGGGAGGGAAAGGTGTGCGGGTGGGTGGGTGGTGGGTAAGATGCCATCATGGTATACGTCCGAAAATCAGTACGTGAGATTTCGATGGATATGGAAACGGGTGAGTGTACTGTTACAAACTGACAGATATCCATGAAATTGATATCTTTTCATGGATTTTTTTTATATGGTGTAACACTGACATTTTCATATTTGCGTGTTTTTTTTCATTTATCTTTTTATCTGTTTTCTCTTCTCTCTCTCTCTCTCTCTCTCTCTCTCTCTCTTCTCTCTCTCTCTCTTCTGTGTGTGTGTGTGTGTGTGTGTGTGTGTGTGTGTGTGTGTGTGTGTGTGTGTGTGTGTACATGGGAATTATTAAGTCTCTACGAACTATACGTCTCCTTGCGGCACTGTCGAATGCTTTTTTCTAGTCTGGGTTTTGTTAGGAACCAAAGTACCTACTCAAACGTGGGTTCGCTGACTTGGATCCTGCCAGGGATGCCATTGCTCTCCATGCGCGAGGCTGTGTTCACCGTTTCGCCGTAGATGTCGAAGCGGGGCTTCTTTTTGCCGATCACCCCCGCCACCACGGCGCCCGTGTGCAGGCCTACCCGGATCTGGAAAAAATCATTCCAGGAACAGGCCAAGGCTAGATTCCACCTCAAGGGTTCGGTGAGGTAACACTTCAGCCTTGAGAGCCCTTGGCTAATAGGACGTTTAATGCCCTCTCTCTAGACTGCCAGCTGCAGATGATCTAAGCTGGATATCCCCCCATCCATCTCCCCCCCCCCCCCCCCCCTTGCACCTGTACTAGGTGTGCTGGAGCTGATGACAGGACTGGATCAGTGACGCAAGAGGAAGGAGGAGGGTATTCCAAAGCGGAACCTGGGACAGTAGGGAAAGGGAGGGAAAATGCTGGGGAAAAAAGTCGCTTGTAGCAGCGTGTGTGTGTGTGTGTGTGTGTGTGTGTGTGTGTGTGTGTGTGTGTGTGTGTGTGTGTGTGTTGTGTGGAGGGAGGGAGGTTACCAGAAATACTGTTTTCTCCGTCCTCTCAGTCCGGCCCTGGACCCGCACGTGAAATCTTACAAACCCTAATAGTTTTGTTTAGATCTCGTATCTTGACTGTAGACCTATTCTGATCCTGCCGAATCCTGTTTCCGGAGAGAGAGAGAGAGAAAGAGAGAGAGAGAGAGAGAGAGAGAGAGAGAGAACACTGAACACTGAAAATTTATTGCATAACACTTGACATGTTCATTGCAATGTCAATTGTAAGTTATTGTCAAAAGGACTTATCGCTAGGGACTTATCTGATACAAGATAATTGCAAGGCATGGGTTTAATAAGCACAGGGGAATGTCATAAAAAGTCTCTTAATAGCACTGTTACAAACAACTAAGATTAGGTTACAAAGTCTAACTAGTTCATACAGACCTCTCCTTTTTATTGAACCTGCTGTAATCTTGTTATTCTGGATTTCCAAGCCAAGAACAAGAACTTACCCAGGTTGACCATAATTGTTTCATTGTCTGTTTTCAGCATATTATGTATCTGCTCTTCGATGTCATTTGACTGCATGTTCAGCACCAAGTAACGTTCCCTGATATCGTCATAGACTGGGCATTCAGCTACCACATGGATTTCATTTTCTGTTTTGTCCTGGCAAAAAGGGCACTGTCTACTATGTTCATGATGAGCAAATTTATACTTATGTGCATAGAATGGTGATACGCCCATCCTGAACCTGGCTAAAGCACATCTGTACACTGATACCCTTATGATGTCTATATAGGGCTCCCGGCTAATGCAGCTTTTAAAGCTATGGTAGACACTGAAATTGTCACTTTCTTGGAGGTGGTTTAGCCACCGCAGCCCAAAATTTGATTTTAGGCGTTCTTTTAGTTCGCGTATAAAGTTCTTCTCATCAGTCACGCCCCCGAACAACCATACCAAGCCAAAGCCACATTCGCACAATAACGTTTTCACATGGGTTACCCAGTTCTCACGACCTCTTTCATGCATTGCCAGCAATGATAAATAGGCCATTTTAGAGTATCGTGTGTCATCCTGCTTCAGAACACGTAGCCAATACTGCACGCATCGTGCTGTGGATTCAATAGAGAGAGGGTAACGGCCTAGATCACCATATATCATATCATTTGGGGTCCTGGAAGGCACATTAATGAAGAGTTTGCATGCGTACAAATGTACCTTTTCAATTTGGGGATTCTCCTTGAAGCCCCACAGCTCTGATGCGTACAGCAAGGATGGAACAATTTGTGAATCAAACAACTTAAAAAACACATTGCTTGAGTAGCAGCCATACCTTTTTAAGGCTTTAACGATCTGTATGATTCCTCTCTTTGCACGAGACACAAAATCTTCAGTAGCAATATTAAAACTTAGCTTTGTTGAAAAATTTAGGCCCAGATACCTATACTTCCCACCACTTCAATGTAGTCTCCACCTAAGTGCCACACCTCTCTTGTTCCCAAGTGTCCTCCCTTGCGGAAAACAACAATTTTGGTTTTGTTTACATTTACTTTAAGGCCAAGTCTTTGACTAGATTGGTGCAATATGTTGAGCTGATTTTGCAAGCCTGCTACTGTAGATGACATAAGGGCTAAATCATCAGCGAAAAGCAGGAGGTACAGTTCCACATGGTTTGGCAAAAGTTGTATCCCATGCCTGCCGCCTCTGATTATGTCATTTGCAAGTTCATTAATAAAATAACTGAAGAGGATAGGGCTGCACAAACATCCTTGTTTCAGCCCCTGAAGGCATTCAAAATAGTCAGTGAGCTGGCCACCAGCACAGCGTACACAAGATCTTATGCTAGCATACATTCCGCGAAGAACATTTAGCATCCTGCCCTGCACACCAGTCCTAGAGAGCACCCTCCAGAGCATTGAATGAGAGATAGTATCAAAAGCTTTATAAAAGTCAACAAAAGCAATATATAGTTTGGCGTTTTTTGCAAACTGTTTCTCTATGATGGCGTACAATGTAAAGATATGGTCCTCAGTAGAGTGGCCACGCCTGAAGCCTGCTTGAGCATCAGTTATGGCAGAATGTGTCTCTGCCCATTTCATCAGCCTAGCATTCAGAACCCCTGTGAAAACTTTGCTGACACAGCTGAGCAAACTGATTCCCCTATAGTTGTCAGGACTGTCTGGGTCCCCCTTTTTATACAGGGGTACTATAATTGACTTGGTCCATTCTTTAGGGAAGATACCAGTGATGAAAATACGGTTGAAAAGTTTCAACAAAAAGGGGATCACCTGAGACCCGGCTTTCTGTAGAAATTCATTTATAACCAGATCAGGCCCTGCAGACTTTCCACATTTGAGCCTACATAATGCCTGACTCACTTCCTGTTCAGTTATCATGGGGTCCAAAATTTCGTCGAAGTGCTCACAGTCAATAACCACTTCTTGTTCATCCTCATCAATATCTACACCTAGATTTAACAGTCTCGAGAAATGATCAAACCAATTGTGTATAGACACCTTACCGTATACTGGCCGAGTTCTTCTGCACTTTTTAACTTCTTTCCAAAAAGTCAAGGGGTCGGTCGCTGACTGTTCGAGTCTGCGTACCCTCTCTGCTCTGAAGGCACATTCTTTCACTTTGATCAAAGTTTTATACTGTTTTCTTTGAGCTGTATAAGTAACTTTGTCCCTATCTGAGTGGAACCTCCTATATTGACTCAATGCCCTGCTTGAAGCTTTTTTACTGTTTATGCATTCTAGGTCAAACCACTCACTGAATTGGGTGCCTCGCTTGGCCCTAATCGTCTTTTTCATACACTGGCCTGCCTGAAGGAGGCACCTGCAGAATGTTTCTACAGCCTTGTCTATATCTGTGTCTACCATCTCACATGCATCTCTAATCGCAGCCATGCTCTCTTCAGTGAAAACTTGTTGTACATACTGTTCAGCCTTATCTGGCTGCCATATATACTTTTCACAAGAAAATTCACATTGCTCATCTGGGGCATTCTTGTGTAAAAGAGACAAGGATATCTCTAAAGGCATGTGTACTGATTCGACTCTTTGGCCAACCGTTAAACTGAGTACTCTTTTAGAAAAATCAGATGACGTTATACAGTAATCAATCACACTATTTCCATGCTCTGATACATACGTACACTGCCCCTCTCTGTCGCCACCCCCTGCTCCATTATGTATGAATAGATCGAAACAAAGACATAGGTCCAAAAGGGTTTTACCAAAATCATTTACTACAGCATCTTGTGAATTTCTCGTTTCACTCAGCAAAGCATCGTGACTTAGAGGATCTGCAACTGGCAGCACAGAGTCTGCATCCACATTTACCTGGAACCTACCAGTTCTAGCATTCAGGTCGCCAAGCAAAATTAGGTGAAAATCTTTATGTGCGTCCATGAGCTGCAGGATACAGCTGTCTAAACTTTCTAGGAGGCAGTTACATTCTGCTGTGTCATAATAGCTGCTACCCTGTGGGGGTACGTAGGTAGCTATCATTATGATATCATGAGTTATTTGAAAAACATCTTTAGCTATTTTTAACACCACCATTTGATCATGCATTACAGTTATCACTTCTATAAAGGTCTTTAGCCATTTCTTGACTAGAACTACAATGCCCCCTGAACGTCTACCCTGGTGCGTTAATTTCACTGCAGAACAAGCATGTTTGTCATGATCTGGAAAATGCTGAGACAAATCGTATGATTTCTCTGTAAAAGTTTCAACTAGTACTGCTATGTCATAGCCTCTAATGTAGGATTTGCAGTCCCCATCGCTAGTTTTACTATGTAGACCATCCACATTCCAGCTGAGAACACATAATTTTGGGTTATCATTACTTATTGCTTCAATTTTGCTAACTGTGCTAAAACTGACTGTGCTACTATTACTACCACTGTCAACTGTGCTAGATTTAACCGAGCCATCACTATGTAAGGAGGTTTGTTGTAAACGGTCGTTTTGTGAACATTCCCCTAAAGCGTGTTTTTTGTATTGCCTTGTTGAGTCTGTTTGTATGCGATGAGCTATTGCTGGTAGTTTTGTGCGTGGGGGTGACATCTTCGGGCTGAGACTGTGACTGCTCTGCACACACCCTCCCCTGGGAGGATTGAGATGCTTGCTCCCCCTGGCGCTTCATGGACTGTAGTACAGGTTGCTGATGGCCAGTCTGCACCTGGGGAGGGCAGCTGCGAATTTGTGAGAACTGCCATTGGTTCAGGTGTTTGTGGGTGTGCTGCCCCTCCCCTAGTGCTGGCCGTTGCTGGACTTGGGTCGTGTTACAATGGGTGGGTGCCTGGGGCCACTCGACGCCACCGCCTGTGCCATACGCTGAGCTGATCGTTTGCATGTCTTCCATGGGTACATCAGCCTTCCTGCCACTGTCGTCTGGCCCCTCTGTTGTGTTGCTGGTGGTGTGATGGGCACCGGCGGGGGCGCCACTGGACCCCCAGGCTCCTTTGCTGCCAGCCTGTGAGTGTTGTCGTTGGTTGGATGACTCTCCGACCCTGATAATCTCCTGTCGCTGAGTGTTGAAGGTGTAGATTCCGTCCTCCGTGAACAGCCTGTCTGCTCTTAATGTAGCCCTTCTCCCACCACTACGGAGCTCCTTGTAAAATGCCACAAGTCCCTTGCGACGGTTGCTGACCTCCTTGGAGAAGTCTTCCCTGATGGACAGCCTGCTGGTAGTTGGTAGTTGCCGTGCATGGGTCAGGACCAAACCCCGCTGCTTCATGGACTGGAAACGCACCAAAATGGCATTGCCAGCCCAGTATGCATACTCAATCAGTATGTCGGCCGTAATGTTGAGCTGTTCCCGGAAAACTTCTCTGATAAGCTGTTCACAGGATGCACCAACTCGATTTGCTATGCCAAAGAAGAGGAGGTTAGGCTTCCTTCGCTCGGCGTCCAGCCTCTCTATCTTGGAGGACAGCCGTTGTACTGTTTCCTTCAATGATGCTGTGTCCTCCTCAACACGTTCCTGCTTGTCACACAGTTCGTCCAGGTCAAGGCGCAACACCTCCTGCTGCCCCCTAGTTGGTCCAGCTTGTTGTTCAGCGTTGACTGGAGGATGCCCAGCTTTTGGTCCAAGCTCTGCGCTAGTTGCTGCTGCCCTTCCTCTAGTCGTTTCATGCCACTGTTCAGAGACTGCACAGCCTCGGTGAGGCCTTGCAGCAGCTGTGCTGGTTCCATTTCTGTGAACAGTGGCTGTAGGGTGCTGTTGTCGCTGGAGTTGCTGAGATTGACTGTCTTTATATTTGTCGGTTTGTCTCCATTATTTGGTTTTCTTAGCGGTGCAGATGGCGGCTGGGGTGGAGGAAGGGGCCCTGGATTTCGTTCTATGCACCCAATCACTAACATGAGCAACAGGCATGTCACAGCAATGCGACTGGATAACTTGTCCACTCGAAAACCTCGTACTCTTGCTCTGGCTATTTTTGCCTTTCTGGTTAAGATTTTCTGGAGTATGTTCACAAACGGTCCAATTCTGTTCCTGTATAGCTGAGTTGAGCAACCCATCTTGACGTGCACAATCAAACCAGATTACTTTACACACTCCATAAGACAGAGCGAAGGGTGATAAAGCAGATTCGTTCCGATTTGACTTGACTCTAACAGTGAGTAATCTTTACCGGTAGAAACAGCGCTTGCGAGAGCTCAGGTAGGACACGTCCTCTCACCTCGGCGGTCGTCGGTCAACTCGAGAGAGAGAGAGAGAGAGAGATAATGATGACGATATCAGTCCATGAAGGACAAGTTGTTTTCAGACGTAGTCTTATAACTCTATATCCCACCCCCACCCCCCAAAAGCACATTATAAGCTGTATAAGAGAGGGAGAGAGAGACAGTCAGACAGACAGACACAGAGAGGGGGTGATAATGATGACAGTATTAGTCCATGAAGGACAAGTTGTTCTCAGACGTAGTCTTATAACTCTATATCCCACCCCACCCCCAAAAGCACATTATATGCTGTATACTAAGGGGGAAAATGAACGTTTGCGTCCCAAAGTATTTTAAGTGGATTCAAGCAACACACGTAGGCCCTCTGACATCAGATATCCATTCTGACATCAGATATCCATTCATTGAATAGATGTTGTTTTCACACACACACACACACACACACACACACACACACACACACACCGCTTCCACCCCCCCCCCCCCTTTTCTCTCTCATTCCGTGCACGCGTGTGTGCGTGCTTTTGTGTGTGTGTGTGTGTGTGTGTGTGTGTGCGCGCGCGCGCGCGTGTGTGTGTGTGAGTGAGAGAGAGAGCTACAAAGGTAGCACTGTCGACCTCCTCTCTCTATCTCTCTCCCATTTTTGACATGCGTGCTAATACAGAGTAAAACGAACGCTTAATGGATGTACCCACTCTCTCTCTTTGTCTGTCTCTACCTGTCTGTCTCTAAGTCTCTCTCTCTCTCTCTCTCTCTCTCTCTAAGTCTCTCTCCCTCTGTCTCCCATTTTGGACACGAGCGCTAACGCAGAGTATGAATTAAAACAAGTGCTTTTTGGATGTACTTGTCTCTCTCTCTCTCTCTCTCTCTCTCTCTCTCTCTCTCTCTCTCTCTGCCCTCCTACCTCCGTCTGTCTGTCTGTCTCTCTCTGTGCGTCTGCCTCTGTCTGTCTGTCTGTCTCTCTCTCTCTCCCTTCTCTCTCTCTCCCCCCTCCCCCCCCTCTCTCTCTCTCTCTCTCTCTCTCTCTCTCTCTCTACCCCCCCCCTCTCTCTCTCTCTGACCTGAAGGGGCAGCCCAGTGGCGGGGGAAGGAACGTTGCCGGCCTCCTCCAGCATGTCCATGGCGAAGTCGGCCATCCGTTCTGCATGATCCTCCTGCACCTCGGGCACCCCCGTCACCGCCATGTAGGCGTCCCCGATCGTCTCCACCTGGAATCGTTGGCTGTCGTCAGTCTTATCATCTTCGTCGTCGTCGATGTCTTCTTCATCTTCCTCGTCATCGTTTTCGTCATTATCACAGTTGCTAAAACTCACTGTGCTTTATTTGAGCATGTGAGACGTATTGCTTCATTAGTTCTAGTTATGATGATCTGTCAGGGTTATTCGTTCAACGTGAAATATGAAAAGCCACCTGATTTCAACAATATCGTCATCATCATCATTATCATCATCATCATCACCATCATCATCATCATCGTTGTCGTCGTCGTTGTTGTCGTCGTCGACGACGTCTTAATTACAGTGTCCCACAGCACTGAAATGTGCAAACATGTATTGTAAATTCCGTGTCTGGAACAAGGAATCCTATCCGTTTGAAGCAATCTCTGTCCAATCTGACCTAAATCAAAGCAATGTGGCTTTGTGCTATACGGTCGGATCCACCACACAGCAATGCCATTTGCCACATCACATCCCAGCACGCCACATCACGGCACAGTTCACCACACATCACCGCACACCATACAACACCGCATCGCACCACACTACGCAACCACTCGCCGAATTCGACACACCATATCACCTCCCACCAGGAGTTCACCATCTGCTCCACACAACAGCATGCCATTCTCAACACTCTACATCCCATGCCCATGTCTTCCACACTAAACCACATCACATCCCACCACATCCTCCACACTGTATCAATCACATCTTCCGAACTACACCACACCTCGAGGTCTCCACACCTTTCACACTGAACGACGTCACTTGCAACCACACTAAATCATATCGCATCCCACCGCATTTTCCACACCAAATCGCATCACAGCCCATACAACCTCTCTCCATACCCTACCCACATCGCTCCCTACCACACATCCTCCACACTCAAACCACATCTTACCCCACCCCAGCCCACCACATCACAGACCACAGCAGCACATCCCATTCCGCCACATTACACTGCCACCACATCTCAACATAGCCTGTTCCACCACTCCACGCTGAACCACGTAATACCTCACTGCACCATCCCACACCGTATCACATCACGCCCTGCCTTACAGGCCCACCACAACCTATATGCACAACGGATAAACAGGCGGGCCGACAGGCTGACCCAACAGGCATCCACACTGGACTTTCGCAATGGATAGAAGGACGACTATGACAGTATTAACGGCACAGCTAGCACTGGCGACTCAGCGACACAGAATAACAAAAGTTGCTCCTACCCTTTCTATCCCGTCCCCTGTTGCCGAACTATCACAACCATGGACCGGGAAGGGAAAGAACTGTTGCTGCCAAAACAGGATCACCTCCGTTGAGAGTTGAAACGCTTTCCGGGCTGATTTGACAGTTGAAATGTACACGATTATCTCCAGTCCAATAATAGTTAAGTGGTACAGCGCATAGGATCGAAAATAGAGCTGGAATTCAATAGGGCATCTTGATTTAGTCAATGAAAAGCCAAGAATGAAACCGAAAGTGGGAAAAGGGAAGTGGAAGGTTGAAAACTGCGAAAAAAAAATCTGTATATATTCAAGAAAAGCTTATATTCATACACATAACGCTTTACTTGTAATGCGAACATGCATACCGTGAGCAAGTCACTGGTGGTAAAGTACATTTAGATATTGATGTGTTGCTGGAGAATGTCTGTGCCGATGATACTAAGAGTGCCGTTAGGACTATAACAGATGACCTTGTAGACGTCATACCGCTCGGTGTGGGTGTCGAAGCGGTGGTACATGTCGTTGAGCATGTTGACCACCTGGTCGGCCTGACACATTGCCGTGATGTCCGTGAAGGTCACGATGTCGCTGAACAGCACTGTGCACGACTCGTACTTCTCTGCACGTGCAATGCAATACGTGTACACACGGGTCAGTCAATTGATAGAGGAGAAGACGTGAATGAGTGAGTATATTTTGTACGTCGCCACGTGGGCGATGTTCTTGTCTACAGGCTTCCTGTTGTGTCATTATCACTGATTCACGCTCTCACGAAGAGTACTCACTCTGCGCGTGAGAGCGCCAATCAGTGACGTCGACGCAAAGAGGGGCCTTTCAACTAAAACCTTTTCGGTGTGTGTTTATATACAGGAAGGTAGAAAGGAGAGCAGAAAAAGTATAAAGGTTGTTAGGCTGCTTGGTTAGGTGGCCTAGCTGTGAAGACGAAGGACTGTTTGATCAATCGGTTATTTAACTGGAAAAGGAGGTGGAGGGTGGGAGGTGGGTACCGTTGGCTGGCTGACTGATTGACTGGTTGGGAGGTTCCGCTTGGCCAAGTGGAGAAGGCAGGGGCTCTTTTGAGCCAAAGGTTCTAGATTCAGTCTCCGCTTGAGACGGTCGGGAGAAAAGAGATGTTCCTTTCGGAATCAACATCAATGCTGGCTCCACCCCTTCCATGTCTTTCTGATCAGACTTTGAAGCGAGAGCTGGTGTGTGAATGCATGCATTGAAACAACAACAGCAACAACAACAACAATAACAACAACGACGACAACGACAACAATTACGACGACGACGACAGCATAGCATCGTATATCTTTAATTTTTGTCTGATACTTTGCAGAAAAGTAGGCTATTGTGTGCAGATGGGATGGATCACACACACACCCCACACACACACACACACACACACACACACACACACAGAAGAGAAACAAGAGAGAGAGAGAGAGAGAGAAAGCGAAACGTGTATCCAGTTTAAACACATCTTTGTGGAAGGATCAGCAGTGCAGGCAGTAGCTATTAATACACACATGAATACGCCATCTGGAACATTTCCTAACACCCTCCCCCCATTTGCCCTCCCTCCCCCTCTCATTCCCGGAACTAAGCATTACACGGGGGATGGGGAGGTGGTAACTGTAGTAGCACACCGCGCATACAAGAACCGAATTGTAAAGAATCTGGATCCCCACACTCCCTCCCTAAAAAAAAAAAAAAAAAAAACGTACCCCCCACTGCATCCCTATCACCCAAACGTCTTTTGTTTTTCTCCCCCACCAGTTTTAACCCCCAGTGGTTAAATGTCACAGGACGGGGTAATTCCAGTGCAATACACCTTGTATTCAAACTACGGGGCCAGGCCAGGTTGAGGCAATGCTTTTGTAGCTAGATATGTAAAATTATTCGTTCAGGTGGCATTCAGGTTTTCCTGTCCACGTCCGCCTTATCTGAAATGGTGGATGGGGAAAATCATTCAGGGAAGGAGTTGTGAGGGGTGGAGGTGGGAAGCGGAGGTGGCGGTGGGCTTACACCACCAGAACAACTCGTGAACACGGACACACCCTATCTCTCCTTGCCTGGAGAGAAAAGGTACCAAGGGCAAGTAACAACGAAAACAAACGGTTTCACATAAACGCACACACTGCATTCTGAACACTACGCTCCACGCCCCATGCACCTACAACCCCGCTCTTCCATTATCACCCGTCCCCTTCTTCAGTCTCTATCCCTATCCAGGGGCCGTAGTTACATGTCGTCGGTAAACTTACTTCTACGACAAGATGACCTCCTGGGTACAAACCGTGTGGGTTTAGCGCAATCTACTTTCGTATCTATATTCTCTGGGTTTTGTCTCGGTTTCTACATACGAAGTGTCCAGAAATCAAAGGGTGAAGGTTAGATAAGAAGAGGGATTCCCTCCTTCTGCGCATGTGTAGAATAACCCCCAACCTTCTGCGCATGCCCGCAAACATGCTGACACAGACACACACAAAGACTGAAAAAGCAGCTGAACTAAAACAAGTTTGATAAAACTATTAAAAGGCCATAAACATGATGAAGTCACGCTCACACGCACACACACATACACACACTGACACAAAGTAACAGTGACACACAAAGGCACGAAGACTGATTTAGCCTCACACACACACACACACACACACACACACACACACCAAGAGCTAAGCCAGCTATCGTAGCAGACGAACTTGGGAGCTACAGACACACTTGTAGAGCAGGAGGCCGAGTTCCGTGTCTCAGTCTGTGCAAATCAAATTCAATGTTTTCTGGGAGAATGTCTATCAGCTGGAAGATGTTGTGACGACGAAATCTTAACTTTGCGTGAAGTTAGTGATCACTGAACGTGTCCAATGGCTTTGTTTTGATCTAACCCACGGCGAACTCATGCCCTGTCCTCGTTGTACGTTACCCACCCCTCACCCACTGCTAAACACGAGGTTAAAGGTTACTCTCGAAATATGGATCCCCAAGTAACGGCCCTTCGAGCTTACAGCGAGGTACGGAGGCCACTTCCCCGTCACCCACGATATGTATGTACGGCCCCAGGTCCGGGGACTCACCGGCCTTGACCCGGCCGTACAGGGTCAGCTGCATGGCGACCTTTCGGGGCATCATCTCGTGCAGGAGCTCCTCTGTCTTCTGTTTCTCGGACTCCAGGGCCTTGGACATCCTCTTGAACTCGATCGTCGTCTCGTCCAGTCGCTTACTGTCAGGCAAACACACACACACACACACACACACACACACACACACACACACACACACACACACACACATCATAATTCATGTGTACGATTAGACATGATAACTGAAATTAATCATATAGTACAACTTCTTTCCCAAAAAGGCATTAATATTACATTTTGTTGGGTGCCTTCTCATTGTGGTATATCGGCAAATGAACAAGTAGACAAAGTTGCAAAAAAGGCAGCTCAAAACCTTAGCGGCACAGTAACAATAAATGTTCGCTTAGATTTGGCAGAATGTTTCTCTATCATAAATAAAACATCTCATGATAATGCAACAAAAACACTGAGGAACTCGGACATATATTATTATAACAACTGCATCAAAGGTAATGGCAAAAACAATGGGATAACATCATACAAAAGATTTATTTTCTCATCCAGGGAGATTGAAAGTCTAATCCATAGGCTTCGTTTAAACTCGTTTAAAACAAAATACTGCAAAGATATTAAATGTATGTGTGGGGATTCTATAAGTGTCAATCATTTACTGATTCATTGTCCCAAAACAAAAGAGCTTTTTAATAAATCAGGTATTGAGGGTTTTGTTGATGGATCGACTCCTTTATCACTATCTAGTATATTAAACAATTTTGCTACTCTTGAATCTATTTCTAAATGTTTATTAGGCTGTTCACTTAATATTTATCTTTAGCATTTGTGATTGTTACAGTTACAATTTTAGTTTAAGTTAAACGTTCTGATGAATAGGGTAGGGTGGAGGGTTATGATTACATTCCTTACGTACTACTTTAAAACTTACACTCCAAAAAAAATGCATCTCTCTCATTCTTTACATCAAGCTCACTCTACACTATAATATTGTCTGAATCACTTATAGTGGAAGGACGTTAAACTGAAGAACAACAACATCATCATCATCATCATCATCATCATCATCAATAAGATATTTATGTAGTGCTGTAGTACATCATCATCATCATGATCATGATGATGATCATCATCATCATCAATAAGATACTTACAGCGCCTGTACTATCTCCCGTTATTGACCAAGATCTCAGCGCATACAGTCTACGCTCTCCTTTACATAACGGGCTGCCTAACTGGGTAGAGCCGACTGAAGAGCTACCTACCGGCGCCACTATATTCAATTAATCGCTTTCTGCGTCATTCAGTCTGTCAGTCATTCAGTTTTATATTTACATGTGTGAAAGATGTTATGCATGCACGTGCGCACGCGCGTGAGCATCACACACACACACACACACACACACACACACACACACACACACACACGCACACACACACACACACGTGCACACACGTGCACACACACGTGCACGAATATACACTCACACTTGCACGCGCAGGCACACAAACACACACACATACACACACGCGCGTGCACACACACACACACACACACACACACACACACACACACACAACGTGTGCGCATGCATACACACAGGCGCGCAGGCGCGCGAGCATATAAACACACATCAATGAAAAGTAGTTTAATCCTTTCCCTTTCCCCGCCCCTTTCTCACTCTATTGTTTTTCGGGAACGATTTAAAAGGTCGCAAAGAAAATTACAACACACACACACACACACACACACACACACACACACACACACGCACGCACGCACGCACACACGCACGCACGCACGCACGCACGCACGCACACACGCGCCAATGTGAAATAATAATTTCGTCCCCCTTCCGGATGAAAGCGATGGGAAGTAACAACACAACCACAACCACAACAACAACACACACACACACACACACACACACACACACACATACCACACACCACCACCATCACCCTAGCGGTCACTACTATAATTATCGCCAACAACCAGCCTGGCCACCAACGGAACCTGACGGCTTTACCCAGGACGACAACTTATGAACACTCACGCCACGTCGATCTCGGCGATCCGCTGCTGGTTGAGGAGCACCAGCTCCCTGGTGCAGTCGTAGAGGGGGATGTCGGCCATGCAGACGTTCATCTCCTTGAAGTCGTTCCAGGACAGCAGGTGGGGCGAGCCCATGAACAGCAGGTGTCCACAGTTGGGCAGATACAGGAACTGACCTGCCTCCCCACATCGCACACACACACACACACACACACACACACCGCACGCACGCACGCACGCACGCACGCACACGCACACACACGCACGCACACGCACATGTTTGCAATGCATAATATGATTTTGCATGTGCACCGATTATCAGAAGCGTGGACCTAGAATGTAGCCGGAATAAACCAGACGAACGCGCTTTTATTACAGTTCTCTGATGCAATAATACCCGTGCATTCTATCATAAACACAGGTTCCCTGTTATTATAGTGCTGTGGTGTGTGAGCTCGTGTAGTAAGCCTTGATCTACCGTGGAACGCAGAATTGTAACGTGTTGATTCAAGTGACAATTTTTTTTTTTTTTTAAACGTCAAAGGGTTGACTTGCCTCTGAAGCAGTTTTTAAAGGGGGTGTCATAACAAGCAAAATACGCGTCATCAGGAGCCGCGCAAACAAACACACAGACGGATGCGGATGAAAACATAGCCCCCCTCCCCCTCCCCATCATGGTGGTAAAAACAAACGTCCGAGTAATAACCCCCTGAACGAAGACTCCGTCCCTTTAAATACTTTTTTTTTTCTTAAATATTTCCGTCTTTACTAGATGTAACCATAGCAAAGATTCTCTCCCTTTACAGGTACTTTTTCTTAACGCTTTTGCCTTGTGTCTTTACTAGATCTACCTCCCAATAAAGATTCCCTGCTTTGAAGGACTTTTTTTTTCTGTGAAACACTTTTGCCTTTGCCTTCATTGTATTGACCACCGAATAAAAATCCACTCCTCTGAAAGACCTTTTTGCATGTAACACTTCTTTTTTTGGTAAAACTATACTTGATTAATCTCCCATATTGACTCCCTCCCCTTAATAGAATTTTTGGTCTGGAACGCTTGTGACTGTCACCATATTATTTACTAGATTTACCTCCTGCTAAAAACTCGCTCCTTTGAAATTTTTTTTTTTCATGAAGCATTTTTGCCTTTGCCTTTACTAGACCTCAGTATAAAGACTGCTCAATTTTTAAGACTTTATTTCATCCTGACAATTTTTCCTCTGCAGCATCTATTTCCCATAATATCCCCCCCCCCCCCCCCCCAATTACATTCCCCCTTTAAAAGACTTTTGCTTTTTCTGAAACACTTTTGTTTGTGTCTAAACTATTCACTAGGTTTACCTTCTGTTAAAGTCTTCCTCCATTAAAAGATTTGTTTCTCTGGATTTTCCCCTTTTTCTATACTAGATTTTAAAAAAAAACTGAATATAGACTTCTTACCTTAATTATTTTTTAATTGGCCTCTGCATATACTAGATTTACATCTCAGCAATGCCCCCCTTCCTTTAAGGATCCTTTTTTGATGAAACATTTCTTTGACCGGACTTGATTTTACTTTCCTTAGAAGCTTTTTGGGGGAACCATTTTGTCTGTCTACAGGGGGCCTACTACATACACTTCAATTTTTATTTTTTTTTTTTTTTTTTTTTTTTGTTGCTGTCCCAGCCTCTGCGCCAACTCAGAGGCAGTGCACCCACGCCGCTCATTCCGACACCCCGTCCACAGCCACAGCCCGGTCGGCCCCGCCGCAGCCCCGGCACCGGCAATCCACGGGGAGCAGTCAATGTCCAGTCGTCAAGAGACAACCCACTGGAGGAGATACTGCACTGCTGCCTAGTCACTTCGGTGGTGTTCAGTGGCGCCTGTTCTGATCTAACATACGCAGGACACCACCTACTAAGCCCCCTACTGACGACAATAATTGCTTAGTCGCGGATCCGGCGTGAGTGAGCTCTCCCTCCGGAGGGCGCCACCACGTCCGTCCAACGACAGCCCCCATGGACTCGTCGATATCGGTGACCCCGACGGAACCAAACCAAGGCCACAGACGTGGAGAGGACATCGAAATTGAGGTCACCATGAGAGCAGGGCATGAAGGGCCACAGAATTTGAGACATTTTTTTTTTATGCTGATCGATGAGAATGAGGATGATTAAGATGATGCTACGGATTTCCATTTCGGTCTGAGACTACATGACACGGCTGTACTCTACGCTTCATTTCATAATATATCCCGGCGTCAACCAGGCCCGAGAGATACAGGCACCTGCAGTGTTGGTCAGGAAATTTGAGCAACACTCTCAGAAACGCATCCATTAAGTGGATGAAATTCGACTGTGTGGTCCCAGTCTTCCCAACTGAGTCCGCAGCAAACTCAACTCTGGGTAGGGGCCGGTCGGGGCAGAAAAACCCACATGACTCTGATGGGATTCGAACCCACGACCTCCCAGCCGGGAGTCCGGACGCTAACCACTTCGCCACGGCGGCTGGTCATACACTTCAATCTTCCTTAATGCACCTGAGACATGGACCCTCCCAGCAGATCTGGAAAGAGAAATCCAAGCCATAGAATTGAAGTGTTACGGCTACATACTAAACAGCTGACATACCGACCATATTACCCATGAACAGGTGCGTGAAACCGTCAAACAGCACATCCGATCATAACTATGATAGTCTGCTGACATTTAGGCAAGAAAACCAGGTTGGTATGGACACGTCAGACGATTTAATGGGACTGCTATAATAATCCTCCAGGACACTGTTGAGGAAGGGAGGAGGAGGGGAAGACAAAGAAGAAATGGACTGACAACGTTGCATAATGGACAGGGAAAACATTTGCAGCGACCCAGGTCAGGCACACAGCCGACAGAAGATGCGGAACCCGGTGAATTATTCTCTAATGTGGTGCCCCAAAGACTCTCCACGAAGTTCGAAGTTGAGGGAGAAGAGACCCCTTTTACCTCCTAGGCCCACTTCACGTTCTTGACACGGTGAAAGTTTCAGTTGGGATCGATTTAGTTCAAAAGCGACTTCGCATTTGAAATGCTCTACACAAGACGAAAGAAATTGCACCCCAAACCAGCTGATTTTTCACATGAGTCGGGCAGTCGGCTGTGCCGTGCAACCTCTCACATACCTGCCGTATTTAGCTGTGGAGCGTTTTACCGAGGTCTGTGACATGTATCGGTCAGAACACTCTGAAATACTTGTCGTTCTAAGCTGCTTGTTTCTTTTGGATTAAGTCTCTCACCTGGAAACGCTTTTGTGTGTCATAGGTCTCACTGTGTCTCCTTCTCTCTCCACATACACTACCTTTCTCACTCCAAACAGCCTTTCACTCTCTCTCTCTCTCCACACACACTACCTTTCTCACTCCAAACAGCCTTTCACTCTCTCTCTCTCCACACACACTACCTTTCTCACTCCAAACAGCCTTTCACTCTCTCTATCTCCACACACACCACCTTTCTCACTCCAAACAGCCTTTCACTCTCTCTCTCTCCACACACACTACCTTTCTCACTCCAAACAGCCTTTCACTCTCTCTCTCTCTCCACACTCACTACCTTTCTCACTCCAAACAGCCTTTCACTCTCTCTCCACACACACTACCTTTCTCACTCCAAACAGCCTTTCACTCTCTCTCCACACACACTTCCTTTCTCACTCCAAACAGCCTTTCACTCTCTCTCTCTCCACACACACTACCTTTCTCACTCCAAACAGCCTTTCACTCTCTCTCTCTCTCCACACACACTACCTTTCTCACTCCAAACAGCCTTTCACTCTCTCTCTCCACACACACTTCCTTTCTCACTCCAAACAGCCTTTCACTCTCTCTCTCCACACACACCACCTTTCTCACTCCAAACAGCCTTTCACTCTCTCTCTCCACACACACTTCCTTTCTCACTCCAAACAGCCTTTCACTCTCTCACCACACACACTTCCTTTCTCACTCCAAACAGCCTTTTCACTCTCTCTCTCTCTCTCTCTCTCCTCTCTCTCCACCCACACCACCTTTCTCACTCCAAACAGCCTTTCACTCTCTCTCTCCACACACACTTCCTTTCTCACTCCAAACAGCCTTTCACTCTCTCTCTCCACACACACTTCCTTTCTCACTCCAAACAGCCTTTCACTCTCTCTCCGCACACACTTCCTTTCTCACTCCAAACAGCCTTTCACTCTCTCTCCACACACACTTCCTTTCTCACTCCAAACAGCCTTTCACTCACTCTCTCTCCACACACACCACCTTTCTCACTCCAAACAGCCTTTCACTCTCTCTCTCTCCCACACACACACTACCTTTCTCACTCCAAACAGCCTTTCACTCTCTCTCCACACACACTTCCTTTCTCACTCCAAACAGCCTTTCACTCTCTCTCTCTCCACACACACTTCCTTTCTCACTCCAAACAGCCTTTCACTCTCTCTCTCTCTCCACACACACTACCTTTCTCACTCCAAACAGCCTTTCGGTCTCTCACCACACACACCACCTTTCTCACTCCAAGCAGCCTTTCACTCTCTCTCTCTCCACACACACTACCTTTCTCACTCCAAGCAGCCTTTCACTCTCTCTCTCTCTCTCTCCACACACACTTCCTTTCTCACTCCAAACAGCCTTTCACTCTCTCCCCACACACACTTCCTTTCTCACTCCAAACAGCCTTTCACACTCTCTCTCCACACACACTTCCTTTCTCACTCCAAACAGCCTTTCACTCTCTCTCCACACACACTTCCTTTCTCACTCCAAACAGCCTTTCACTCTCTCTCCACACACACTTCCTTTCTCACTCCAACAGCCTTCACTCTCTCTCTCTCTCTCTCCCCACTCTCTCTCTCTCTCTCTCTCCACACACACTTCCTTTCTCACTCCAAACAGCCTTTCACTCTCTCCACACACACTTCCTTTCTCACTCCAAACACCTTCTCCTCTCTCTCTCTCTCCTCTCTCTCTCTCTCTCTCTCTCTCTCCACACACACTTCCTTCTCACTCCAAACAGCCTTTCACTCTCTCACCACACACACTTCCCCTCTCTAACCCTTGAGCACAAAGGGCGGCTTGTAGTCTCCAGTGCGGACGCTGATGAAGTAGACGCTGTTGATGAAGCTGCGGATGATCTTGAAGGTGGGGCCATGATGGGCAGGGAGATGCTGGCGAAATCGCTGAGGACAGTGTCCTTGGTGATGGGCTCTGGCACCATCTCCTTGAGGGACTCCCCGCACTGCAGCACGTGCATGCCTTCGTCCAGCAGTATGTGGTAGGGGTAAGCGATGCTCTGGTCTTCGATGCTGTGACCACAGGACGCAAAGCAGGTGGCCTATTAGCCAAGGTGTTAAGCAAAAGACAAAGAAACAAAAAAACCTATGGCATATATCTGTCATCATTAAATGCATAGCTACGAGGAGACAGTGTCATGACATTTAGGTTGGTGAATAGACGGGCAGGTGGATGGGTTTGGATGAAAGTTAATAGACGACAATAGAAACATGTAGTTAAGGTGTATCATTCCATTTTTTGTTCATGAGAACAGAACCATAACACAGACCTTTTGAAAACAACCACCTTACCTACATAGAAACTAATCCTGACGCTTAGGCTTAAATTGACTCTTCTCATGAGGAAAAAAAATCAAGAACGAAAATGCAAGCTGTATCGACTCACGTGTAAATCAATACAAGCCACACGAGTAGGTTTAAAACAAACGGTGATTCGTGGCAGTGGTCTGGGCTCTGTTTTCTTTTACGCACTTTTGAAATTCCACACTGTCTTTCCTACACATGTGAGCCAAAAAACTGCAGTAAAAAGAGCTTCGGTAACGACTCCACTACCACAGGAGACTTACGTGATGACGGGCGTTTTATGGGCCAGATCTGCCATCTCCTGGTCCAGCGAGGGGCGGCGGCGGCTGATCCGGGGCTTGTTGGGGTTGTAGCTTTTCCCCGACACCAGGCCGCCTCCACGACTGCGGTTCTGCAGCTCCAGCTAGGCAGAAACACCAAATCAGAATGAGGTTACGATCGTTCATTGATGCTAGATGCGACGCTATGATTTCTCAAGAAACTGGCAATCCAGCGCTAGTGTACTGGATTTGCCAGATGTTTAATTGGTTTTCTGATTATCTGATACAGCACGATACAGCGGGCAGTCTTTTTTTTTTTTTTTAATTTGAATCAGCGTAATTAATGGTGGTGAGAAGACAATACTTCGCGATACATCCCATTTTTAGTCAATGAATAGATATCTTAATTACAGAGTTTTCTTTACTTGCGAATATTTCAACCAAGACATGTGAAGTGCAAAACACACACACACACACACACACACACACACACACACACACACACACACACACACACACACATACACACTTTCAACTGTTTGTTTTGTCAAAGCACGAATAAATCCATCGCTTGGAGCTGTGGGCGAGTACATTATCTCAGCATGGGAGCAAGAGTTACACTGCTTATTTGTTTGTTTGTTTGTTTTTCACTGTTTATCATTCCCTGTCTGATCTAATATTACTTTTCTTACCAATCTGTGCGTGTGTGTGTGTGTGTGTGTGTGTGTGTGTGTGTGTGTGTGTGTGTGTGTGTGTGTGTGTGGTCTAACCTAAATGTTTGCAATCATTCAGCAGGTACAGGTATTAGAATAGTCAGTCTTAGTTGTATAATATCTACTAACCTAGACTATTTCCAGGGGGAAGGGGAAGGGCAAAGAGGGGAGCGGATTAGGAGAGTGTGGGCAGAGACAGAGTGCGAGAGAGAAACAGAGAATAAAAAATCGTGTGTGTGTGTGTGTGTGTGTGTGTGTGTGTGTGTG
>CM065734.1:58945196-58947696 GCA_033310375.1 Conus canariensis
TCGCTGTTGTAATTGCTGCTCCTGCTACTACCGCTGCTGCTCCTGCTACTGCTGTGAGAATCGCTTCTTGCTATGTGACTATGTTCTACGGTTTTTATTAGACTTACATTTCCTGCATCGCTTTTGCCCGAATTCTTACCGCTACCAAAAGTATTATTGTCACTGCTACCGTTGATGCTTTAAATTTCTCTAACTATTCTCACTACTGTTAAATGTATCATCACGTGCTATGCACGATTATCACTACTGCGACTACTTCTGTTCCAGTCCTTGATATTGCAGTTGTCCCTTTGCTGCTTCTATAGCGTTGACCTTTGTTTATACAAGTAGCACTGTTGTTCATGTTAAAAGACTGGACTGGTTACAACACCTCCAGTTCGCTGCGAGTGTCGCATAGCAGCGAACGCCAAGGGACAGGTGGCAGATTTCCTTTGAAGGACACTGATGCGAGAGGTCAGTGTCAGGCGGCGCAGCGATCCTTCCAGCCATATGGCTGACGGCGGGTCTAGCCTGTGTCGCCGGGAGACGGCTCCTGGAGATGTCGGGTGATCGGCCATGGAACGCTGCCTGACTACGATTACCGTGGCCTGGGATACCGTGTTCTAAGCCTTGCAGACATGGCGGCACTCCTTATGGGGTTGGGCTGAAAAATTGCCCTCTCGGCCGCAGTCTGCGTGTACCCACCGAATTTTAGGGATCGTGCAGCGCTCCAGCGACTTTCGTCCTGCTCCCTCCTTGAGGCGGCCTCACGCGGCACAGGACCATCGCCACCCGAGCACGAAGAAGGCCGCCTGGCGGTCCTGAAGACAGCCTTTTGGTTGAGGAAAAGAGGCGAAATACACCGACGCCCATCGTAGGCCGACCAACAGCCGAAGTTGAACCGAAGTAGATTCAAGAGGAACCAGAGCTCGGAGAGAGAAATAGACGGCCCCACACGCAACTCGCCCACTACTGCCTGCGACAACAGTTGCCACAGAACATGTAGACCTACGTCTGCAAGTGCACCGTGTCCTTAAGGGCCTCAGGCCAATAGGACGTTAAACTCACCCACGAACGAACGGACGAACAACACCTCTAGCCTGCTGCACATAACTACAGACAAAGAGCTGTGGAGAAGATGCCTGACTGCCCGTGCGTCTACCATCACGGCAGATTTACTCCCGACGAACCCACGCTCATGAGTCAGTCGATAGTGACAGAATGAACAAAATACTACTACTATTTTTTTTAGAGCCCAGTGTCAAACTACTGACAGCATTCGGCGACGGAAGCTAGCTGTTTTGAAATCGAACCACTCGTGAAGTCGATTTTTAGGGCTTGAAAACTCTTGACTGTCTCTCTATGCATCTCTCTCCCTGTGTATCTGTCTGTCTGTCTGTCTGTCGTCTTTGTCTGTCTGTCTCTCTCTCTCTCTTCTATATATATATATATGTCTGCCCCCCCCCCCCCACCTCTCTCTCTCTCTCTGTCCACTCCGCTTGAAACAGGTACCTGATTCAGTTCAGGGAGGGTTAAGACAGCGAAGGAGAGGATACGATTCTAACTTGGATGACGCCGTGCCCTAAGCAGCGAAGGAGAGGATACGATTCTATCTTGGATGACGACGTGCCCTAAATACGGCAGCGAAGGAGAGGACTCGATTCTATCTTGGATGACGCCGTGCCCTAAACAGCGAAGGAGAGGATACGATTCTATCTTGGATGACGCCGTGCCCTAAGCAGCGAAGGAGAGGAAACGATTCTATCTTGGATGACGCGTGCCCTAAACGCAATGGAGAGAAACGAATTCTATCTTGGATACGCGTGTGCCCTAAACAGCGTAGTAGAGGACTTCGATTTATCTTGGATGAACTGCCGTGCCCTTAACAGGTAGGAGAGGATACGATTCTATCTTGGATGACGCCGTGGCCTAAACCAGCGAAGGAGAGGAAAACGATTCTATCTGATGACGCGTGACCTAAACACGAAGGAGGGCAACGGATTCTATCTTGGGTGGGCCGTGCCCTAAGCAGCGAAGGAGAGGACTCGATCTATCTTGGATGACGCGTGCCTAAAAGCGAGGAGAGGACTCGATCATCTTGGAGACGCCGTGCCCTAAACAGGAAGGAAGAGAAAAATTATCTTGGATGACGCCGTGCCCTAAACAGCGAAGGAGAGGACTCGATTCTATCTTGGATGACGCCGTGCCCTAAACAGCGAAGGAGAGGAAACGATTCCATCTTGGATGACGCCGTGCCCTAAATACGGCAAACCTCCACGTGCTGACTGCCCCTGCGGCCGACCGTGACGCTTCCAGATTTTCTGTTTATACGGTGACTTTTATGGTTTGGGCTGCTTGTGCTAATATCGTTGCTGTTGCTACTGGTGCTTCTGCAATTGTCATTACTGCTGATGTATTAACTGCTTCGTGTTGCTGTTGCATGTCTTTGTAAACTATTGGTGTGATCCCTTTGCTGCTGACTTTAGCTTGATTACTATTTCATTCCGTTTCTGTGGCTACA
>CM065734.1:58950196-58962696 GCA_033310375.1 Conus canariensis
ACACATTCACCACTGACCTGAAGGAGGGGGCGACAATCCCCCTGTAGGACACATTCACCACTGACCTGAAGGAGGGGGCGACGATCCCCTGTAGGACACATTCACCACTGACCTGAAGGAGGGGGCGACGATCCCCTGTAGGACATATTCACCACTGACCTGAAGGAGGGGGCGACAATCCCCCTGTAGGACACATTTACCACTGACCTGAAGGAGGGGGCGACGATCCCCTGTAGGACACATTCACCACTGACCTGAAGGTGGGGACGACAATCCTACTGTTGGACACATTCACCACCGACCTGAAGGAGGGGGCGACAATCCCCTGTAGGGCACATTCACCACTGACCTGAAGGAGGGGGCGACAATCCCCCTGTGGGACACATTCACCACTGACCTGAAGAAGGGGGCGACAATCCCCCTGTAGGACACATTCACCACTGACCTGAAGGAGGAGGCGACAATCCCCCTTTAGGACACATTCACCACTGACCTGAAGGAGGGGGCGACAATCCCCCTGTAGGACAGGGACAGCATGGAGTGCAGGCTGTCCAGGTTGCTGATGAAGGTGAACATGTCCTGGCCCAGAGTCAGGAGCATGGTGTCGTAGCCGTGCTTCAAGCAGTAGGTCAGGAAGTAGCCGCCAAACTCTTTCAGCACTGTGTTTAACGGCACTCCTGTGGACATCCTTGACTACCTTAGCATGGCTATAGTGCGGAAGAGAAGAGATGGGAGAGAGAGAGAGAGAGAGAGAGAGAGAGAGAGAGAGAGAGAGAGAGAGAGAGAGAGAGAGAGCGGGCGGGGCGACTATCCCCAACCCGCGGGTCCCCGGGTGGCGGATAGGGGGTCGGCCCCCAGATATGAGGGTTAGCTGCGATATAAGTCAGGCTTGCCTGGTCGAATAAGCAGTCCCGGACCAACTGGCGATGTTCCTACCAGGACGGGGCGGGGTAACAGGTGGCACTGTTACACCGTATCAAATTCCCCATGTGTCCTATGACGGGTTCATCATGCGAGTAAGAGGCGCATAAAAACCTCTAGCCCCGGGGAAGGAAAACCTCGGAGAAACAAACCAGGGTAGGGGATGCTCATTAGCCTTGGTTGGCAAGTCGCCTACGAGAGGGAAACTCGGACAAGAAAACCAACGCCGAAGACGGATGTACTGGGCCCTTGGCGCGTAACGGCAGTACAACGCATCTACGTCATGGATGGACAACCTCACTGATTTTCGATATGGTGCTCTACTAGAGGAGTCCCGCCGGGCTAGTAGAGTGCCGGGCCCTGTGCCTCAAAAGGGCCCACCCCATGCGACTGGTGGTCACCCCGTCCCGGTGAGAGGAGCCAGGCGTCGGAGGCGGAGGGAAAATGCTACTGGCCGAAAAACATCTGACCCCGGAGAAACCCCTAGACCACTCAACATTCTCCAGTGGAATGCAGAGGGCGTCTACCACAAAAAGATCCCACTTACCGAGAGAATGTACACAGAAAACATTGATGTGGCCTGTATCCAAGAGACACACCTGAAACCCAATCACAAGTTTAGAGTCAGAGGTTACCAACCTTCAAGATGGAGAGAGAAGGAAGACCGAAAGGAGGAGTGCAGATACTCGTCAAAAACAATATTCCAGCCTCAGAATTTACAGTGGACACAAATCAGGAAGCTGAAATCCACGGAATCAAGAATACAGTGGACAAGACTGTCATCACCGTCTTCAATGTGTACTGCCCACAAGACAAAGAGCTGTCTCTACAGAAAATGGACATACCATCAGAGAACTGCATAGTAGTAGGTGACTTCAACAGCCACTCAACCTGTTGGGGTTACAGTGAGAATGACCGAAGAGGAGACGAAGTGGAGGACTGGCAGACAGAGAGCAACCTGCTTCTGCTGAATGATCCAGAAGACCCACCAACCTTCTTCTCTCGCCGATGGCTCACCACGACCACCCCAGATCTTGCCTTTGCCACTGACGACCTTGCCCAAAAAACCAGCATGAAGGCACAGAACCAGTTGGCAGGCAGCGACCACAGACCAGTGCTACTGGCCATCAATTTGCAGTACACATCAAGCAATGCCAAGTCCTTTCCCAGATGGAATTACAAGAAGGCAGATTCGGGAGATGTTCGCGGGCCTCTCTGACGAGTATTGTAAGACCATCAAAGTGGACGATTACAACATCAACAGAGCCACCAAAAACTTCAACCAAGCCATCCTGAAAGCAGCCTCAGAGGCAATTCCACGTGGCGCTCGAAAGAACTACAGGCCATACTGGACAGAAGAACTGCAGGAGCTTGAAGATGAAGTGACAAGGACTAGAGAGGAGGTGGAAAACAACCCATCACAAGAAAACAACATCACTCTCAAAGCCTGCACTGCCAAATACAGAAAGGCCTATATCCAAGCTGCAAGAACAAGCTGGATGGAGAAAACAGAAAAGCTGAACCTTGACAGAGATGGCAACAAACTTTGGAAACTGACCAAAGCCATGAATAATGAAGAGACAAGGTCAGTGCCTGTCACGCTCCAAAAAGATCAGGAGATTGTGACAGGGAGAGAGGCAGCGAACTGCTTTATAGACAGCTATGAGCAGACCAGCAACATCTCTGTGACAGAGGACAGAAAACAACAAGTCCATGATGAAATGAAGAATCATCAGGATGACCAAGACCAACCTGATTACATGGACAGGCCTTTCAAACTGAAAGAATTAGAAGAAGCCGCAAAATCTTTACAGAACAAAAAATCTCCAGGTCCTGACAAAGTCACCAACGAGATGCTCAAACACCTCGGCACCAAAGCAAAGACCAAACTCCTTGCTCTCTTCAACAACAGCTGGAAGACAGGGCATGTTCCACAAAGCTGGCGAGAAGCTGATATGGTGCCCATCCATAAGAAGGGCAAAGACAGAGTCAGGGCTGACAGCTATCGCCCCATCAGCCTCATCAGCTGCGTGGGCAAGCTCCTAGAGCGTATGATCAATTCGCGGCTAGTTTGGCACCTGGAGAAGAACAACATCATCACTCCAGAGCAGGCAGGCTTCCGCCAACATCATTCCACTGAGGATCAAGTGACCTACATAGCCCAGAAGATCGAGGATGGCTTCCAGGACAAACAGCATACTCTGGCGGTGTGGATAGACATGGAAAAGGCGTACGACAAAGTCTGGAAGGATGGCCTCCGGAGAAAACTCCAGAAGAGTGGTGTGACTGGCTGTATGTACCAATGGATCTCGCAGTACCTGAAAAATAGGAAGGCCCGAGTCCATGTAAATGGAGCATACAGTCGGAAGAAGACACTGAGAGAAGGAGTCCCTCAAGGAGGTGTCCTCAGCCCTACTCTGTTCCTTGTCTTTATCAACGACATCGTCAGAGATGTGCCACACAAAGCCCAAGGAGCCATCTATGCAGACGATCTTGTCCTATGGTGCTCGGAAGAGCACCTCACAACTGCCAACTACAGGCTACAGCAGGCGCTGAATGTTCTCGAAAGCTGGACGAAACAGTGGCTGGTAACAATTAATGCCAAGAAGACCACTTACACTGTTTTCAGCCTCTCACCCAAAGAACAGAAGGCCAACCTGAGCATCAATGGACAAACTCTGCTTGCTGAAAATAACCCCACGTACCTGGGAGTCACCTTTGACAAACGCCTGACGTGGAAGAAGCAAGCAGAGAAAACAGAATTAAGAGCAAAAGTACGTCTTGCCCTCATGAAGAAGCTGGCAGGAACAACATGGGGTGCAGACAACACGACCCTCAGGAGACTGTACACTGGTAGCGTCAGGCCAGTGCTGGAGTATGGCATGACTGCATGGGGCACTACAGCCAAATCCAATTTTGAACGGATCAGCAAGATTCAGAATCAAGCTGCCCGTATCATCACAGGAGCCATGAAGTCTACGCCAATCCAGAAGCTTGAAACCACCACACAGCTCCAGCCCCTTGAGGACCGCAGAGACGCCAAACTCCTGACCCAGGCTGCCAAGTTCAAGAGGCTGAAAGGCCACCCCATGAAAGACAGACTGTCCCAGCCAACAAAAGGACGGCTGAAGAGAGGGAGCTTCGTACACCAGAGCAGGATCCTAGAACGGCAACATCAAGATATCCTTGACCATGACCCCAAAGTGATACCCCAGTGTCTTGCCGTCCCTCCCTGGAGCGAAGGAACCCCTCCCCTCATCCAGTGCAGCATCCCTGGTGTTGGCCCAAAAGATTCCCAAAGCGGCCCTGAAAGAAAGTCCCTCACCCTTGAACACCTCCATACCCAGTTCCCCAAAGAGTCCTGGACTCATGTCTACACCGACGGCTCTGCAGCAGATGCCATTCGAAATGGAGGGGCAGGAGTCTATGTCCAATATCCAGGAGGCAGAGAAGAAAAGATCTGCCTCGCTACCGGCCTGTACTCCACAAATTACAGAGCTGAAGCAGAAGCCCTGAAAACAGCAGCAGCCCACATCGAGGTCAGCCCCTATGCCAGCCACAACGTTGTCTTCCTGACCGACGCCCTTCAGTCCAATAGAGACCCAGAGCTCAACGATCTGTCCTCATCTCTTGCCTCCCTCTGCACAAGTCACACAGGACAGGCCACAACCGCCTGAAATACCACCTATTTTCTAAACTCCGCATCGGCAACACAGAGCAGTGCCCCTGCAGAACAGGCAGCCAGACAACAGAACATCTGCTGCAGTCCTGCCCGCTCCACCAAGCGCTCCGAGAGAAAACCTGGCCCGACCCAATACCAGTGGCCCGGAAGCTCTACGGAGGACTGGAGGACCTGCGACGTACTGCCACCTTTGTCGAGGAGACGGGGGAATCCATCTAAAGACATGACGAACGAGACAACAACAAAGAGAGAGAGAGAGAGAGAGAGAGAGAGAGAACAGATGATGATGATTGTGTTGTAGCAGCAGTAGTCGATGTCCATAACTCTGCTCAGAGAAGAAGAAGATCTTCTTAATCTACGAAGATAAACGACAAGCACTGATGTGGTTTTTTACATTCAGCCCTCGCCCCGAGTCGAAACTGCAGCATGGAATGAAGTAACAGAATATGTGGAAAATATGGGTCATGCAATGATAATGCAATGTCGATGAAAAAGGGAGGAGGAGAAAGGAGTTGAGGGGCATATAGAAAGAGAGGAGGAGACAGAGAGGGAGTGAGAGAAAGAGAGGGGACAGAGAGAGAGAGAGAGGGACACACACACACACACACACACACACACACACACACACACACACACACACACACCACACACACACACACACACACACTCACAGCCAGTCGGCCAGCCAGACAGACAGACCAACGGATGGACGGACGGACGGACAGACAGACAGAGACAGAGCTGGAATAGAACTCCGTCAAAATCAATACTGACGATATATTTTTCTTTTTTTTTTCAGTTAAGTTAGATTTACTGCTTTTCTTTAATGTAAGATATGACGACATTTCAGTTAGATTTTAGCTCATGAATATTCATATAGTCAAAATGGCAGAGTATTTACATTAATATGCGTGGAAATTATCGAGAAAGCATGCAAAACACCACAGAGTAATCTGAATCGTTTAGCTGGGTTGAACAACATCCAAAGAAATGGGAGTGGGCAGTTGAAATGTACAAATTAGCATGAACAGACTGGTCTGGTCCGAAAAGTATGAATGGCATTAAACAAACTGAACACCTGAGTAGGCCTACCTGAAGAAACTAAATGACTTGAGTTCGTTCAACCGTTGATGTTTCACTCCACTGACATGACTTAAACCATCTGAACAATCGAATAATATAAATGATTTGAGGAAGTTCGATTACTGATATTCCATTCAAACGAAATTACTCTAACTGAAATTATTAAATGGATCTCCAGTCGTAACAAAGCCCCCACATTCAACTGGGCTGGCGACAGGTAACAGGCGATGTTCGGAAACCTGCAAGGGAAGTAATCTGTGTTAGAGTTCACGTTCCGCGAGGCTGACCCCGCCGTTTTCACGAGACAGATGCCGATGGTGGGCTTGCCCAAACCAAAATGCCACTCATGGGCACGCCCAAAGCAATTTTGCTTCCTCGGTCAGCTTAACAGTTCATCCAGAATGACAAAATGCCAAAACATGGGTGTGAAACGGCGTGCCCGGAACGAGGTCAATGTCCCCGTCGTTATCCAGGGGTCCACTTCAAAACAAGCCTTTGACACTCTAGATCTTGTCATGTTTTGTCATTTTGTGGGGCCGGGATAGCTCAGTTGGTAGAGCGCCGTACTCGTGATCCTGGGGTCGCGGGTTCGAATCTCCGCCGGGCCGTTTCAGTTCAGGGGGATTTTTCCCTCGGATTTAACATTGGTTCTGACTCCATTTCCCATACAGTCCTTCGAATGAGACTATAAACCGAGGCTCCGTGTGTAAACGCACGCATAACATCTTGCATACACATAAAATCCCATCACCAACTTTCGGAAGAGAAGGCCAGTTTGGCTGTTGGTATGGATGACACGTTGCACATAGCATGCACCCTGCGTGAGAAATGGAAAGAATGAAGGAAGTAAGGATATTGAATGAACGATATTGGACAATATTGACTGGATGACACGGGAAACGACTGAATGAAGCGCCAGCTGGCAGCTCTTCAGTCGGTACTACCCAGGTAGGCATCCCGTTGTGTGAACGAGTGTGGATTGTAAAGCGCTTAGAGCTTGGTCTCTAGCCGAGAATAGGCGCTATATAAATATTCATTATTATTATTATCTATTTGCCACACCTATTAACTAAAAAAAAAAAGGTAATTCTATTTGCAATGAAAAAAAGAGCGTTATCTTCCCTGATTTTCTTCTTATCGACGAACAGATCTACTGAACTCGGAGAACTGTGTGGCCCTATCGACATATTCCTACACATGTAAATAAAAGACACTGCGTTTACAAACCAAGTCTCTGATTCAGCTTTGTTCCGTTCAAAATCCATTTAAGTTTAATACAAAAAAAGTGTTGTTTTTACTTGATAGAAGCCAGAAAGGAACTCTTTTCACTACGTAGACTTTCTGCCACTACTTTCCCTCCATCACCTATAAACAGAAGCGTCCTGTGACTGGTCCCTAGATTTGAGGACTTTTTATAGTCTCCTATGAACTGAAAAAAAAATAAACGGAATAACATGAGATATAGCTCTACCGAAATGATAATACGAAACTATAGTTCTACCGAAATGATAATACGAAACTATAGACAGATCATTTACATTATTTACCAAGAACACCAACGACGGCTTCCAGCAATTGGAAGGTCAAGGAATCCTCGTAGACGTGAAATACCTGGAAGTACGTCTCTTCGTCCAGTCCGGTAGCGTGTCTTTAGTACAGACACATGAACGCACGTCGCATTTACCTCAAAGATTCCATCGCCATCACCACACATGCACAGGCATCTGAACAGGTCTACACATCGCAATACCACCGACGATTACATCGCCATCACTCGACCCCCCCCCCCCCCCCCCCCCCACCACACACACACACACACACGCGCATCAGTTTCGTTTATCTGTCTTATTTAGGCAGTTGTATACAATACTGCTGGTACGACAACACGAGCAACTTTTACGACTATAACAAAACAAAGTGCCTCATCTTCATTGATAAGAAAGAAAGAAAGAAAGAATGAATGAATGAAGATGAATGAATGAATGAATGAAAACGCCAACGCCCCAAGTCTGTGGCCCTTCTTGCCCTGCCTTCACGAGGACTTCACTTTCGATTCCCTCTCTGCGCTTGAGCCATTGGCGAGTGCGAGTCCGTGTTGAGGTCACCGCCACCGACAAGTTCATGGAGGATGTCGTTGGACATCCTAGGTGGCGCCCTCCGTCGGGGGTGGAGGTGGGAAGGGGGTGTGGGTGTGTGGGTGTGGGGGGGGGGGGGGGGGGGGGGAACGCTCGCTCACTCCAACTCCGCAACTTGACAGTTATTGTCGTCAGTAGAGAGCATAGCAGATGGTGTCCTGTGTATGTTGGATCAGAACAGGCGACACTGAATGCCACCTAAGTAACTCCGCAGCAGTGCGGTGTCTCCTCTGGTGGGTTGCCTCACGATGGCTCGACATTGACCGTGCCATGTGAACTGCTGATACCGGGAGTACGGCGGAACAAACTAGCGTGTACCTGTGTAACGGGGAGCCGGAATGAGCGGCGTGGGGGTGATGTCACGGAATGAGCGGCGTGGGGGTGATGTCACTGAATGAGCGGCGTGGGGGGATGTCACTGAATGAGCGGCGTGGGGGTGATGTCACGGAATGAGCGGCGTGGGGGTGATGTCACTGAAGTAGCACAGAAGATGAGATAGGAAAAAGCAGAGCAGTAAATAAGTACTTAAACGGGCAACAACAAAACAAACGAGAGAAAAAAAAAGGAATCCTGACACGAACTGTACAAACCGCGACGCGACAACATTGGCCAAACAAACACCAGCTTTAAGAAACAAAACATTGCTCTCAGATAACAAACTGAAGCAACTGAGTGCGATTGTGCTCTTGATCTTCCTGGGTGCACGCAAATCACGGGCGGACTCCCACAGCAGAACTGCGGAAGAAGATCCAGCCGTTGAGACGACTTGGTTCATTAGAGTACTCAGCGTCTCCCCTATCGAGTGTGCCATAAACGACAAAGTCGACAGAACATCAGGCAGCGTGTGAGTCACCATGATGATCTGCTGACCACAGTGTGAAAAAGAAAGCTGGAGAGATGTGGACATGTGTCAGCTAGGATCAGACTCTACAAGACCATCTTCCAAGGAACAAGACCGACAGAGACAGAGGCAGACAGACAACTTTGCTGAGTGGACCAGGAAGAGCTTTTCCGCAACCCAGGCACTTGCCCGCAACTGTCTGGGGGAGGACACAGCTGGTGCAGCATTCATGATTGCAGTGCCCCCCATAACCCTGATAAACTCCTAAGATCATTGGTCTGTGAACAAGGCCTGATGTGACGTTCGCTGTCAGCTGGGTTACAAACTCTAGAAATCATTCAAACCAGCTCATGGATCAGTATTCAGTACTCCTTGCACATCATTTTGTTCTGATGGACTGTGCCAAAGAGACAGAATAAAGAACAAAGAAATCAGCCAAAAGATTAAGAGGGCAAAAAACCCCACAACTAGAAAACGAAGGGGGGGGGGGGGGGGGGGGGGGGGGGGGGGGGGTAACTTTCGAAAAAAAAAAGACAAAAAGAAATGAATGAAGAAAACTAAGAGGGAAAAAAGGCTATAGAGAATGGAGGAAAAGAAGAAAAACGAAACACAAGAAAGGAAGAAAAGCAGAAAGAATCATTAAAAACTACTTACAACACTTCGTACCACTTGTCCATTCCAAACTTCACTTGTAACAATTCTCTGACGATGCAGTGTATTTGTCCGTACTGAAACATGCAAGATTCAGGTGGAGTAGGGTGGTGCGGCGTTCACGTGAAAATATGGGGTTACGGGTGATTTTCCTCACCCCCTCCCCTCCTGTATGAGTTTACGGAAAAAGATAACAAAAACAAAACACCCCTTGCTGTTTACTTATTTTGCTCTCTATAAGTTTGACAGTGCGACGCAGTAAGTCAGAAATCTCAAAGAACTTTATGTATGTTCCTTACACACACACACACACACACACACACACACACACACACACACACACGCACACACCACACACACACACACACGCACACACACACACACACACACACACACACACACACGCACACACACACACACACACACACACACACACACGCACACGATGTGTTGATCATCTGTATGACTGTACAGTGTTCAAAATAAGAAAAGAAGACTTCATTCAAATGGGGGTTTTGTTTGAATAATCAACATACAAGTTATTTTCTGATTGTCAAAATGAGGTTCGAATTCGGTCACCACGGCGCTATGTTGTTTCAAATCGAAGATCATTTAAAATATTTTTCATTCGCGCTGTGGCCTAATCAGATTCTATCTTTAAAAGAAAGATAGAATCTGATTAAGCCACAGCGCGAATGGAGGATTTAACAAAACTTTTAGATAATGGCAACAATGTAGATATACTTTATTTAGACTTTAAAAAGGCTTTTGATTCTGTTCCCCATGAGAGGCTTTTAGTGAAATTATCATCATATGGAATTACAGGTAGAGTGCATCATGGATAAGGGATTTTTTAAACTAAAAGACAGCAAAGAGTCAGAGTAGGAAGTTCATATTCAGATTTTTACAGAAGTTCTAAGTGGTATGCCACAAGGGAGTATTCTGGGTCCCGTATTATTTACAATATTTATAAATGATTTGCCAAACTCGGTGGAAAGTATTTGCAAAATATTCGCAGACGATACAAAAATTTATAATACAACTTGTAATCATAATACATTACAAAATGATATTGATAATTTATCCAAATGGTCTACCACATGGAATTTGCATTTTAATGCGGACAAGTGCAACGTGTTACATGTTGGACGTAAGAACCCAAGATACCAATATACAATGCTAAACAGTAATACTGGTGAGCGTGCAGATATTTCGACATGTGATTATGAAAAAGATCTTGGTGTCACTTTTGATTCTGGCCTGGTATTCGATAAGCATATCCAAAACTCTATAAATAAAGCTAATAAAATGATTGGTATAATTAAACGTACTTTTATTCACATAGATAAAGATATTTTTACAAAACTATACAAGGCTTTCGTTAGACCACATTTGGAATATGGCAATACAATTTGGTATCCTCGATTAAAGAGGCAGTCTGCTGCTTTGGAAAGAGTACAAAGAAGAGCAACAAAGCTTGTAAAGAATATACAAAATCTTCCCTATGAAGGTAGGTTAAAAGCTCTTGGACTGCCTACCCTAAAAACAAGACGAGTGAGGGGCGATTTGATCCAAGTCTATAAAATATTTAATTGTGTTGACAATATTCCTATTTCAAAATTTTTTTTACTGCATCAAGAGTTGATATTACCAGAAATTGTGTGGATAAAATTTATCATGAATATTGTCGCACTAACCTAAGGAAATTTTCTTTTAGTAACAGAGTAACAAATTTTTGGAATAAATTAACCCCTAACATTAAACGTGCACAAAATACTAACCTTTTCAAAAGCTCTATCGATGATAGTGTATTACTGAAGACCATTTATTTTGACTATGATGAATAAAGACTTGAGCGAGTTAAAGACCTGACCATATAAAGACCAGATAACATACAGAAGGGACATGTAAAGCCAGTTCTGGCTATAATTGCTAAAGGTAATTGTCCCTATAAACCTGAACCTGAACCTGAAGAAAAAACAAAGAAAAGAAACGAAAAAAGAAAGAAAAGAAAGAAACAGATATCAACGTATGCACGGCCACAGTGGATATATACACGTACTGAAAATCAAATCTAAGTTATCACTCACCATGTTTAGTTCGTTTCCTGTCACCAACACTTCTGTTAGGCTGGGTCGTCTCAGTATTCAATGTTCGAAAGAACAATTGCCACAGCAAATAAACAATATTGACGTAATTATGACGAAAAATTTTGCTGAGTCACAGGCCTTGTTGTTACGTCACAAGCCTTGTGCCCCTTGGACAGGAAATGACTGACACACGAGTGATGGGGACGGAAGTGGGTGAACAGGTAGAGCGAACATGGTATCTCGACATGATACGATTGATTGAAAAAAGAAGAAGAAGAAGGAGGAGGAGGAGGAGGAGGAGGAGAAGAAGAAATAAAAAATAGATAAATTAAAACAAGAGGCAGTCCTTCGAATGAGACTATAAACTGAGGTTCCGTGTGTGAATGCACGCACAACATCTTGCACACACGTAAAATCCCATCACCAACTTTCGGAAGAGAAGGCCAGTTTGGCCGTTGGTATGGATGACACGTTACACATAGCATGCACCTTTCCCGAAGATGGAGTATGGCTGCCTTAATGTCGGGATGAAAAACGGTCATACACACAAAACTCCACTGCCTGTCTATACAGGCAGTGTCCGCAGGAGTATCAGCCTGCGTACGCAGAAAGAAAAGAAAAAACGAGGCAAAGCATATAAACGTACTCCCAGTTTATCTTGAATACAAGTACTTTTTGAGATATTTCATAAAGAAGAAAAAACCGTTTGGGGCCGTTATCGCCTTTTGTAACGGTTATTCTGGTAAATTAAAAGATCGGGCATCATCCGTGACCCATAATGAACATACGTACAAATTTTCAGTAAGATCGGCCCAGAAGTTTTGTCTGGAGCGAGTGGAACACATTTTGACCACGGACAGACACACAGACAGCATTTCGTCGTTCCATTGTAAAGTACTCCCTGCGAGTACAAAAAAACGTCTTGCTTAAATTGAAGCTGCGACGCAGCCCGCACTATAGCCAAGAGACTGAGTTCCCCTTGATGTATGTCAGCCTGTGTTCCTCTCTCTCTCTCTCTCTCTCTCTCTCTCTCTCTCTCTCTCCTCTCTCTGTGCGTGTGTGTGTGTGTGGGGTGTGTGTGTTGTTCCAAATTCTGT
>CM065734.1:58967696-58995196 GCA_033310375.1 Conus canariensis
AGACTAATAGAAACCAACGGAAACGTGAAGTGGTTTAGCAATGGTGATTGAAAAGCCTTCTCCATGCAATGTTTTAAACAAAAAAAGTCTAGCCAGAAACAATGCAAATCTGGATTGGAAACTGCTCCAAAGGTTTATGCCATTGATTTAGGATTTAATGAATCAGTTGGCTCTCAGTTGATTGCACCAGCTGCTTGACGGTTAGTTTCAGAATTCTTTTTGAGTTTTTCCCTTGCCAGTACTATGCACCCGCAACTTCAGTAGACTAGCGAAACTTCTGTACACATGGACATAATATAACACATGCATACAGCCCATTCATACATGATCAAAGTGCAAGTGAGAAGCTGCAGTTGAGTGTTTTTCATGGGGCATTCTGCTGCCAAGTGAGAAGCTGCAGTTGAGTTTTTTCATGGGCATTCTGCTGCCAAGTGAGAAGCTGCAGTTGAGTGTTTTTCATGGGCATTCTGCTGCCAAGTGAGAAGCTGCAGTTGAGTGTTCATGTTCAGTGAAGTGGAACGCATGAGTGTTTTTCATGGCATTCTGCTGCTGTCTGTTGAACTGGGAAGTCGGGAAGTTCATGTCAGAGAAGTTGAACCCACGAGTCGTGCCTTCTCTCTGTCCTATTTTTGTTTAACCGTTGTAAACCTCAGCCACAAAAAAAAAAAAAAAAATGAAATAAAGATTTAAGTGTTTTCTGTCAATTTAAAAAAAAAATTCAGGTAATTGTTAAACAAGCATAAACATTCAATTGCAAGTTTGTCATTTAGAGATAGTTGTTTTGATACTGAAGTGCAGCCAGTGATGTTTTCATTCAGATTCATGTTTCATCTGCTCACAGTGACCCAGCCATTTTTGGTGGTCATTCCTCGTGTTTCAAGTTCGTGTAATCAGTGTGACTCAGCCATTTAATGGTTGCTTCTTGTGTTTCGTGTAATCATTCTGACCCCAAGCAATTTGATGGTTACTTCTTGCGTTTCATGTAATCGTTCTGACCCCAAGCAATTTGATGGTTCTTCTTGTGTTTCATGTAATCGTTCTGACCCCAAGCAATTTAAGGTTACTTCTTGTGTTTCATGTAATTGTTCTGACCCCACCAGTTTAGTAGACATGCATCTACCACTGTTCCATTTAATCGCTTTGACCCTGTTAGTTTTAGTGGTTACTCCTCATGTTTCATCTTTCATGTACTAGTGTAAGTAACCCAGCCAATTTTACTGGCTACTCCTTGTGTTTCATCTGATACGCTTAGACCCAGCCAGTTTATCGGGTTCTCCTTATGTGTCATCTGATAACTGTGATCCTGTCAGTTTAGTGATGACTTCATCTGATCATTGTCACCCAGCCAGTTTATGGTTTCTTATGTGTTCTGATAACTGTGATCTGTCAGTTATGATGGCTTCATCTGATCATTGTCACCAGCCGTATGGGTTCTCTTATGTGTCATCTGATAACTGTCCTGTCAGTTTAGTGATGGCTCATCTGATCATTGTCACCCAGCCAGTTTATCGGTTTCTCCTTATGTGTCATCTGATAACTGTGATCCTGTCATTTATGATGGCTTCATCTGATCATTGTCACCCAGCCATTACTCGGGTTTCTTTGTGTCATCTATAACTGTGATCTGTCGTTAGTGAGGCTTCATCTGATCATTGTCACCACAGTTATCGGTTCTCCTTATGTTTCATCGATAACTGTGATCCTGTCAGTTAGTGATGCTTCATTGATTTACCAGCAGTTTCGGTTCTCCTATGTGTCATCGATAACGTGATCCTGTCAGTTGTGATGCTTCATCTGTCATGTCACCACATTTATCGGTTTCTCCTTATGTTCATCTGATAACTGTGATCCTGTCAGTTTTAGTGATGGCTTCATCTGATCATTGTCACCCAGCCATTTATCGGTTTCCTTTGTGTCTGATACTGTGCCCTTAGTTAGTGATGCTCATCTGATCATTGCACCCAGCCAGTTTATCGGTTTCCTTATGTGTCTTCTGATAACTTGATCCTCGTTAGTGAGCTTCATCTGATCATTGCACCCAGCCAGTTTACGGTTTCTCCTTATGTGTTCATCTGAAACTGTGATCCGTCAGTTATGATGCTTCATGATCATGTCCCAGCATTATCGGTCTCCTTGTGTTTGATACTGTGATCGTCATTAGTGATGATTTATGTGAATTCCCAGCCAGTTTATTTTTACTGCTTGTTCTTATCTGAAAAGTTTGACCGAAGCCATTTAAGGGTTTCTCTCTTGCGTTTCATCAGATCTCTGTGACCCAGCCATTTATTGGTTTCTCTTTGTGTTTCATCACATCACTGTGACCCAGCCAATTACTGGTTTTTTCTTGTGTTTCATTACTTCACTGTGACCCAGCCAATTTACTGGTTTCTCTTGTGTTTCATCACATCACTGTGACCAAGCAAATTTACTGGTTTCTCCTGTGTTTCATCACACTACTGTGACCCAGCCAATTACTGGTTTCTCCTTGTGTTTCATCTAAACACTGTGATCCATACAGTTCAGTTGTTTGCTCCTGTGTTTCATTTGATCACGTGACCCGCCAATTACTGTTCTCTGGGTGTTTCATACATCACTGTGACCCAGCCAGTTTACTGGTTTCTCATGGTGTCTTCATCACATCACTGTGACCCAGCCAATTTATGGTTTCTCCTTGTTTCCATTACACGTGACCATACAGTTCAGTTGTTGCTCCTTGTGTTTCTTTGGGATCACTGGACCCAGCCAAGTACTGGTTCTCCTTGTGCTTCATCACATCACTGTACCAGCCAATTTAGGTTTCTCTTTGTGTTTCATCACATCACTGTGACCCAGCCAATTTACTGGTTTCTCTTTGTGTTTCATCTAATTACTGTGACCCAGCCAATTTACTGGTTTCTCTTTGTGTTTCATCACATCACTGTGACCCAGCCAATTTACTGGTTTCTCTTTGTGTTTCATCTAATTACTGTGACCAAGCCAATTTACTGGTTTCTCTTTGTGTTTCATCACATTACTGTGACCCAGCCAGTTTACTGGTTTCTCTTTGTGTTTCATCTAATCACTGTGACCCAGCCAATTTACTGGTTTCTCCTGGTGTTTCATTGAATCACGGTGACCCGGCCAATGTACTGATTTCTCCAGGTGTTTCATCACATCACTGTGACCCAGCCAGTTTACTGGTTTCTCCTGGTGTCTCAGCGGATCACTGTGACCCAACCAATTTAGTGGGCCACCCCTTCTGCCACAGATGCTGTCTGGTGTGTTAATCATTGATTGGCCAGACAGATCGACGACCACTTGGCTTGTCTTCACACATCCCCAAAGCCTTGCACCAATTGTGTAGATGAGTGAGGACCAAGGGCAGAGGTGTGAATAGGTGGGGGGGGGGGGGGGGGGGGAGGGAGGAGGGAGGTGGCAGGGGAAGGAAGGAAGGAGAAGGTGACGCAGGAGCTGGAGGGATGTATGTGTCTAAGCAGATGGTTTTGTCGCTTTACAGCCAAGGTGATGGTGCGGTATTGATCCTGCATCTCCTGTGGCGAGGTGGTGGACGGTGGTGGTATTGTTGGTTCACAGACGGGGGCTGGGGGCTGGGGATGTGAGTTCAGACATTCATGGTTTGACTCTTGGCCTTCTCTGTTGATGGTGCTTTCTGTTGGGTTTGTTCAGGATTTGTTTTTGTTTTGAAATTTTGATGGAATTTCTTGTGGGTTTGTGAGCTGATTGTTAAATTTTTTTTTCTCCTCTTATTACTGAATTTGTTCATTTACAGGTGGGTTTGACTTTTACTCAAGTTCTTGTATTTATATTTTTCTTCTGACTTTGTTCAGTTGCAGACAGATTTCATTATACTATTTTCATATGCATGTGTTTGTTTTTATTTCTTTTATTTTTAATTACTATAAACTTAATCTACATCCACAGTCTGTAAGATACCATTTTAAGTTAAAATTTAAGTTTTGTGTATGATATTTGTATACAGTCAAAGTACATGAGTTAACCTTGGCTTGATTAATAAATCTATATATGTCCATCTGCCTATCTATCTGTCTATAATTATTATTGAATTTGTGCTGATGGGAAATGATTGTCAGCTTGTTTTTAATCCCCAAATATTATATATATATATATATATATATATATATATATATATATATATATATATAGATAGATAGATAGATGGATAGATATATTGTGTCTGTGTGTGTGTGTGTCTGTGTGTGTATACAGTAGCTGTTGCTGATCACAGATTTGATTTTGACAGGACCAGCTGATAGGGAGGTTTTCTTTTGTTGGCTGGTTGGTTGGTTTGTTCCCCCTCGTGGATGTGATATTGCAATGAGAAACTACCTTCAACATTCATGTGACCCCTCCATGGTCATTTTTTGTGTTGGTTACTTATTCTTTCCTTTTCTGTCTTTGCCTCTGTCTTTGTCTGCCTGCCTGCCTGTCTGTCTGTCTGTCTGTCTGTCTCTTTATTTGTTTTTTTTTTGTTTGATTTTTTTTGTTTGTTTTAACTTTACTGTATTACTCCTGTGTGTGAGGATATACAGAAATGTTAAGCTTTTATTTAGTTTTTGTTAACCTTTGATTTGATACACACTGGGAATAAATGTGTAATATTTGTTTGCAAGGACAGGAAGAGGTAAATGTTATTGTTCTGTTAACCCCCCACCCCCCCCCCCCCCCCCTTGTCAAAAGACTTCTTTGGTAATGACAATAAAATATCAAAGTGTCAAAAAGTCTCTCTCTCCCTCTCTCTCTCTCTCTCTCTCTCTCAGACTCCCGAAGAAAGCCTGTGATATGTTGCTGCATCTGCAGAATCAAAATTATATTACCTGGACGACTAATGTTTGCTATGTTCTTTATAGATTCGGGTTTGGAATTGTATGGGAAATGCAAAGTGTTGGTAATGTGAAAGCTTTCATTGTAGAATTTAAGAAACGTTTAAGTGATTGTTACATCCAAGACTGGCATTCAGCCATTGAATCGCATGAGTTGTACGATGTTTATCGGTCATATAACCAGTCTCTTGTTCGAAGTTCCTACCTCAGTGTAATTAAACATGTTAACATCCGCAGGTTACTTTAAAGGTTTCGGTTAGGAATGTCACCTTTACGATGCCACTTTTTACGATATACTGATCACAATAGAAACCATGACGTTTTCTGTCCACACTGTAAGGAAGCACTGGAAACTGAGCTTCATTTTCTGCTGGTTTGTCCTTTGTACGAGAAGTTGCGCTTTGAGTTGATTCCAGCTAAATATTACAAACACCCTTCTCTATTCAAAATCTCCATGTTGCTAGCCTGTTCTATTGAGACTACTATTACGAGTGTTGGTAATTTCATTTATAGAGCAATGGCTGTTAGGAACGGAGTAATTAATGCTGCAGTTGCTTCATGAATGTCTTCTTTGTTAACTTTGAACACCATTCAGCTGTGTTTTCGTTAAGAGTGGCTTGTACCGATTTATTTTGACCTTGTTCACTCACTTTGATATGGGCCTGTGGCCTGTCAAATAAAATATTCTGAGTTCTGAGTTCTCTCTCTCTCTCTCTCTCTCTCTCTCTCTCTCTCTCTCTCTCTCTCTCTCTCTCTCTCTTCTGTCTTTTTATTGTCTTTGTTTGTTTGTTTGTTTGCCATTTTTGCCCACTCACCTGTCTGTTCTGGTGTTCTAGAAAGTTGTTTCACTTTCTCCTTTTCCCCTTGAGGAGGCCTTGTGTAGGAAAGGGGGGGGGGGGGGGGGGGGGTTAAATATAGATTGTATCCCCCATGTTCTGGAGATTCAGTGCTGATAACTTCCTTTGTTCTGTGACTGTCTTTGACTTTTGTTGTTGTTGTTGTTGTTGTTGTGAACTGTTGTTTGTTGTTTTCCTACTTTAGTGTAACCCATTCATCCCTCTGTTCTAGAAAATCTTTGCTTTTTTTTCTCTCTCTTGTTTAACTAAAACAAAAACGTGCTACTTTTTTTTTCTTCTCTTGTTGAATACAAAAGTGTTACATGCAACTGGCGTTGCTAGTCTTTAGTTGTCACTTGGCAACCAGGTAATGAGAGTCTTAGCAACGGTTGGCATGGCCACCAGCTGTCCATTCTGTGGTGCTGTTTGTTCAAAACCATTTTGATGGCTGACCTTTTTTGTTTTTATTTACATTGAAATCTTTCAGATTTTTTTTTTAAAGTTATTTTTGTAAACTGCACTGTTGTGTAAATGAGAGTGCAAATTATAAAGTATTTAGAGCTTGGTCTCTAACCAAGGATAGGTGCTACATAAGTACTCTTAACTATAATAATGATGATAGTGATAACTGTTAGCAGTATGAATCCAACAGAATGAGCGGTGCCCGCAGAGCCAGCTTTGTGTTTCCTGCCTGTAGGATATCACGAGTTCAGCTGCAATGCTGTGAACCACTGTATATTTCTTATGGACATCTTTCTTTGTTGTTGGTTTGTTTCTCAGGACAGGACGTTGTTGTTTTTTTTCCTCTCAATGTGCTGACAGCCCTGAAAGAGCGTTGAGTGCCTGGCTGGATTGTAATAATGTTGAAACTCAGAATTGACATACTGTTTGACTCTGCAACCCACTGTTGGATCAGACACACTTTGTCAGAGTTATAGGCAATTAAGAATGGTTCCCTCTCCCCAAACTGTCAAGTTTAATTGATAAATGGTTCCGTCTCCCCAAACTGTCAAGTTTAATTGATAAATGGTTTCCTCTCTCCAAACTATCAAGTTGAATGCTTGTTAATGCTTGATAAAGGAAAGTTTTGCAGAAAGTGTTTACGAGGCATTTCCAGTGCAGTCTGTAGAATGTACCTTTAGAAGAATATCACTACAGGATAATATCAAAGATACCAGTTATTGGTTATCATGATTGTGTTGGATCAGCTAGAGTATGAAAGTGGGTGCATTACATTTAAAATTAAAATGCTTCTCTTAGTTCTCTTCAGAACTGATAGTTGAACATGGCAGCAGCGAGGCAGCACTTTTCTGAGAACCTTCCGCTCCTGTCCATTCTTATCCTCCCCCCCCCCACCCCTGCTCTCCTCCCCCTCCTCCACCTATCCCCTCTCACACACACTTCAGTTTATGACAAATACACCTGAGGGAGGATGCTTAACTAGCAGAATTCTGTCTCCTTGGTTACACAGAAGAAAATTGAATTTAAGTGTACAGTAGTGTGTGTGTGTGTGTGTGTGTGTGTGTGTGTGTGTGTGTGTGTGTTTGTGTGTGCGTTTGTGTGAGATACATAACACATACTACTCTTTATGAATATTACCTTTGCTTGTCTTTCTGTGAACACGTGTGTTTCTCTTTCTCTGTTGTGTTGTTTTTGTGTGTGTGTGTTTTGTTTTGTGTGTGTTGTGTTGTGTTGTGTTGTGTTGTGTTGTGTTGTGTTTGTGTGTGTGTGTGTGTGTGTGTGTGTGTGTGTGTGTGTGTGTGAGATACATAGACATACACATACTATTCTTTATGAACATTACCTTTGCTTGTCTTTCTGTGAATCTGTGTGTGTGTGTGTGTGTGTGTGTGTGTGTGTGTTGTGTTGTGTGTGTGTGTGGTGTTGTGTGTGTAGTGTGTGTGTTTGTCGCGCGGTGCCTGCGTGTGTGTGTGTGTGATCAAATTTTAATTATTGTTATTTTGACTTTTTTCAACATCATTGATAACTGAATGGTCTTCTAAATAATCTACATCATTTGACGTGCATTAGATCTGTCAGTAGTTTGCATCAGCATGCTTTTTAATTACGATGTTTGTTCATACATTTTCACATCATATCTTCACTCTGATTACATCTTCATCTGTGATGTATTGTTCTGTGGGTATGTCAGAGACTCCTCCAGTATGAATTCTCTTCGACTTAAGGAAGTATTGTTCTGTGGGTATGTCAGAGACTCCTCCAGTATGAATTCTCTTCGACTTAAGGAAGTATTGTTCTGTGGGTATGTCAGAGACTCCTCCAGTATGAATTCTCTTCGACTTAAGGAAGTATGTTTTGGTATGTCAGGACTCTCAGTATGATTTTTCGACTTGGGACTTTAGGTTGGTTTCCATTCATCTCTCACTCTGGAATTCTGCCTCTTTATCATTTGTTTTTGTCTCCCTTTTAATGTCTTCATGGTTGATTTACTTTCTAAATCAGAACACTGATTTGGTATTGATCTAGAAAGTCTTTGGGGAGGGTGACATGGGAGGGGGTAGAGAGGGAGGGGAGCTGGTTGGCCTTCTGGATAAGGCATCAGACTTTAATTACTTATTTATTTATTTATTTTTTGTCCTCCAATCTTCTAAGTATAACTGTCCAATCTTTTAATTATAACTGTTTTCTTTTTTCCTTTTTATTTTTATTTTAGGTGGGGTCTCCATCCACCTATTTTTTCCCACCTTTTTTTTCTGTCCTCTTTCCATCTGCACTGACTGTCACACACATGCAGATCTGTCAGTTCCATTACTGGTGGACATTCTAATGCAAACTTTAGTGCTTTGACGTTTGATATAGAGCGTAAGGCATCAGACGTTCATTCCAAGGTGGGGGATTCAGTTCCCATCGACATAGCCAAGCTGGAAGAGGTTTTCTTTTTGGGGTTCAAATCTGCACATTCTGTTCTTTCCTGATAGTGATTCTTTAGTCCATAGCTGCTGTGACAAGATTTTAATCGAAGATCTCATGTTTTGACTGATTCATGCATGAAAAAATCCTGCATACATGTTAAATCCTATTCCACTTTTCAGAGAAGGGACTGTCACCATATACAGAAAACAAATAGAGGCATCGTATGCTGGTGGAAAGGAAGACACAAAAACAAAGTGCTGCCACTCTGGTGTCATGTTTGGACACCATCTTCAGAGACAAAATTTGGCATCAAATCTTGCCTGTGGTGAACTTCAAAATTCTGGCCATGGAAGACCGAGCGAGCGAGAGAGAGGGAGAGCACGTGTTTAGATTGATTTTTTTACTCTTTTTTTTTTTCAAAGCTAGTTGTAAATGTTTGAACAGAATGGCTGACATGTAACAGTTCGATCAAGTGTTATCTGCCTGAAGCATATCACTTGCTAAGTTACAGTGTTACATTTTTGTGTAGATATGTCAAATATGTGTTTTATGACAGGAGTCTGTGACTTGCTCTGGTGTCTGTTTTGTTGTTGTTGTTGTTGTTGTTGTTGTTGTTTCTCTGTTTTTGTTTTCTGTATATGGTGACAGTCCTGATCTGACCCTATATCATTAATCAGGCTGTGTGGAAGAAACATAGAAGTCCTTTTATTGCCACTCAGTAATAATCAATGCAATCCTGGTGTGGCTTGACTGCATGCTTAAAACCCTGGTTCTGTTCCTCTGCATTGCAGTATGTATTACGATGATGGGGACTACTTCTTCGAAGGGATGGACGAGGGGGATGAAGAGAGCATGTTTGACTACTTTGGTGAGGAGGATGAGGAGATGTCCCCTGAGATGGCCGAATGGCTGAGGGCCTACCGTCAGGGCTACGATGGCCCGCCCGTACAGTATGACCGCATCTCGGTGGGGGAGCTGGTGGAGAACTGTGTGATGCCACCTCGTTGCAGATGGTGCAGGGCCTCTTCTCCGTCATCCTCATGTCTCTCATCTTCCGGCTGGTTGCCCAGCTGCGAAGGGCTGGTGAGTTGATTCGGGCTGAGGAGGGAATGGAGGGCTGATGATTGAGGCTGAGGGGTGTGAGGGAATGGAGGGCTGAGGGGTGTGAGGGAAATGGAGGGCTGAGGGGTGTGAGGGAATGGAGGGCTGATGATTGGGCTGAGGGGTGTGAGGGAATGGAGGGCTGATGATTGGGCTGAGGGGTGTGAGGGAATGGAGGGCTGAGGGGTGTGAGGGAATGGAGGGCTGAGGGGTGTGAGGGAATGGAGGGCTGAGGGGGGTGAGGGAATGGAGGGCTGAGGGGTGTGAGGGAATGGAGGGCTGAGGGGTGTAAGGGAATGGAGGGTTGAGGGGTGTGAGGGAATGCAGGGCTGATGATTGGGCTGAGGGGTGTGAGGGAAAGGAGGGCTGATGATTGGGCTGAGGGGTGTGAGGGAATGGAGGGCTGAGGGGTGTAAGGGAAAGGAGGGCTCAGGGGTGTAAGGGAATGGAGGGCTGAGGGGTGTGAGGGAATGGAGGGCTGATGATTGGGCTGAGGGGTGTAAGGGAAAGGAGGGTTGAGGGGTGTGAGGGAATGGAGGGCTGAGGGGTGTGAGGGAATGGAGGGCTGATGATTGGGCTGAGGGGTGTGAGGGAATGGAGGGCTGAGGGGTGTGAGGGAATGGAGGGCTGATGATTGGGCTGAGGGGTGTGAGGGAAAGGAGGGCTGAGGGGTGTGAGGGAAAGGAGGGCTGAGGGGTGTGAGGGAATGGAGGGCTGAGGGGTGTGAGGGAAAGGAGGGCTGAGGGGTGTAAGGGAATGGAGGGCTGAGGGGTGTGAGGGAATGGAGGGCTGAGGGGTGTGAGGGAAAGGAGGGCTGATGATTGGGCTGAGGGGTGTAAGGGAATGGAGGGCTGAGGGGTGTAAGGGAATGGAGGGCTGAGGGTGTGAGGAATGGAGGGCTGATGATTGGGCTGAGGGGTGTAAGGGAATGGAGGGCTGATGATTGGGCTGAGGGGTGTGAGGGAATGGAGGGCTGATGATTGGGCTGAGGGGTGTGAGGGAATGGAGGGCTGATGATTGGGCTGAGGGGTGTGAGGGAATGGAGGGTTGAGGGGTGTGAGGGAATGGAGGGCTGAGGGGTGTGAGGGAATGGAGGGTTGAGGGGTGTGAGGGAATGGAGGGCTGAGGGGTGTGAGGGAATGGAGGGCTGAGGGGTGTGAGGGAATGGAGGGCTGAGGGGTGTGAGGGAATGGAGGGTTGAGGGGTGTGAGGGAATGGAGGGCTGAGGGGTGTGAGGGAAAGGAGGGCTGATGATTGGGCTGAGGGGTGTGAGGGAATGGAGGGCTGATGATTGGGCTGAGGGGTGTGGGAGTATGAATGGCTGATTTTACAAGGAGATTCAGATGAGAAAAATAAGAGAGGATGATTATTACACCAGCAGTAATGAGAGTGTAGCAGAGTGCAGTTTTGTTGCACATGTTCTTGAAAGTAAGAAAATGAAGCATGTTTGAGTGTGAGTCTCAGACCCACCCTGTGAATTTTTTTCCTACACAAAGCAGGCCATTTTCAGTTCCATCAAACAAACACTTTGCAATGATTCTGACTTTTGAAACAGACGTCATGATCAGTTATTTTGACTTTTGGAACATGCATCTTGAAAAACGTGCAAGAATGGTCTGTAGTAAGAGTCTCTGTGAGCTGTAGATTTTCTGAGGAAATCACAGTTTTAGGAAGGGCTCAGTTGGGTGCCCTGAGGCAATTTGTGTGCTGTGACAGAGAGTGTGTGGTGACAGTGTTTAGGACAACGGGGAGGGGGACAGGAATGGCAGTGTAGTACTTTAGGAGGATGTGTTTGTGAAAGGCATGTCATTTCGTAAGTGTGTGTCTGTGTCTGTGTGTGTGACATGCATGTATGTGTGTGTTTGTCAGCAGTATGGTGTGTGGCATGCTTGTACAGGTTTCCTTGGGTGCCCTCTTGGTCTCAGTGTTTCCTGCCTGTCTGACATTGAGGTGGACTGATGCATAGCATTTTCATGTCACTACATGCCTAACCATGTCCTTGGCAACAGGCTGCTCTGTAGCACAGACAGTTGATGGGCAGCTGATGTCATTGGCTGTTTGTCAAGGGTTAACACCATGATCCTGCCAACAGGCGGTATTGATCTGAAAACCGCATGGAGGGGGTATAATACTCAAACCACCCTGTTACAAGAATTTTTTCTGCATTTTTTTTTTTAAGTATTGCAGTCTGTTGTCATTGTTGTTGTTTAGAAAGTAAAGCATGTGCATGTAATTTCAGAAAGGTTCCTACCTGGAATGGTCTCTAGGAATAGAGAAAACGGCAATTGACTGCTTAAACAGAACATTCAGTAATGTTCAAAGTGAGCACTTTTTTTTTCAGTTAGAAGATGCAATAAATATTGTTGCTGCAATACGTAAATTTTCAAGGGCAGGATTAAAGAAATCCTGATATTTTCTACTGATGTATTGCTTTGCCAACTGTAACAATGGAATTAGAAATTAACTTTGATGCAAACTGTTGCTTTTTTTGTGGTCAGGATCAGAACTCTCACATGTTTTGCTTCAATGTGAAACAAACCAGAGGGCAATGAATGTATGTGAACAGGACTCCAAACTTTTGTTAGAGAGTATATCTATCACCAGTCGTCAGATTTGGGTAGGGATATCTCTGCCATAGTTTCTTAGGGTAGAATTTGGTATGGGGAGAGTCAAGGCAGCAAATGTTCTCTTATACAAGGTTTTAGGGGCTTTAAAATGACAAGTTTTAGTGTATCAGATTAGAGAAAATTTAGCCAGTTAGAGTCAGGATCTCTAACTAGCGCAGACCTTCAGGCTGTGTGAAGGAGAAGCTAGTGGACAGTTATTGACAGGTAACAGTAATCAGTAAAGCAGACAGGATGGCGTAGTTCAAACCTTTAACAGTCAAAAGGTGACAAATGATCCACTTGGACCTTGAAGCATCAAGTGCCATGCTTGGGGCTAAGTCAGTTGAAGGTGGTTCAGTAAAGAGGAGCAGACCCGAGCCCTTGGACGTTCACTTGAAGAAAGTAAGAGTCTTTTCTGTGTTCGCCTGGTGTTGCTGTTTGGCACTGACCTGAAGCTATAGTCAGGCCGGTTTAACTGCGTGTGGACAAAGTGGTTGTGGCTTTCTAGAGGATAATTACTGTGTGAAAATGACATAGACCTTGCTAGGAATTGATGTCCATGTGTTATTGCTGGGACACTAGTGGTGGCCATATTGCTTGTTAAGCTATTATGTTGAAAATATGTGTGAATGCTGTTATGTGGAAGAACATAGATTCATTGGGATGCTAATATGCTGTAGAGAGGTTCAAACTGACTGTGGAAACTCACTTAGACAAAGGAAAATTCTTTGTTGAAATCCCCATGTAGTCTGGACTTTGGGAAAGACGAAAAGGACACAGCACAACACGAGGACAGATGGAAGACAGAGTTGAGCATGACAGACTGGGGTTCATAGGAACATGGTCTGGGTGACTGAAGTGGAAGCAAGATCTTTAACATGGGGGAAAGCGTCAGAGAGAGAACTGAGAAAAAGCTAAGTCCAAAACACAGAGGTGGGAAGAGAACGACACCACTTTGAAGAAGAGTCCCCCGGAGAACAATCACAGAGACCTCATCCTGAACTGGTGACAGGTGACCTTAGGGGTCACCATCACTTCAAGAATGATCTCTGATCTGTCTTAAAACAATGCTGTTACAGAGAAAACTGCGCGGTTTCGGTCTGTTTAAATGAACCATGCATAGTTAAATGGCTTGTGAATCAGGGGTAAAAAAAAAATGATGTGATGCGGAAGTTATAACTTTAGCACATCGCAGTTGGTTGGCTGGATGGGGAGGTTTGAGCTTTGGCCCTTTGCCAGCGAGTTGAATCAGGTTTTGAATGGAAGACATTGGTGATCAGCAGCACTCTGCCTGTGATGCAGGGGCCCAGGAAGGGGGCGTTCCGGCCTGGATGGTGCACTTTGCCAGCGCTGTGTTTGGGATCATGGTGCTGCACACGCTGTTCCGTCTGGCCCTGCTGTACATGGTGCTGTGCTGCACCCTCACTTACCTCCTCCTGGCGTCCTTGGCAGCCAGGGGGCGCCACACCAGTGGAGTGGCGACTGCTGCGCTCATCGCTGTTTTCCTTGTGTTGTGGTGAGAACTTTTTTTTTATGTAACACAATTTACCCCCATTTTTCATAGATACTCATGGGACAGAAAGTAAGGAAATGGAAATGCATCGAGAATCAATCAAATAATTAAGTAAATGGCAAGGTAACTTCTGCTGGAAACAAGACATTGTTATGGTATCATAATCAGAGATTCAATACACAATAGTAGAAAATGAGAAAAAAGCGAAAAGAATATTTCCAGTCAATGTTTTGAATTAACTGAAAATGAACAAGCTGTAAATTACACTTCATTGTTGCAGTATGTTTTTCTGCATCAAAACATGTTTTCAGATCTCCTTAAAAGACATACTCTTTTTCTTTGTATTAGTACGCATTTAAACATTCATTTTGCATGAAATTTGGTTGCGACTGTTTACATTGTGCTCGCAGTTACCCAGTCGGTTTGAGTTTTGTTGTCAGTCTGATCTGAGTCTGATCATCTGCAAGATAATTCAAAAACAGATGAAAGGATTGTGATCAAATACTAAAGCATTATTAGTGTGCCCAGTAATTCACAACTTTGGGTCTGTTACACACAGATTTCAGATCTGGCACACAGATTTTAAAGTTTTGAGTTACGTTGACACTCAGATGTGTCAGTTGCACCAGAATGATCTATTGTTTCATACCTTAGTTCAGTCACACTGTTTTCATGTTTGAGTGCCAACTGCACACTGTTTTAATGTTCTAAGCTAATGTACTGTATCACATTAGAGAAGCAGTTATAAACATATCAGGATGTATTCAAACTATCAAAGTGGCAGGTAATATTTGAGCCTTTTTGTGTTCACAGGGCATGAAAAGAAATATTGATCATGGTGTGGTAAAGGTAATAATAACAATAAATATGTGGTGAACATAATGGATGATGAGGGAAACTTTTTCTCTTCCCACTCTGTCAATGTTCGTGCCTGATGGGGAAACACACCTGTATTGAAACTAACTCGAAGAAGTGCTTATGACTATTGCCAGCTGACTGCACTGCAAGAATTGGCCTATGGAAAAAGAAAGTGAAAATATTGTGCATCCCTTTCTGTGCCTTTCTCTCTGTTTCTCTTCCCCCCCCCCCCCCCCCCCCCCCTCACTCCCACCTCTCTTTTCTTCATATATCTTTTTTTTATGTGTTTCGAAATTGAAGAACTCATTTTATCAGTAATCAACACATTTAAATAATATTATGTTTTGTGTTATTTTATGCTGAAACCAAATGTAAGTATGGTTTTTACAGTGTTTGAAAAGGTTGTACTCTGGTAATATTTGTACCCATATGTATTTTGAATTTTTTTTTCAGTGAGCTGTGGCTAGTGGACCCGACCACATGGCATCAGATCCGAGGTACGTATGGGAGCTGACTATGAAGACTTAGGATGATTCATGTCAGAGACAGATGGGAGCAATGTGTCGTTTGAACTACATCAGTGTGGGATCCCATAGGATGATTCATGTCAGAGACAGATGGGAGCAATGTGTCGTTTGAACTACATCAGCATGGGATCCCATAGGATGATTCATGTCAGAGACAGATGGGAGCAATGTGTCGTTTGAACTACATCAGCGTGGGATCCCATAGGATGATTCATGTCAGAGACAGATGGGAGCAATGTGTCGTTTGAACTACATCAGCTTGGGATCCCATAGGATGATTCATGTCAGACAGATGGGAGCAATGTGTCGTTTGAACTACATCAGCGTGGGATCCCATAGGATGATTCATGTCAAGAGACAGATGGGAGCAATGTGTCTGAACTACATCAGCGTGGGATCCCATTGTAACAACTTCCAGATCTTTTTTTTTTCTTTTTTTTTTTAATGGAATCTTAACTGGACTGGAAATCTAGCACAATTTCTGTTTGTAAATATAGGCTTGATTATTGATAAGGGTGTGGGTTGGGAGCAAAAACCAAAAAAATTTGTTTTAATGATAACAGGCTTGGATGGAAGAGCACGGAAAGGGGATGGGAAATAAAGGGGTGACGATGGTGGACGGGGTTTGAACTAAATACCAGCTAAAGAAACTAAATAAACTGATATCCAAGAAATTTTCATATAAAAAATGATGATGATGGATGGGGTTTGAACTAACAACCAACTAAAGAAACTAAATGAAGTGATAGCCAAGAAATTTTTGTATAAAAAAATGATGGTGGGCGGGGTTTGCACTAAATACCATCTAAATAAACTAAATAAAGTGATACCCAAGAAATTTTTATATAAAGAATGGTGGTGGAGGGGGTTTAAACTAACTAGCAACTAAATAAGCTAAATAAACTGATATCCAAGAACTTTTTTTTTCATATCAAATTGGTTATGAACACAGCAGTTGCTATTTAAAAACAACAACAACAAAAACAAGCGTAATAAAGTTACGGATCCCCCTGCCATTCCCAGCTGTAATCCACCCCCATGTGGAACCGCTTGTCGTCAGGTGCCCAGATGGTGCTGTCGATGAAGATCATCTCCCTGGCCTTCGACTACGGCAGCGGGGCCATCATTGACCTGCCCAACATCTTTGAGTTCATGGGCTACTGTTTCCACGTGGGCACGGTGGTCTTTGGGCCCTGGGTCTCGTACGAGGATTACTACAGGTCGCTGCTCACTGACAAGCTGCCGCTGGTGAGTTCCCCAGCACTGCTGTGCATTGTGTGGACTTTTAATTGTTGCCTCCCTTTGTTGGAGAGTTATTTTTGCGGCACCAGGTTCCCACATTCCTCGTGGGTGTTCATGATCTGGGGCATCAGACTGGAGAGTAAACAAGGTCTTGTGGATCTGTGTGTGCAGTAGCCAGTCCTTGTATGTTGTAAACTGATTCTTGCACAAAACTGCAAGCGTTTCTAGGTGTGTATTGTTTGTTTCGGTAGGGAAGGGAAAAACTGAGTTGTAGCACCTGGCTCTGATCAGTAGGTAGGGTGAATGCATTGTAAAGGATACAAGAAGAGAATTTTGATTGAACATGGATTTTTTTTTTAATGGAAAATGAATGCATAAAAAAACCCTACTTACCTGAACACAAAGTTACCTGCATGTTAAATTGTAAACTGCACGTGTCATGCATGTTGAATGTAGCTTGTGTATGAGAGATGGCACTTTTTTTTCCTCACAAGTGTCTGTATAAGTCTTTATAGCTCCCTGACAGGTCTGTAGTTTTGAATAGAGGCAGTGGAGATCATGAGGTGTCTGTCTGATTTACGTGACGTTGAACGATTCCATCACCCTGTTTCTGTGTGTGTGTCTCACTCTGTCAGCCTGTCCCCTCCTCTTCCTCCTCCTGCTCCTCTCTCTCTGTCTCTTATCTCTTTCTCTCTCTTTCTGTCTCTCATGCAGTCCATTTCTGTGTATGTGTGTAGTCTTTAATGACATTCACCACAGGGTGGGTTTTTAAAAAAAAATTTGTTCTTGTTTTTTTTTTTTTTTCCCATGAGCTAAATATTCCAGGCACCCAAATGTGTTTAAAGTTGCCCTGATTTTATTGTTGCCTGAGTAAAAACTTTAATGAGAAATGTACAACATTTCTGTTTTAGCATTTACAGTGAGAGACACAATGACCACTGTGTTGTTTTGTACTGTGTTGTTTGTATTGTGTTTGTTTTGCATTAGTGTTTGTAAGATGCTTTTCTGTTAGGAGTTTTTGTATACTGTATTACGTTGTACCCATACAGTGGTAAACTTTTGTTGTTAAGGTCTAAGGGCAAATAAGTGGTTTGTCATTTCTTTGTCTATGTGTCTTTTTGCCTGTTTTTCCATTTCCGATCGCTGCCTCTCTCACTTCCCCCTACCTCTCCTCCCTCTTTTGTCTTTCTCATGGTACTAACTTATAATGACAGCCTTCTCTCTTTAAAAGTTGGTGTGTAAATGTCAGTTTCCGTTAATTTGTTTGAAAATATTATTTCATTATGAAGCATTTGAATTTAGAGAAACAGCTCATTCTTGAAAGATTTTAGTGAAACTAATTTTGTTGTACTTTGCTGTTTACCATTTACATTAGTTTCTGATGATGTTGATATCATGTTCACACGTCCTGGTATTGAGCGCAAGTATATATATATGAATAAACTCTCTATCTCTTACTCTCTCCTTTTCTTTTTAACTCTCATAGTCTCTCTTTCTGTTCATCTATTTCTTTCTCTTCTGTGCTTTCAATTTCTTGAAAGCTCAATTTTTGTCATTGCTTCCTCTGTTGTGGGATGGTAGATATATGTGCTGATTCACATGTTTTTAGTATACTGATCTGTGCTGATGATTTTTACACTCTAAATAGATTTGAATGCCGTTATTAGTAATTATCTATTACATGAAACAAAAAAGTGAAATCATTTTCTTTAAAGGTTGATTACAACCAAACCTGACATATGGAGGAATAATTTAATGTCAGACTTACTCACTCAGTCACCGACAGATTGAATAACTGACTGTCTGACTGTGAGTAGATGTGTAGTGTTTGTTGCTGCCGGTTTGTGAGGACACTGTGTGTGTGTTTCAGTCAGTGGGATGGGTGTTGAAGTGTGTGACGAGTGGTATGCTGTGTGTGTGTTTCAGTGGGATGGGTGTTGAAGTGTGTGACGAGTGGTATGCTGTGTGTTTCAGTCAATGGGATGGGTGTTGAAGTGTGTGACGAGTGGTATGCTGTGTGTTTCAGTCAATGGGATGGGTGTTGAAGTGTGTGACGAGTGGTATGCTGTATGTGTGCTTCAGTCAATGGGATGGGTGTTGAAGTGGGTGACGAGTGGTATGCTGTGTGTTTCAGTCAATGGGATGGGTGTTGAAGTGTGTGACGAGTGGTATGTGTGTTTCAGTCAGTGGGATGGGTGTTGAAGTGTGTGATGAGTGTTATGCTGTGTGTTTCAGTCAATGGGATGGGTGTTGACGTGTGTGATGAGTGGTGTGCTGTGTGTTTGAGTCAATGGGATGGGTGTTGAAGTGTGTGACAAGTGGTATGCTGTGTGTTTCAGTCAATGGGATGGGTGTTGAAGTGTGTGACGAGTGGTATGTGTGTTTTAGTCAATGGGATGGGTGTTGAAGTGTGTGACGAGCGATATGCTGCGTGTTTCAGTCAGTGGGATGGGTGTTGAAGTGTGTGACGAGTGGTATGCTGTGTGTTTCAGTCATTGGGATGGGTGTTGAAGTGTGTGACGAGCAATATGCTGCGTGTTTCAGTCAATGGGATGGGTGTTGACGTGTGTGACGAGTGGTATGCTGTGTGTTTGAGTCAATGGGATGGGTGTTGAAGTGTGTGACGAGCGGTATGCTGTGTGTTTCAATCAATGGGATGGGTGTTGAAGTGTGTGACGAGTGGTGTGCTGTGTGTTTTAGTCAATGGGATGAGTGTTGACGTGTGTGACGAGTGGTATGCTGTGTTTGAGTCAATGGGATGGGTGTTGAAGTGTGTGACGAGTGGTATGCTGTGTGTTTCAGTCAATGGGATGGGTGTTGAAGTGTGTGACGAGTGGTATGTGTGTTTGAGTCAATGGGATGGGTGTTGAAGTGTGTGACGAGTGGTATGCTGTGTGTTTTTCAGTCAATGGGATGGGTGTTGAAGTGTGTGACGAGTGGTATGCTGTGTGTTTTTCAGTCAATGGGATGGGTGTTGAAGTGTGTGAGGAGTGGTATGCTGTGTGTTTCAGTCAATGGGATGGGTGTTGAAGTGTGTGACAAGTGGTATGCTGTGTGTTCCAGTCAATGGGATGGGTGTTGAAGTGTGTGACGAGCGGTCTGCTGTCCGTGCTGTGTCTCCTCTACTCCACCTGTCTGACTCATTGGTTCATCCTCGACCACGCCTGGATGTGAGTATGCTGAAGATGATGCTTCTCTACCACAGAAAATGTCTTTCCTAGCTCTGCAGGTTTTAGATAGGGGGTGGGGTGGGGGGGGGGGGGGGAATAGTGTTCCCATACCCATGCGGTCATCGGAGAACTAGGAGTTAGAGACCTCTGCTTCTCTTAGGGCCAGTTCTACGGATGCGGAGCCTATATCCTCTCTCCTGCTGTTGTACATTCCCTGGACTGAAACAGAAACTTGTACATATTTACAGTTCTGTGGTGAAGGCAGGATGAATAAGCGCTTCACAATATCTCTCCAGAGACAGTCCCCCATGAACTTGCATACACTGAATCGTTTATTCAAACTCACCACAAACATGGACGTAGAGTAGAAACTGAACTGAGCTCGACATGAGCCTCAGAATTTGACATTTTTGTTTATTACAGTGGTCGCTGAGTATTCTCCAGACGATGCTGTGCAGTTCCATTCTTGTCTGAGACGGTGTGGCAGGGCTGCACCCCCCACTTCCTTTCATTAAATATTCTAGCATGAACCAGGCCTGAGAGATACAGACACCTGTAGAGTTAGGACGTTTTAGAAACGCTCTCAGAGACATATCCATGAAGTGAGTGAAACTATGGCTCCACTCTTCCCCTGATTCCACTCTTGCCCTTATCTTCTTGACGGACATCATGTCTTCACCCACACACATCTGTTTGTTTGTGTGTTTGGTTGTCTACCGGTCAGCAAGATCATGCAGAAAATGATTGAAGGGACGTTTTGGTTGTCTACCGGTCAGCAAGATCATGCAGAAAATGATTGAAGGGACGTTAACAGAGCTTTGCGGAAAGCTGGAATGTGGGCAAAGGAAGACCCCATGAAATGTTGGTGTGGAGACAGGTCAAAGGGCAGATCCAGGATCTGGTTGACGTAGCAGAGGTCTGTGCTGTCCTGAGTGCTTTTAGAGAGTTTACATAATGCTGGTTTTAGAGAGTTTACATAACACTGGTTTTAGAGAGTTTACATAGCACTGGTTTTAGAGAGTTTGCATAGCGCTGGTTTTAGAGAGTTTGCATAGCGCTGGTTTTAGAGAGTTTGCACAGCACTGGTTTTAGAGAGTTTACATAGCACTGGTTTTAGAGAGTTTACATAGCGCTGGTTTTAGAGAGTTTACATAGCGCTGGTTTTAGAGAGTTTACATAGCATTGGTTTTAGAGAGTTTACATAGCACTGGTTTTAGAGAGTTTACATAGCATTGGTTTTAGAGAGTTTACATAGCACTGGTTTTAGAGAGTTTACATAGCACTGGTTTTAGAGAGTTCTTGGTTCCAGTTAGGTCTCATTATATAGCTGGGCAATAAACAACACAGTGTGAGGCATTCATTGAGGATTTACTCATTTCTTCCTAATGGAACCAGATTCCACTGACACAGCAGGCAGACATGCTGACCCACCTTCATAACTTCCAATGACTCTATCCATACTGGGATTTGAGGAATTTTCCTTGTTGGTGTTCTTGAATATAATCTTTTTTCTTTTTTTTTTCTTTTACTGTGGAATGGAAGGTTGTAGGGGAAAGCACTCTGTTTGGTGCTTTTGATGGAGTTTGTGTGCTTTGAGCTTGTCCAAATTGAACAGTGGAACCGTCTCAACAATGATGCCCAGAAGTCCTCAACAGTTGGATCTTCCTAATGAACGCAGACAGAAATATTCCAGAAAAAGAAAATCTGTTTATGGAGGAGTCTGTGTTCACACGATTTTTGTCTATGGTCATTATTTTTTTACAAAAAGTAGTTCCATCACCTTTTCACATGAACCTGTATTTTAGAGAAGATACGATGTAAATCAGCTAATTGCGTTAAATGAACAAACAAGAAGCTAGACAGCATTGCCTTAAATATCAGTGAGAGTTCAGCTTGGTGTCAAAGTCAAGGTTCAGTACAAAGCTGTGGAAGACAGCACATAACATAAACAGATTGTTTCCTTTTTTTTTCAAAACTTTTCTCCACTGTGGAGTACAGGTTTGTAACAGATTTAATTAATTTTCAAAATTGAGAGGCCACACTTTACCCCTGTAATATATTCACTGCATCGCATTTTCAGCTATCATTATTAGAACGTATTTATTGTGGGTGGTCACATTGGTTTGAAACAAATAAAGATTTTTGTTTGTTTGTTTGTTGTGATGAGTTGTGATTGCTGTTTTCAGCTGGCTCCTGGCCTACAGAGACGCCCAGTCGTTCCGCTTCAGTCATTATTTTGTCAGCTTCATGTCGGAAACCACCGCCGTTCTCAGCGGCGTGGGTGGGTCACAGACAGACGGACACACTCAGTGGTGAGTGCTTTAGTGCTGAGAGAGCAAGTGAGAGGGAGAGAGAGGATATGTTTGCATGCATGCGCATGTGGGTGTGCACACACACACAGACACACGCACTCGCATGCACACACACACGCGCGCGCACACACACACACAACACACACACACACACACACACACACCCTCACACACACTCACATTCGCACATACACTCCCACACACACCACACACACACACACACACACACACACACACACACATCTGTGCACACACACACACCACACACACACACACACACACACACACACACACACCACATCTGTGCACACACACACACACACACACACACACACACACACACACACACACACACACACACACACACACACACACACACACACACATCCATGCACATGCTCAAGCAGACAAACACACACCACACACACACATGCACACACACACACACACACACACACACACACACACACACACACACACACACACACACTTACACACTTTTGCTCAGTGTGTCTTTTCTGCATGTATGTGTGTGTTTGTTTCTGTCTCTGTCCTCTCTAGCCATTACTCTGCCATTTATGTGTATACAACAAGCTATGTTTTTGTGAGGACCACTTTGTGTGTGCATATGTGTACTGTTTTTGAACAAGATCAGGAGCCGTAACGACCAACTGACTGGATGTAATTCTGCATGAATCAGCTGTGTAACATGTTTGTGTGGCAGGACACTCAGCTCCCAGAGTTCACAGATAGAGCAGACAATACGTCACTGGCTTGTGGCTGGTGTGGATCAACAGTAGATCATAGAGTGTGTGTGTTTGTCTGGTGTTACATTTATTTAAACAAAATCTTGGAAAGAAGAAAAATGTATTATTATTAAAGTTACTGTACTTTCACCATAGAGTTGTTTTTTTTTTTTACACAGCAGTTGTGATTGCACAAGCAGGCATCCTCCTCACCTTGCCATTGGCTCTTGCATCACTGGAGATGTGTGTAGAAATAGGGTATAGAAGTAGAAGCATGAGTGAGTGTAGAAACAGAAACATTTAAGGCCTGTTTCTGGTGTCCATGCATGCTCTCTCTCCATTTCCGGTAACCCCTTGTAGATGTTTCCCTGTGTCTGTTTTGTGACCAAGAACTTGTTTTAAAGCTGAGTCTCAGCATGCTAGAATATCAAGGCGTTTACTATGGCAGCAGTTTTAGTGTGTGATTCAAGCAAAAGTGAGATATGAACTTGACACAGAAAACAATGCTAACAGAAGAGAACTGCTTGACAGTATTACTGCAATGGGATGTTGGTATGCAAAATTTATCAACCTACATCAGGCATGTATGAAACTTCCAAGTAGAAGAAGCAAGTCATCAGCTTTTTCCATACTTCCTGTGTAAGTCCCTCCCAGAATTCACTGCAGTTTCAGCTTTGTTGACAGCAAGTCGAGTTTGTTCAGTGTAATTTGGACTGTCCGGCATGCAAAGGGCCAGAACTTTTTGACAGCATTCATCGATAGGAAGAATGTAGCAGCTTACTTACTTGCCCAAAACTTTCTGACAGCATTCAATGATAGGAAGAATGTAGCAGCCTACTTACTTGCCCAGAACTTTCTGACAGCATTCCTTGATAGGAAGAATATAGCAGCCTACTCACTTGCCCAAAACTTTCTGACAGCATTCCTTGATAGGAAGAATATAGCAGCCTACTCACTTGCCCAAAACTGTCTGACAGCATTCCTTGATAGGAAGAATATAGCAGTTTACTCACTTGCCCAAAACTTTCTGACAGCATTCGTCGATAGGAAAAAATGTAGCAGCCTACTTACTTGCCCAAAACTTTCTGACAGCACTTGTTGATAAGAAGAATATAGCAGCCTACATACTTGCCCAAAACTTTTTGACAGCACTTGTTGATAAGAAGAATATAGCAGCCTACGTACTTGCCCAGAACTTTTGACAGCACTTGTTGATAAGAAGAATATAGCAGCTTACTCACTTGCCAAAATGTTCTGGACAGCACTTGTTGATAAAGAAGAATATAGCAGCCTATGTACTTGCTCAAAACTTTTTGACAGCACTTGGTGATAGAAGAATATAGCAGCCTACGTACTTGCCAAAACTTTTTGACAGCACTTGTTGATAAGAAGAATATTGCAGCCTACGTACTTGCCAAAACTTTTTGACAGACTTGTTGATAAGAAGAATATCACAGCCTACGTACTTGCTTAAAACTTTTGACAGCACTTGTTGATAAGAAGAATATAGCAGCCTACGTACTTGCCCAAAACTTTTTGACAGCACTTGTTGATAAGAAGAATATAGCAGCCTACGTACTTGCCCAAAACTTTTTGACAGCACTTGTTGATAAGAAGAATATAGCAGCCTACGTACTTGCCCAAAACATTTTGACAGCACTTGTTGATAAGAAGAATATAGCAGCCTACGTACTTGCCCAAAACATTTTGACAGCACTTGTTGATAAGAAGAATATAGCAGCCTACGTACTTGCCCAAAACATTTTGACAGCACTTGTTGATAAGAAGAATATAGCAGCCTACGTACTTGCCCAAAACATTTTGACAGCACTTGTTGATAAGAAGAATATAGCAGCCTACGTACTTGCCCAAAACATTTTGACAGCACTTGTTGATAAGTGGAATACAGCGGCTTGTTTGCTTGTCTCTTTGATTGTGCTTGTGATAGATGTAAATGTAAGTGGGCTTTAAACTATTTGGAGAAGTGTATTTTTATGTTGCAGTGCATGCATCACCTCATACAGAGGGTGATCATTCCCAGGGTGATTGTGAGGGTGGATTAAAGGTGTGACGTGCCTCTGTTATGGGTCATTGTGTCTAGACCACACTTCATGTAGATGGTGCCACTTCGGATACAGTTCACCACAGAAAGAAAGTCATGAGAATGTATTTGATAATTTTAACTGGAAACGCTGAATTTTTGCCAGCACTAGCTAGCAGCAGAGCGTGGATTCTTGTGTTAACAGGCAAAAGATTTGCCTAAATCACATGAAAAAAAATGACTTCAGTTTACCTGATACACTTCTAAAAGCAACCAATCTGTTCGCATTAGTTTGTCCATCAGTAAGGGAATTGACAGGTCTGCATGGTGCGTTAGTCAATGGAGAAAGAAAAATGAGTAGAAAAGAAAAAGAAAAAAAAAAAGGTAGTAAAACTAGGAGGATGGAGAAAGAAAGAAAAAAGAAAAAAAAAGAATAAAGAAAATGGTCATGATAAAGAGGGGAGAGAAAAAAAAGAGAGAGAGAGAAGAAAAAAAGAACCAGCAAACTGACCTGGATGTCTGCACTGCATGGGCAAGGTGGGATTGCCTTACAGGACAGTTCAGAGGAGTTTGGATAGTAGACAAACAAACAGCAGTGTGGTGTGAGGAGAGAGAGCATGACGCCATGAAGAAAACTTTGAGATGCAGACAGAGGTGGAGCCTAAGCATGGGTCCAAGGAGTAGGAACCAGAGACATGGGAAGAAGGCTTGGTTCAAGCTGCCCAATCAGCCACACACTTTGAACACACAAAAGTCAGTTCAGTGGTAGTTCTGTTTGCTCTCTGTGCTGTGCTTAGTTCTTTTTGCTTTCTGTGTGGTGCTTAGTTCTTTTTGCTTTCTGTGCTGTGCTTAGTTCTGTTTGCTCTCTGTGTGGTGCTTAGTTCTTTTTGTTTTCTGTGTGGTGCTTAGTTGTTTTTGCTTTCTGTGTGGTGCTCAGTTCTTTTTGCTTTCTGTGTGGTGCTTAGTTCTTTTCGCTTTCTGTGTGGTGCTTAGGTCTTTTTGCTTTCTATGTGGTGCTTAGTTCTTTTTGCTTTCTATGTGGTGCTTAGTTCTTTTTGCTTTCTGTGTGGTAATAATAATAATAATAATGAATACTTATATAGCGCCTATTCTCGGCTAGAGACCAAGCTCTAAGCGCTTTACAATCAACACTTGTTTACACAACGGGCTGCCTACCTGGGTAGTGCCAACTGAAGAGCTGCCAGCTGGCGCTTCATTCAGTCGTTTCCCGTGTCATCCAGTCAGTATCGTTCAATATCGATCACTCATTTTCCTTACTTCCTTCATTCTTTCCATTTCTCACGCAGGGTGCATGCTATGTGTAACGTGTCATCCATACCAACGGCCAAACTGGCCTTCTCTTCCGAAAGTTGGTGATGGGATTTTACGTGTGTGCAAGATGTTATGCGTGCGTTCACACACGGAACCTCGGTTTATAGTCTCATTCGAAGGACTGTATGTGAAATGGAGTCAGAACCAATGTTAACTCCGAGGGAAAAATCCCCCTGTACCAAAACGACCCCGGCGGAGGTTCGAACCCGCAACCCCAGGATCACCAAGATTACGAGTCCGGCACTCTACCAACTGAGCTATTCCGGCTCTGTGATGTGTAGTTCTTTTTGCTCTCTGTGGGGTGCTTAGTTCTTTCTGGTTGGTGCTTAGTTCTTTTTGCTTTCTGTTTGGTGCTTAGTTCTTTTTTTTAATCTCTGTGTGATGCTTGATTCTTTTTGCTTTCTGTGTGGTGCTTAGTTCTTTTTTTTAATCTCTGTGTGATGCTTGATTCTTTTTGCTTTCTGTGTGGTGCTTACTTCTTTTTTTAAATCTCTGTCGATGCTTGATTCTTTTTGTTTTCTGTGTGGTGCTTAGTTCTTTTTTTTAATCTCTGTGCGATGCTTGATTCTTTTTGCTTTCTGTGTGGTGCTTAGTTCTTTTTTTTAATCTCTGTGCGATGCTTATTTCTTTTTGCTCTCTGTGCGGTGGTAAGTTCTTTTTGCTTTCTGTGCAGTACTTATTTCTTTTTGCTCTCTGTGCTGTACTTAGTTCTTTTTGTTTTCTGTGCGGTGCTTAGTTTTGTTTGCTTTCTGCGCAATGCTGAGTTCTTTTTGCTTTCTGTGTTGTGCTTAGTTGCTTTCTGTGTGGTGCTTAGTTGCTTTCTGTACGGTGCTTAGTTCTTTCTGCTTTCTGTGTGGTGCTTAGTTCTTTTTGCTTTCTGTGTGGTGCTTAGTTCTTTTCGCTTTCTGTGCGGTGCTGAGTTCTTTTTGCTTTGTGTGTGGTGTTCAGTTGCTTTCTGTGTGGTGCTTAGTTCTTTTTGCTTTCTGTGTGGTGCTTAGTAGCTATCTGTGTGGTGCTTAGTAGCTTTCTCTGTGGTGCTTAGTTCTTTTTGCTTTCTGTGTGGTGCTTAGTTCTTTTTGCTTTCTGTGTAGTGCTTAGTTCTTTTTGCTTTCTGTGTGGTGCTTAGTTCTTTTTGCTTTCTGTGTGGTGCTTAGTTCGTTTTGCTCTCTGTGCGGTTAATGAAATCTTTTTGGGGCCTCGCGTGTAATTCACTGAGCGGCAGTCATTGTGAATCAGAGTTGTGATGTATGCATTGCAGGTCGATGTCAGTATCCAGACCTCACCACATAGAGTTTCCGCGGTCACTGGTGGAGGTGGTCACCAACTGGAACCTCCCCATGCACTTCTGGCTCAAGACATGTGAGTCAATTGCCGGCACCACTTCCCTAGGGGAGCTGGGCCTCACTAGGGGGGTAGGGGGTGGAGGGGAGAGTGAGGAGGTGGAGGGTTGGGGGGGGAGAGTGAGGAGGGGGGACAGGAGGGCGGAGCTGTTGAAAGGGGA
>CM065734.1:59000196-59032696 GCA_033310375.1 Conus canariensis
TTTGTCCGTATCTTGTTGGTTGGTTTGTTTCTCCTGTGTGTCTCTGCCACTTATGTACAGTTGTGTTGTTCAGTTTGCTTTGATGCTGCTGTCATGTCTTTTTTTTTATGTTGTGGGTAAATGGAGAAGCAATAGGCTTGTACATGGCATACATACACACACACACTCATTCGCACATGCACACAAACATGAACATACGCCCTGGGGTACATGCGAGTGCACGCACACACACACATACACACACACATGCACATGCACTCATACAAACACACGCATGCACACACACACACATGCACACGCACACACACACACACACACACACACACACACACACACACACACACACACACACACACACACACATTTGCATGCATGCATAAAAACATGTACACAAGCACGCACACACATAATTATTGTGCTTGCACATGTGCATACATGCACACACACACACACGCACACACACACATGCACACACACACATGCACACACACACACACACACACACACACACACACACACACACACACACCAGAATGATTCGGAGGAAGGTAGGGTAATTAACACAGGGGAGGTAAAACGGCAATGTTACAAGATTTCATTGACTTGGAACGACACGAGTAGAGAACGCTTTCCTTCAGCTTCCATTGGGGAGGGCTCATTCATTAACCAATCAGTGAGGGCTTCATGTGTAGCTTTTTTAAACCAACACGTATTGCACGTTGCAACAAAATGTGACTGAACTGAAAAGAAATTTCTCAGTTTGAAAAGAAAAAGGAGAAAAAATTAGGAGATATTAAAGAGAGAGAGAGAGAATTGCTTAGAAGTATGAAAACTGTTTCATCCCATATATGTAAAAAATTTTTAGGCATCATGTCATACCCAGGCCAGTGAAATTGTCGTGGTTAAGAAGTCATACAAATTCACTGAGTGTCGTGAGGTTGACATTAAAGTGTGGTGAAAACCTGCGTCAGCATGGCTGACTGTGTTGTTTATCCTTGGTACAGGGCTACACCATGGAGCACACGCTGACCAAGTGGTACAACCTCAGCTTCCTCAGTCACAAGATTGCCTTTGGAGCCTACATCTTCCACCTGCTGATCTGAACCCCCACATCCTTACCCCTTCTCCCACCCCACCCCACCCCACCCCTGTCCTCATCAGCCTTGTTCCCACATTGCCACGACTCCTCGGTGATGGAGAGGAGCAGAGACGAGAGATTTCTCGTGTCATCCCCGAGTCATATTGAACATTGACAACATTGTGGCTGCCAAATATTTCGTGGTGATAACTTGGTGCAAAAATGTCAGGAAAATCTCCCATGTTCTCACCTGCCTTTTTTACGTTAATGATTTTTGTCACCAAAAAATGTTTTTTCAAAGAAAATGAAAACAGGCGACTGCATGCGACGAATGATTCGTCACTAAAGAGGATGCTTGGCTGAAACTTGCTGGGTGCAGTGAATCATGTTGTGATGTAATTTTCCGCCAGATGGGCCTTCATCAAGCTGTTGGAGGAGGGAGAGCGTGTGCAGGTACATCAAAGCATGTGTGTCTGCCTGACACGTTGGAATCGCTGAGCACAGGAAGGACCAGGTGATTTGGACTGAGCGGGACTGGTCATTATGTCAACGCTGTGAGGTGGACACCTCTTTGAATAATTCAGTGAAAGTTGGGGGACTCTAGAGGTAAGTGTACGGATGTGCTGGATGCTGAAAGTTGATACTGTGAACTAGTCTGGGTGCAGCCTTTGTCTTGGTACTCGAGAGTGTGAAGTTGAGTTGAAACTATCACGACAGAGGACAGAGGTACCCGCAACATCTGGTGCTGGGTCATCACAGATCATGGATGAATGGCTGCAAAGTTAATCAAAGGGTTTCTAACATTTTTCATTTGCCTGTTTATGTGTTTACCTGTGGGGAGCTTTTCAGTGGGGAGTTTTTTGTAAGTAGTCCTCCTTTGTTCGTGAGCAAGAACTGTGAGGATTACTGAGGGTGAGACGTGGAATATGTCATGAGTTGTAAACCTGCCAAAACAGCCACATTATATCTTCAGGAATTGTATTGAAACATCACAATAGTGTGCATGTCGATGGGGTTTTTTTGTTTTGTTTTTGTTTTTTTGTGTGTGTGTTGTTTTTTTTTTTTTTGGGGGGGGGGGGGGGGGTCATCAATCCCACCAGCACACAATCGCCTTCATTTTTACAAAACGGAATGGGATTTCAAGAAGCATGCTTACAAATTTGAGTGATTTGAACAAAAAAAAAATGTAATGTGTGTGTTCACTCATGGGACCGTGTGAAGAGATAATGTCCACTGCTCTGGCTGTCGGAAGGCAGGGACTGAACCCAGGGCCCATGGGGAGCAAGAGAACAAGGCTTTATCCACCTGGCCAGGCAGGCGCACACACAGTCCCTGGAGTTTCTGCACTTCTTATGCTGACGATGTACCATGGGTTCACTTAATCTCATTGGAAATGAGCTTTTTCTCTGCACTCTGTAGAATGAAGATGTGGCTGTGTTCAGTGATTATATCGTTTTGTTGTGCCTGTAGTAGATCACATGCAAAGGAAGGTCAATTCAATGAGCACTGCTGCATGTGCAGGCCACAGAGTTGACGAGATTGGGTTCGATTCTCATCACTTTGTTGTGTTCACATATGTATATGTATATACACACACGTACATGTATGTACTTGCACATGCATGTCACACACACACACACACACAACGCGCATGCATACACACACACACACACACACACACGCACACGCACACGCACTTTCACAAACTTACACCAGGCATGAAATTCCTCTGCATTCTGCACTGAACCTTGTTGTGCCATACACTAACACTCAAGTTGATCCACCCTTAAAAGAAGTAAGAAGTTTGTATCCTGCTACAGCTGGGGAACAGTCCTTTACAGAACATTCAGAACAATACATTATGCTACACTATGACTGTACGATGTTATGTCCCTCTACCCTACATTTCTCTGCCATGGCTCTTTTTTCCCTTTTTTGCAGATTCATGCCTGACACACACACATATAGATCTCATACACATGGACAACCACAGATAAAGACTTCAGCATGCATTTAATGCACACAACTGGCGCACTTCTCTCCCATCATCTTTCGACCAAGAAGGACCTCAAAGTCTGACTGCAAGAGCTGCCGAAGGAAGTGAACCACAGGGCCAGGTTGCTGTGCCCTGGCTTCATGTTGTGCAATAACATGGATCAGGGGGTGGAACTGACTGACGTTCACAGCACACACTGTACTTTATTCCTGTCAGCACACACACTGTACTTTATTCCTATCAGCACACACACTGTACTTTATTCCTATCAGCACACACTGTACTTTATTCCTATCAGCACACACACTGTACTTTATTCCTATCAGCACACACTGTACTTTATTCCTATCAGCACACACACTGTACTTTATTCCTATCAGCACACACTGTACTTTATTCCTATCAGCACACACTGTACTTTATTCCTATCAGCACACACACTGTACTTTATTCCTATCAGCACACACACTGTACTTTATTCCTATCAGCACACACACTGTACTTTATTCCTATCAGCACACACTGTACTTTATTCCTATCAGCACACACTGTACTTTATTCCTATCAGCACACACACTGTACTTTATTCCTATCAGCACACACTGTACTTTATTCCTATCAGCACACACACTGTACTTTATTCCTATCAGCACACACTGTACTTTATTCCTATCAGCACACACACTGTACTTTATTCCTATCAGCACACACTGTACTTTATTCCTATCAGCACACACACTGTACTTTATTCCTGTCAGCACACACTGTACTTTATTCCTGTCAGCACACACTGTACTTTATTCCTGTCAGCACACACTGTACTTTATTCCTATCAGCACACACACTGTACTTTATTCCTATCAGCACACACACTGTACTTTATTCCTATCAGCACACACACTGTACTTTATTCCTGTCAGCACACACTGTACTTTATTCCTGTCAGCACACACTGTACTTTATTCCTATCAGCACACACACTGTACTTTATTCCTATCAGCACACACACTGTACTTTATTCCTGTCAGCACACACTGTACTTTATTCCTATCAGCACACACACTGTACTTTATTCCTATCAGCACACACACTGTACTTTATTCCTGTCAGCACACACTGTACTTTATTCCTATCAGCACGCACACACTGTACTTTATTCCTATCAGCACACACTGTACTTTATTCCTGTCAGCACACACTGTACTTTATTCCTATCAGCACACACTGTACTTTATTCCTGTCAGCACACACTGTACTTTATTCCTATCAGCACGCACTGTACTTTATTCCTGTCAGCACACATACTGTACTTTATTCCTGTCAGCACACACTGTACTTTATTCCTATCAGCACACACTGTACTTTATTCCTGTCAGCACACACTGTACTTTATTCCTATCAGCACACACTGTACTTTATTCCTGTCAGCACACACACTGTACTTTATTCCTATCAGCACACACACTGTACTTTATTCCTATCAGCACACACTGTACTTTATTCCTATCAACACACACTGTACTTTATTCCTGTCAGCACACACTGTACTTTATTCCTATCAGCACACACACTGTACTTTATTCCTATCAGCACACACACTGTACTTTATTCCTATCAGCACACACTGTACTTTATTCCTATCAGCACACACACTGTACTTTATTCCTATCAGCACACACACTGTACTTTATTCCTATCAGCACACACACTGTACTTTATTCCTATCAGCACACACTGTACTTTATTCCTATCAGCACACATTGTACTTTATTCCTATCAGCACACACACTGTACTTTATTCCTATCAGCACACACTGTACTTTATTCCTATCAGCACACACACTGTACTTTATTCCTATCAGCACACACTGTACTTTATTCATATCAGCACACACTGTACTTTATTCCTGTCAGCACACACACTGTACTTTATTCCTATCAGCACACACTGTACTTTATTCCTGTCAGCACACACAGTGTACTTTATTCCTGTCAGCACACACACTGTACTTTATTCCTGTCAGCACACACTGTACTTTATTCCTATCAGCACACACTGTACTTTATTCCTATCAGCACACACACTGTACTTTATTCCTATCAGCACACACTGTACTTTATTCCTATCAGCACACACTGTACTTTATTCCTATCAGCACACACACTGTACTTTATTCCTATCAGCACACACTGTACTTTATTCCTATCAGCACACACTGTACTTTATTCCTGTCAGCACACACACTGTACTTTATTCCTATCAGCACACACACTGTACTTTATTCCTATCAGCACACACACTGTACTTTATTCCTATCAGCACACACACTGTACTTTATTCCTATCAGCACACACTGTACTTTATTCCTGTCAGCACACACACTGTACTTTATTCCTATCAGCACACACTGTACTTTATTCCTGTCAGCACACACTGTACTTTATTCCTATCAGCACACACACTGTACTTTATTCCTATCAGCACACACACTGTACTTTATTCCTATCAGCACACACTGTACTTTATTCCTATCAGCACACACTGTACTTTATTCCTATCAGCACACACACTGTACTTTATTCCTATCAACTGCTGCCATGTGCATCTGTTTTCCTGTACAGATATTGGAGGTCTCTGTGTTGGGTGCTTGCTCAAGGGTTTTTTTTTTTTTTTAATCTGGATTACTGTGGACTAATTTTTGGTTTTGCTTGTTCGAATGTTTTGCTTGTTTTCTTTTTTCCTCTCCCACACAGTGAAGCCTTATGTTGCCATGTCAGACGAATTACATCATCATCGCAAATATTCAAAAGATTTGATTATGTCATGGTGCAGTTGTATCCAAGTTCATACAAAAGATTCTTTTTACATACAGCATGTGTCTGTCAAAGTTGTAGTTCATACAAAAGATTCTTTTTACATACAGCATGTGTCTGTCAAAGTTGTAGTTCATACAAAAGATTCTTTTTACATACAGCATGTGTCTGTCAAAGTTGTAATTCATACAAAAGATTCTTTTTACATACAGCATGTGTCTGTCAAAGTTGTAGTTCATACAAAAGATTCTTTTTACATACAGCATGTGTCTGTCAAAGTTGTAAGGAATGTTGAAACTGGCCAGTAGAAGGAAACTCGCACAAAAACAAGGCAACAATACAATAACTGTTTACCTGCATAAGACAGGATCTGACATGATTCAGTAGTTACAGTTTTTGTTGTAAACCACAAGAGGGAGATTCTGCACAAGATTCTATTAGTCATCAGGTGTAATTTTTTTTTTTTTTTTTTTTCTTTTCAGAAAGATTACTTTGATGCTAAGTTTGATTTTGCAGAGATAAACAGTGAAGATAATTCAGTTTTGTTCTCCCATGACTACCTTGTTTTCTTCTTTTTATTCTTTCTTCTAACATCAGGAGAGATTGAGAAAGTCTAGGCTCAAAGATTGTCCCCTATATTTTATACTATTTGCATAATGTCTTGAGTTTTTAAGCAACTTTTGCCCTCCCCACACTTTCGTTTGGTTTCATTTACTACTCTTCACTGGCTGCTTTAGGGGTGCTATTGGATTCTTTTTTGCACCTTTGGTGGTGAGAACACCACAGTGTTATGGACGTGTGGTGTGTCTCTATTTGACGCCAGGAGTGCAGACACAACCAGCCGTGTCTCCCTGATGAGTTCCGACTCAGCGGACGAAAGGCCTCGGAGCAGGCAATACAAATACATCTGCCTTCAAAAGGGATTGCGATGGTTCCCTTATGCAGCTAGTGAAGAGTTTTCATATCTGTAATATATTTTCTTAATTTCATGTTCCCAGTTTCTCCATCTTCAAACTCCCCCTCCCCCTCCTTAAGTCCAAATCTTTGTCAAGTCATTACTATGAAGACAGTTCAGTTGTTGGCCTGTGCTTGTTTTTCCCCCACTATTAGATTGTTTGTCTATGTATTCGTCTGACTTTATTCAAGTTTAAAAGGCAGTGCCAGTCTTGAATAAAAGTTACTCTGTGTTAGGTTTTCTTATGGGAGCAAAAGTTACCCCACTTGTTTACTGTTTATTGTTTACTGTTTCCTACCTCATTTCATTTCCAATTCAGTTTCTTCATGTTGAAGAAAGTCTGATTTTATCTGTTGTGGAATCTTTTTATTTTAATCTGTATAGGGGGTTGACTTTGATGAGATGACAGCCGTGACGTGGCTTCTCATGGTCAGCTGGGCTCCACACAAGAGATACGATTTGCTTTGCCTGTGTCTTCCAAGATGAATTAAACCATCATTTACCAGGACAACAAGAGACGGTTTACTTTGCCTGTGTCTTCCAGGATGAATTAAACCATCATTTACCAGGACAACAAGAGACATGGTTTACTTTGCCTGTGTCTTCCAGGATGAATTAAACCATCATTTACCAGAACAAGATGGCCCACCGGAAGATTCAACACTGTCAAGAGCTAGCTGCTAATGTCAGCCATGTTGAAATGAAAATCTGGTAGGAAATCATTACTTTCTTAGTGTGGAAACAGGTGGAGCAGAGGGGTTTTCCAAAAACAGCAGTTTTCCACAAAGTATATTCATATCTAATGAGAACTATGGAAAAGGCTTGTGTTGTGAAGTACAAGTGACCGAATTCATGAGTACAATGCCATGGATGCCATGCAGAGTTTCCACTTTCCCTATCTTTAGTCAACCAAACTCATCCTTTGCCGAAACTGAAAGTGGCATCCGGTGGGGAAAAAATACTCCATGGGAATTACTTGTTTTACTAATTTTAAGGACTGACTTGGGGGCCCTCATCTCAAAGTTTACAGGCTAACATGTAGCCTAGGCTGTATTAACCACTACATTTAACCTGCGTCACGTAGAACCAGAAAATGCATACTTGCCACTTCATTGGTTCAAAAGGCAAATTTGGTTTTGAATCAACTTTGCTCGTTCTTTTGATGCATGTTGAGGCGATTTTTCTTATCTTGATTATTATTCACAGTGCTGTTTGTTAACGAGTGAAATCAATGCTGATTTACTAAAACAATCACAACAGCTAATCAAAACAATGCTCTGCGCTTTAAGTTGAAAAGTTCTCTGATTTTGTTGCTGCAACTTCCAGTTGAAACACACGCTGACAATAACTCGTGACATGTTCTGATCGATGTGCACCCAACAGGCCTGTCTGGTCAGAGCATCGCTCATCATTTCAAGATTGTGTGCTCTAACACAAGGTGGCACCAACAAGCACCAAGCTTTGCACAGTTATCACGTGTCAAATCACTTTCACGCTTATCAGATATAGTGGATTGATGAATTTCTGTCACTGTATGTCAGGGACTTGTAATAGTGATGTATTGTTGTTTAATATGTGCTAATATTGTGAATCATCCACATGGCGATGGAGGCGATGGGTGCTCACGACGTACATATACAATGTCACACATTTAGCCTGTTGTCGTGCTCGTCTTGCCCATCAGGTCACAGGTCACAGGTCACCAGTCAGGAGAGATTATAATGACTTTTTTCTTGTGTGTATGAAATGTAATTATCTGCCCTGACATGGCCCTGTGGTTGATTGAGCTGTTCATAACATGAATTTAAATGGAATACAGGGCTTCTGAAAACGCAAAAAATTGCGTACAGTACGCATTAAAACTGTACGGGACACACTATGTGTCCGTGTAAGGGGTCCCCAGGGACCCCTTCAAATTTTGGTGAAGTCAGACATAACGTGAGAAAAGACTGCCTTCAACATCGTAAGTTGGGTGCCGTAACATCGTAGGTCTGCTACACTTCGGACCGAACCCATCCCTTTTCAAGTTAGAACAGTAACAAAGCGAGTAGGGCAGCCTCCTAACAACATAAGTCGGTCACTTTTGTCGTCTGCTGAGGCTGACTGACTAAGCTTAACGCTAGGCCACAGCCTCGTTTTCAGTTGACTGAATTTTCCTACTTTGAGCCATGTGATGTCACGATGACGCTTTTCATTTTCCCAGCAGGAGAGAGGCATTTCCGTGAAGCCTTTGTTTCCAACATGTCTCTCGAAGCGTGGTTAACGAAATCATCGTCGCAAAAGCGAAAAAGCGTAGCGAAAATTTAGTGCTTGTGTAGGGATACAATTTTTTATGTTTATTTTGTTGTTTTTATTGTGACGATGTGTCTGTGACAATTGCAGTGCGCGTGCAGGGATGCAATTTTTTAACGTTTATTTTGTTTTTATTGTGGTGTAGGGACCCCTTAATGTTAGCCTGGGACCCCTTAAAAATCTGATGAAGGGGTCCCTGGGACCGGAAAGATTTTCACCCCAGCAGAAGCCCTGGAATATATATTAAACGAGTTTTAATGACAATGTTGAAATTGTCATTGGCTTAACCCTTTCCATATGCTATGGGAGCATATGTGTAAGAGAGACGAACCAGTTGCTTCCTTTTGCATTAGATGCCAATTTCAAAGGGTTTTGTGTATGTGTTTGTGTGTGTGTGTGTGTGTGTGTGTCTGTGTGTGGTCCTGTAGTTTGTGTGAAAATAAGTGAAAGTGTTGAAAGCCCTGTAGGCTCAATGGCAGGTGAAGTCCCATCCTGTCCATGAACAAGGATCCAAGGTGTTGGCAGTTTCTGTGCACAGCTGCACCCAGGCCCATCATGCTGTATGTCCTACAGTTAAGACTTCACCAGTGCCATAAGAGCATGCAGTGGGTTTTCCCTGTACTCCCTCCTTTTAGTAGTTCCCCAGGAGAATGCAGACCGCCTTCTGCAGAGTATTGCTTCATGCATCTTACATGTGTGTTATTTTGTATGTCTAAAAGGGGTCAGATCTGTCAAAAATTCCATGGTCTGTTTCATGTTGTGTGATCTGATGAATAAGCATCACTGTGTACCACGCTTTGTGAGTTTGTTTGTATTTGGGGTCATTGTTAGTGGCGATGCTGTCTGTTCCAGTTCATGAGTTTAGTATAAACAAAGAGAAAAATGTTCCAGAACTACAAGCAGTTAGAACGGGAGGCAGTGTTACCTAAGCCTCTCTTTGCCTACACCATCTGACATGACGTCTTGTCATCCATGCGTTTTAAAATCTGGAACGTGAGCAATAGAATTTCATACAGGAAAGCTGGCAGGAAGAAATTAAAAGGGGACGCAGTCTTTGATAAACAACTTAAGAAGCAGGTTATTGATGTTGTATTTAATTACTTTGTTTACTGATGAGATTAGTGGAAATAGGTCTAGACATAATTATAATTGTGTCAGGCAGTGAGAGGGTTAAGGAGTGAATCTAATGTTGTCGAAGACAGTAAAGCTCTGGAACTGCAAGTCATTTAAAAGCGAGGCAGGCTTACTAGGGAAGTTCCAGTGTTTGGAAGTTTCAGTGTGCCAGATTTTTTGTACAAAGAATGGGAAAGAAACATACAGTGTAAGACAGTGATAGTGCCAGATCAAATGATAGCGAATGTGTTCTGTCAAAGACAGACAAATATGCACTGTATGAAACACTGCTCTCCATATGTATCAAACACTTGCAGCCCCATATGTATCAAACACTTGCAGCCCCATATGTATCAAACACTTGCAGCCCCATATGTAGCAAACACTTGCACCCCTATATGTAGCAAACACTTGCAGTCCCATGTGTAGCAAACACTTGCAGCCCCATATGTAGCAAACACTTGCAGCCCCATAGGTATCAAACACATGCATTCCAACATGCTATACCGAAGTATGTTACCTACTGTCTTAAGCATGCTCAGACAACAACAAACGTGATTTCTCAGATAACACAACATACCTCCCATGTAACATGTACTGTTGTCACTGTTCATAATCAAATGCACTCTATGTTGCTGCCTTTTTATAACCACCATGTTCATCTCTGGGTGTGTAGATTATATCCAGTGCACACAGAGTCAGAAATAAGAAAACTACTACTACAACTAATACTAATACTAAAATTAACAATCATAATATATATATATATGACTATAATAGTAATATTAATGATAGTAACAAAAGTAATAGAAATCAAAGTAATAAGAATGATGAGTAGTTGGAAAGGAATGGAACTAAGTGAGTTCAAAGCTAAGAGTACTGTCGAAAGAGAAAAACGGGTGAAAAAGAAAGAAAGAAATATATGTTAAAAAGAAGGTATAAGTATTGGAAAGAAAAGGGCAGAACAGATAAGTAAGTAAAGAATATATTGACAAGGAAAATTAAGATGGTCAAGGGAGGAGAGAAGAGAGGACAGCTGTAACATGTACAACAGGTAAATGGTGATAATCTGGTATTGTGTCTGTGGACAGTACTGTGGGCCAGTGCTGTGGGGGTAGATGGGTACATGCTGTTTCTGGATGTTGATGTCAAGCGGGTGGAGGGTTCTAAGTCTGGCAATAAAATAGGATTCCTGCATGCTGTACTCAAAGTTGTCTCTCTCTGTGACTGTCGAAGCACCAGGACTCTTGACGTGACTGGTGATGTGTTGGGAATGGTTGAAGTGCAGAGTGAGTGGTTTGAATTGGTGATGGTGGATGTCAGCCAGGTGTTAAGAAACGTGTGCATCATGTGTTCAGGATATCTCACCAATGCAGATCTTACCACACAGTTCACACTGGATAGCATACACAGTGTTGTGGCTCTGATGGGAGAATATGCATTTAATGTTGAACAGGCCTTTGGGGCCATGTAGGACTATCTGGCTTGGTGAGAGGACAGATTTGCTGTTGGGTTTTTGAGCAGTGAAAGCTATGGGGGTGACTTATGTGTATGATTTTTGAGTGTGGAGCACACTTGTGGGTCTTTGAGGTTTTTGTCAGGCCAGAAAGCAACCATGGGTATGGTCACAAAGATATGTTCATGATCTTCTACTGTGTGCTAGTTGAACCTGAGAGTCCTGCACAAAGATATGTTCATGATCTTCTACTGTGTGCTAGTTGAACCTGAGAGTCCTGCACAAAGATATGTTCATGATCTTCTACTGTGTGCTAGTTGAACCTGAGAGTCCTGCACAAAGATATGTTCATGATCTTCTACTGTGTGCTAGTTGAACCTGAGAGTCCTGCAGATAGGAAGTGTGGGTGGGTGGAAGAGGAGGAGGGCAGTGGGGGTTGACTGTTTCTTTCGGAGACTGGGCTTCCAAGTTAGTAGTTCTGTTTGAAATGTGTCATGTTTGTTTTGTTGGTTGTTTGTTCTTTCACTTGGAGGCTCAGTAATTCTATTTGGTTTCGGTGTTTCTGTTCCACCTGCAGTCACCTCACTTTGAAACCAACCTTTGAGAGTGACTTTTCCAACCACAGGAGGAATGAACTCTTTTTGAGAGTGTGTTGAAACCAGCCTTTGAGAGTTACTTTTCCAACCACAGGAGGAATGAACTCTTTTTGAGAGTGTGTTGAAACCAACCTTTGAGAGTGACTTTTCCAACCACAGGGGGAATGAACTCTTCTTGAGAGTGTGTTGCTGAACACATTCTGAGTGATTAAGTGCTTGAAGGAAGGGTCACTTGTGTGGGGCTTGACCATGAAGGAGGGGGTGGGGGTGGAGGAGGAGGACTGGAAGTGTGGAGCGGAGGGTGATAGAGGGGGACGGGGTTTGGGTGAGACGATAAGAGGGGAAAAAGGAGCTTCATGTGATTTGATAAGCAGACCACCATTCAGTTGCTGTCTGCGACCTTATCAGCGATACTGTGTGCATGCCTTTACCAAATCAGTCTTCTGTACGTTCAGAAGGGAGGTTGGGGGTAGGGGAGGGGGGGGGGGGGGTGAAGAAAGGGGAAGGAGGAGGGACATGATTCTTTGAGTCATATGTGTATGTGCAAGATTATGAGGGTTTTTAGGGTGAGGGGTGGGGGTGTGAGTATGTGTTTGCATGCATGGACATATATGTGGAGGCGTGCACAGGTACATGAAATTGTGTCTACACATGAACAAATGGACTCGCCTTTTTAAAAAAAAAATGGTATGTGCATACATATTCCAACATCTTTCATCTGATCTAGGATTTTACGGAAGAAAGATTTTTAATGCACTTTCTGGTACGCTTGTAGAAGATGTATTTTAAAGAGATGTGTGAAAGGTTTTTTTTTTTTTTTTTTTTTTTTTTTTTGTTGGTGATGACTTGTGAGTTGATTTTAATGTGGTGACAGCCCTGATATGGCCCTTTGCGGTCGGCAGGGTATAAGCAACATTACCTTACCTTACCAGTATTGAGCTCAACAACAAAGAAAAAAAATCTCCCTGGTAACAAAAATATTTTTCTGATTTGGTATGAATCTTTACATTTTTTTTGTTTTGTTGTGTATTTTGTTTGTTTGTTTTTTAGTAAAGCGTATGATTTTTAAAAAAAAAAAAAAGTCACAGTTTTGCAATAAATGTGTATCCAGATGCTGTATGTTATTTTTGGAATTATTTATTGCTACTGCTTCATAGACTTGTTTGTTGATTACGAATTCATTATGTTAACAATTTGAAATGTTTGTTTTATTTGTCTTTATTTCTCAGCTCTTGTTTTCTCATTGGTATGTGGTTTTGATGAAATTGGCAAGGAATGATGACCTCTTGGTAGAGAAAAATGTAAAGAGAGGCTTCGAATAGATCCAGACACATATATAGCTTCCACCCCCCACCCCCACCCCCCCCCCAACCCCATTCTGAAAATAACAAATCATAAAGTACTATGTAAAGAGAGGCTTCGAATAGATCCAGACACACATGTAGCCTCCACTAACCCCCCACCCCCCCCCACCCCCAACCCCATTCTAAAAATAACAAATCGTAAAGTACTTGAAATTCTGCTGAGGGAAGTGGGGCAGCAGGTCTGGGTGGGTTGTTATTGGCTGGTTTGTTGTTGTTGTTGTTCGTTTGTTTGATAGTAGAAAAATGTCGTTCATTGTTGATTTGGTTTTTTGATATGGAAAAAACTCATTCTCCAGTTGGACAGTGTAGACAATGTGTGGGACAGCATGTTTAAGGGAATCCCTCGCCCTCCTCCCCTGCCTCCCATTCCTCCCCTGCCCCACCCAACACCCCCATCCCCCACCCCCAGCACCACCACCTCTCCATCTCCCTCACCATGTCCCAGCATGCATTTTGACATACATGTATGCCAGTGGAGGCGGCCAATCACTGTCTGGCTTTGAATGCATTTACGTCTTCTGCTTTCATTTCTCCTTCTTTTTTCTGTTTTTGTTCTTCTTCTCCTTGTTTGTATTTTGGGAATGTTCGTAGATTTGCAGTATGAAGAACGCTGTTCAAGAGATGTTCTTTATTTTGTTATCTTACATCTTTTTTCTGTTTTTGTTCTTCTTCTCCTTGTTTGTATTTTGGGAATGTTCGTAGATTTGCAGTATGAAGAACGCTGTTCAAGAGATGTTCTTTATTTTGTTATCTTACATCTTTTTTCTGTTTTTGTTCTTCTTCTCCTTGTTTGTATTTTGGGAATGTTCGTAGATTTGCAGTATGAAGAACACTGTTCAAGAGATGTGCTTTATTTTGTTATCTTACATCTTTTTTCTGTTTTTGTTCTTCTTCTCCTTGTTTGTATTTTGGGAATGTTCGTAGATTTGCAGTATGAAGAACGCTGTTCAAGAGATGTTCTTTATTTTGTTATCTTACATTTTTTTTCTGTTGTGTCAGGTTTTTGTGTGAAGGGGAAGAGATATTACTCATGAATGACAAAAATGCTGATATGTCGATCATCCCCAAGCCCCTCTAGCAAAGCTGAAACTGAGAACATAGAAATACATTCTGCAGTCCGTTATGCCCTTCTCTCATGCTGACCTGTCTCTCATTTCCCTGAATCATCTGTGTTGTGAGTTTTTGCCAGTGTTTTGCAGTGCCATTGAGCTGTGTGATGAACTAACAATAGCGTCTATTGCTGCCAGCACAGTTGTCTTTTCATGCTGTAGCTGTCGTCATCACCAAGCATACAGTCCGGGTGGAGGGAGGTGGACAGGGGCATTGTCCTGTATCTGTGAACCCGAACTGGCTCAGCTGGTGGTGCAGGGTCCTTGAGGCAGGTACCCTTACGGTGACTGGATATCCATTTTCATGTGGACTGCTTGGACCGGCACAGGGGGGAAGGAGACTTAAAACATGACTGTATGTGTGGGACAGCTGGAGATCAGGGTTGAAAAATAAATCAAGGAAACAAAAACAAGAAAAAAAAGAAAGAAAAAAAAAAGAAAATGGAATCCACATCATAAGAGATGGTGCTGATTCCACAGAATCTGTTTTTTTTTTTTTTTTTTATAAATGAGGATAGTGTCAGTCTTTGGATGGGACATGTACGAAGATAGGCATGGGTAGAGTACGTAACAACTGGGAATGATGTTGGGACAGGATGACTTCTATGGGAAAATAAAAGAATATGGGAAAATAAAAGGGGAAAAAAAAGTCAGTTAATGTCCATGGCCTGTTGGTGGTATGTCTCCCATACTGTTCAAGCCATCCGTTCAGTGCACAGCTGCATCTGGGTCATCCTGTTTCAGTGCTGGGACCAGCCGTCTACAGGGAGCATCAGCAAATGAAAATGGTGCTGAATCACTGTCTTTATTGTGTTGAACGTATCTGTGTAAACGCGGACATGCTGTTTGTCTTGATGTGGTGGCCTGGTGACCACACATACATGAAATACACGCACTCTTTGCCTGTGGTTGATACCTAACTGATTGATGGGTTAATTGGCTGATTGATCAAATTTTTTTCATTTTCTTTTTCTTTTCTCAGTTCATTTGCTGAAAGCAATATTTATTACAATAGTTAGGTATTCATTTTAACTATTGATTTGGATGGCTGTTGCCTTATAAGTTTATTAATTTTGTGCTTTGTCTTGGATGTATGTTGTATTGAATTATATATCTATTTATTGATTCATACTTTTATTCAAGACTGCTTTTTCCTCATGCAATTCCTACGCACTCTGAATTCTGTATTATGCTGTCATCCACAATAATGGGTGACTGCAATTTTATTATACATTGCTGGCTGTATCGTTGTCATCCTATTTAACATTGCTGCTGCTGCCTTCAGTTCATTTATTATTTTTGTGTCGGTTTTGTTGTTCTGTTTTGTTTTTTCAATAATTGATGTTTTTCAGTGATGAATATCATTTTGACCTTCAAGCTGTTACCTTGCTTTGACGGGTTTTCAAAGAATCTCTGGTATGGGTTAAGAATTCAGGACTGCTTTTTTTTGCTTGTTTGATTTGTGTACAATTGGTGTTCACTCTTTTGCATGTGAAAATCCATGGTCAGCCCCTTGTGAGAATGGTTAGGTGAGGTGAGAATGGTTAGGTGAGGTGAGGAGGGAAGGGGAAGTGCATAGCAGAGGAAGGAGGGCAAGGGTGGGGGGGGGGGAGGTGGAGGTGTAGGTGGGTGTGAGGAGGGGGTGGTGTCTTTCAGTATGCATTGTATCCTCCATCCTCCGGGAGTTCGGTGCTAACATCTTTTTTTTTTCTGCCTGCTTCTCTGACTTGTACTTCTATTTTTTTTTTTTTTTCAGACTTTAACCTTTAACTGTTGTCCACTGTTTGATCTGTCTTTATAGAAAGTCTTTACACTTTTTTTTAATGTTTTTTTTAAAGCATTTTTGACAAGGTTTTTTTTTTATGGATCTGACGATGAAATGGTGAGATTAGTATCCAGAGTGAACACGTGTCCATGTTCCAGTGTCTGTGTCACCATAGGTCTTTTTTGGTTTGGTTTTTGTTTTAAACAGGAGCCATGATTGTTTTAAATTCATGTCGGCAATTTTTATTGGTATTGAAGGCAAGAAGTGAAGTAGAATAGTTGACACTCTCAGCCTGATCACTCTCAGTTTGGTCTGCTTCCATGACGTCAGTGTTTCATTTTGATCTGACTTCACATTGCCAGTAGTTCATTTTGATCTGACTTCACATTGCCAGTAGTTCATTTTGATCTGACTTCATTATGTCAGCAGTTCATTATGATCTGCCTTCATGACGTCAGTAGTTCATTTTGATTTGCCGTCATGACGTCAGTAGTTCATTTTGATTTGCCGTCATGACATCAGTAGTTCATTTTGATTTGCCGTCATGATGTCAATAGTTCATTAAGATCTGCCTTCATGACGTCAGTAATTCATTTTGATCTGCCTTCATGACATCAGTAGTTCATATTGATCTGCCGTCATGACGTCAGAAGTTCCTTTTGATCTGCCTTCATGACGTCAGTAGTTGATTTTGATTTGCCATCATGACGTCAGTAGTTCCTTTTGTTCTACCGTCATGACGTCAGTAGTTCATTTTTATCTACCGTCATGACGTCAGTAGTTCATTTTTATCTACCGTCATGACGTCAGTAGTTCATTTTTATCTACCGTCATGACGTCAGTAGTTCATTTTGATCTACCGTCATGACGTCAGTAGTTCATTTTGATCTGCCGTCATGATGTCAGTAGTTCATTTTGATCTGCCGTCATGATGTCAGTAGTTCATTTTGATCTGCCGTCATAATGTCAGTAGTTCATTTTGATCTGCCGTCATGACGTCAGTAGTTCAGCTATCAACGCTGTGGATAATGTGGGGCCTGCGTTGTTTGTTTTGGTGTCTTTGTTGTTGTTGTTATTTTGGTTTTAATTTTTTCACCACATGACTTTGTTGTGTTGTTATTTTGGTTTTAATTTTTTCACCACATGACTTTGTTGTGTGTGTGGTGACAGCTCTGGAAGGGCCCCTTGAGGCTGGCTGGACTGATGAAGCAGAAACTGAAGCAGATGTCATGGTTGGATTGTGTCACACACACACATATTTATGCACAGTGCTTCCTTTTTATGATGATGATGATTCTTTTTTGATACACATGTATGTGAGTGTTCATGAGTTAATTTGCGTATGTTATATTTGTGAGTCAGTGTGTGTGTATAATTTTTTCTCCTTCGGTCCTTATACTGTATACTGTGTTGCAGGGTGTTACTTTATCATTACGAAAGTGCGAAACTCGGGCCTCGCTCCTTTGCTGCTGATTAGTTTTGGCGTGTTCATTTTGCCCTGTCCTCAGTCTTAAGGACAGATAGGGTCATCCCTTCCTTGTCGGTCAGATTTCAAGCTGTTGGTGAAGGCAGATCTGTAGCATCACCGCTAAGATGTAGTAATTTTGGGCAGGTTTATAACATCACCACTAAGATGTAGTTATTTTTGGCAGATTTGTAGCAACACCACTAAGATGTAGTTATTTGGGGCAGATCTGTAGCATCACCACTAAGATGTGGTTATTTTTTTTATTTTTTTTACTTTTGCAGATTTGGTGCATCGCCACTAAGATGTAGTTATTTTTGGCACATTTTTAACGTCACCACTAAGATGTAGTGATTTTTGGCAGATTATAGCATCACCATAAGATGTAGTAATTTTTGGCAGTTTTATAATATCACCACTAAGATGTAGTAATTTTGGGCAGATTTATAACGTCACCACTAAGATGTTGTAATTTTTGGCAGATTTATAACATCACCACTAAGATGTAGTAATTTTGGGCAGATTATAGCATCACCATAAGATGTAATTTTGGGCAGATTTATAATATCACCACTAAGATGTAGTAATTTTGGGCAGATTTATAACGTCACCACTAAGATGTAGTAATTTTTGGCAGATTTATAACATCACCACTAAGATGTAGTAATTTTGGGCAGATTTATAACATCATCACTAAGATGCAGTTATTTTGGGCAGCTTTATAACGTCACCACTAAGATGTAGTAATTTTTGGCAGATTTATAACATCACCACTAAGATGTAGTCATTTTTAGAGAAGGGAAATATCATGCGTTGCCCCCCTGTGTACACATGTACACGCTGGCTTCAGTTGCACCTTGCTGTTGTTGAGCATTCCAGGTTTGGGATATGTCGACGATCAGGTGGGATTCCTGAGTAGGTCAAAAGGTTAACAGACGAGAGACTAAGTGACTGAAATCAAGTTTTGATTCCAAAGATTGTGGAAAAGACATAGCGAGTGTATCTGATTGATAAGGCCCTGTGTGTGTGTGTGTGTGTGTGTGTGTGTGTGTGTGTGTGTGTGTGTGTGTGTGTTTGAGTGAGTGAGTGTGTGTGTGTGTTTGAGTGTGTGTGTGTGTGTTTGAGTGTGTGTGTGTGTGTGTGTGTGTGTGTGTGTGTGTGTGTGTTGTGTTTGAGTGAGTGAGTGTGTGTGTGTGTGTGTGTGTGTGTGTGTGGAGAGAGAGAGGGAGAGAAAGAGAGAGAATTTGGCCACAAAATGATTCACTAGAATACACCTGTTGTCGATGTTGTGGTTTCATTGGTCAGTAGGGCAGTGTTGTGGATTTTTTTTTTTTTTTAAAGGTGTTGACATGTTTTTGTTTTTGCATTATCCTCACTTTTTTTTTTTTTTTTTCGTTTTCCTTTTTAACAGCCTGAGAAAAATCAAGCCAAGGGGTAGTGAACTGAGAACTTCCTTGTTTTATCTGCTGTATGGATGCCAATTTGTTTAACCCACTTTGTTATCAATAACTTCATAGTTCGCAAATAGATTCAAGTGGTGTGTGTGTGTGTGTGTGTGTGTGTGTGTGTGTGTGTGTGTGTGTGTGTGTGTTTCCCCATCCCAAGACTGCATTTGGCTGAGCGTTTAGGAGTAACTGAGAAATTATTGTATTAACAATCATCCTTTTTTGTTGTTGTTCTATGTTGCTTTAATCATGTTAAGCTGGCATTGCTTTAATCATTTTTTGACATTTTACTTTAAGTGGCACTCTGTGCAACAGCAAGAGCCACATGGCACAGCATGTCTTTATTATGCTGTGTGTCCCAGTGGCGCTATGCCGTGCCTGACTTCTTTTCCGTGTGCTTAGCAGGGGGGATAAAGGCCATCAGTGCGGAGGGAGAGTCGGAGGAAGAGGGGAAGGTGGGATGGGGGTGGGGGCGGACAAATACTTATCCAGAGGAAAATAGGGCTTGTCTCAAACTGTCTTGGATCATTTGACAAAATCTATCCATTGTGTCATGTGCCGTTCTTCCGTCATGTTATCAATATCCACCTTCAGGTGCATCTTTTTCTGTTCTTTCTCGTTCTTCAGTAATATTCCGCCTTTCTTTTGTTAAATTGAGCTGAAAGGTGGAAGCCATCAGCAGAGATTAGTTTTCATTGCGAAAGAAGTGGCGGTTCGCCCAAGTCTGTTGTTTAGTTTGTTTGTCCGCAAAATGCTGCAGGAACTAGTGAAGCAGTTGGAAACAACCCTGTGGGGAAGATAGGGTGGGCCTCGTGGACGAAGCACTTACACTTTGGTGCGGATCGAAGTGTGGATCCATTGGCAAGGTTGTGAGAAAAAAAACCAAAAAAACTTTTGAGTTAACGAAGCTGGGTTGAAAGATGGCATATGGCTTAGGAACGAAAGAGAGAAAAGAAAGAAAGAAAGAAATGGAAAGAGGCAAAAGCTTGTGGAACGGTTTATTGCATTTTAACATTTCACGTTTGTTATCTTCTTTGTGAATCTATCATTTTGCAAGGAACTTGCAGTGAAATTTAGTGTCTTGTTTGTGATCGTATCCATCATGTTACTGAGTCTTTTATTTCTCCACAGAGTGCTTTGTGTGAATTGGCCATCAGGTGCTGCTTGCTCATGCTTATTGATCATGTTGGAACCACTGCACCCCGTGCTCTTCACCGCCATTGCTGTGACATCTCTATGCCGTTGACCAGACCACGTGCTCCACGTGATGACATTCATACTGTGGCCTTACTCGCAGACTGACTTGGGCAACAAGAAACCGGTCGTCGGGCTTGCCAGCGTTTGGGACATGTGTCAGCTTGCCGTCTCATTCTCTGGTAATCCTGTTTGATAAAGTATAATGTGCTGGGATCCACTTGCCTTTGTGCCATTTTCATCTACCTGTAGTGTGTCACTGAAACACAACTGAGTGCAGCTGAAATGAAGCTGATGAAACTGCCAAAATTGTTTCAGTGTAGCTGACGTTCTTTTTCAACTGTAGCCTCAGTTGTAACGAAACCATCTGTTGCAATTTCAGCTGAGAGGGGGTGAAAGGGAATCTGCAGTAGTACAACAGGGCTTCGTTGCAGCCAACTTCGACACAGGCAGCTTTGACGGAGTCCAAGTCCTCCCCCCAACCCCGCCCCCCCCCCCCCCCCCCCCCCCTCCCTTTCAGTGTTGTATTTATAACGTCCAGTGATTGCTGAAATAGTCGGTCTGTTCAGCATTAAGTGGCTGATGATGACATAATCACTGCAATAATTCCATCCCCTTCAGCTGAGATTAATGAGGAATAGTGAATATTTTGCTCTTGGGTTCCCACTTGGGTTGAATTTGGGAAATTCCAAAAGTGTGGGCAAAAAAAAAGCATACTATTTGAACAGTTGATAATTGTACAGTGATTTACAAGTTGGCCAAAGTAGACATTGGAAGTCTGGAAAATCAAATTTATGAAGTGTGTTTTACCAGTGGCGGGCGATGTCGTTGAATGATAATGTTGACTGTCAGACTGAAACAGGAGTGGTGTATGGTCGGCAAAGAAAACATGGGATATGGAGTGTTTTGTCAAACATGTTTAGTTTCTCTTCGCTATCTGTGCCTGTTTTGAAATCCACCAGACTTGCTTTTATATCTGTGTACAACACTGAAAGCACGTAAATCCTCATGCCTGACGACAAGTTTAAAAGCACATAGAGATGTTGCTTATGGTACCCAGTCACCTGGCACATATGCACACAAAATGCACACAGAACGAACAATAGCTGCTGCTGCTGTGAGCATCTCTCAGCTCAGGGTATGTCGGCGATCTTTTGGTGTGTGTGTGTGTGTGTGTGTGTGTGTGTGTGTGTGTGTGTGTGTGTTGTTGTTGTTGTTTGTTTTGTTTTGTTTTGTTTTGTTTTTTCTTTTCTTTATTCTTTTTCTTTAAGGGATATTTGTTTCGTGTCTCTCGTCTTCATATATGCTAGGTGACTGGGTTCTGCAAGCATCATCTATTAGAGTTATGCGCCTTGTGAGCAAGAGTTATTTTTCTTGTCTATTATTTACCGTGTATGTCTCCCTACCTCAGTTAGAGTTTCTTTTCTATTAATGTCCATTAAAAATTAAGATGAAATTTCATGCTATTATTGACTGCTTCAGATCATTTTGCTGGGGTTTTTATTCTTGAAATTGGTATTTATTTGCTGTACAGTTGTATCATCTCAGACTCTCTCTCTCTCTCTCTCTGTCTCAGTCTCTCTCTCTCTGTCTTTCTCTTGCACCATTTTTATTCAAACACTTTGTCTTTTTTTTCCTCTCTCTCCTCTCTCTCTCTCTATCTCTGTCTCAGTCTCTCTCTCTCTGCTCTCTCTCTCGCACCATTTTTATTCAAACACTTTGTCTTTTTTTTTCCTTCTTACTTACATATCACCATGTGGATATGATTTGTTTGTTTGTTTGTTATTCAAAATCATTTTCGTCGCTTTTAATGAATGTATGCTGATATTCTCATGACTGGGTGTGGGGTACATGACATGAATGTGCGGTGCATCAGGTCAGTGTGTTTTATGATGATGCACCATGACGTGGTATTGAGGAAGCACGCAGGTGTGCGTCCTCCGTGGGGTGATTGTATGATTACAAACCTTTTCCTGTTGTGAACATGGTGGTGATGTTTGGGCAGATAAATGGTCAAAACTTTTTTTTCTTAATCATCTGTATGTGTGTGTGAAATAATATCAAGCTGTTTGTGTGGTGTGTGGGCACAAATGTTATGTGCATGCGTGCTTACTCTCTCTCTCTCCCTCTCGCTCTCTTTCCCTCTCTCTGTGTCACACTCAGCGGCAAACAGACACACACACACAGACAACGTGTTTAGCATAAATATGCACACACTCGCGCACACATATGCCTGCAGCATCTCACACACACACACACACACACACACACACACACACACACACACTTGCACACACACACTCGCGCACACACACACACTCGCACACACACACACACACACACACCAACCCGGATCAAACAGAATTCCTTTGTCTTGGCACGTCTAGGACAAACTCAAGTTACGCCAGAGAGCAAACGAACCAAAGGAGCCTTCAAGCGGGCATGTATACACATGCGCACAGATCTTGGCAGGTATGCTCACACACACACTCACACACACACACGCATGCACGCACGCACACACACACACGCGCGTGCGCGCACGCACGCTCGCACATGTACACACAAGCACGCACACACACGCATGCACGCACGCACACACACACACACACACACAAACGTGTCCACCTCTCTGCTCCCGTCTTTCTCACTCTCTCTCTCTCTCTCTCTCTCTCTCTCTTGCCCTTCCCATCGTTCTATTTCTTCTTCTTTTGGGTTGTTTTCCTCTGGCTTGCCTTTGTTCCCCTCCTCTGCCCCTTTTCTTTATTCTTCTCCTTTTTGTCTCTTTATTGGCTGACACCCTCAGCACGGGTGAATCTTTTCCGCCACGAGGATGTCAACAGTTTGCCTGCCTGCTTTTGGATCTGTGCCTTGAAATATACCCGCGCTATTAGGCTACTTTCTATGACACATGACAATGATAGCATTGAAGTCTTTGCAAACAGTGTGCGTTGAATCTGGAGTTTTAAGGGATGTTCTGTGGTCTTGGTTTGGGAGAAGCAGAGTTGGATAATGTGTTGTCAGTGGGGTTAATCAATGATTCTGGACAAAGTTTTGATTTTTCTCTGTTGTGAAAATGGTGAGTGTTTGAGAAAAAAAAAGGTCGAATGAAAAGTCTATCAAATCTCAGGGAGGGAGAGAGAGAGAGAGAGAGGGGGGGGGGGGGTGGGGGGTTAGTGGTCAAATAAAAAGTCTACTATATCTCTGAGAGAGAGCGAGTTACATATTTTTGGGCCCACAAGCACACACACACACATGAAGCGGTGAAAGGAGGAAAGAGAGAGGGGAGGGAAATGAAGGGGGGGGGGGGGGGGGGGGGGGGGGGGGGGGGGGGGCAGAGGGGATGGAGGTGGGGAGGGTCAGTCATCCAGTGCGTTGCAAACAGAAACAAATATCGGACAAAAGAAAAATTCAGCATAATTAGTATCAGTGAAAAGGTACGATCAATACGCTGAAGACAATCAAGATCTCTCCTACAAGAAAGAGAGAGATTAGGTGATTTGTACGGCATCATGGTGCTTGTCCGTACTTTTCTTTTCTTTTCTTTTCCTCTTCTTCTTTTTTTCTTTCTTTTTTGTGTTTGTTTGTTTTTGCTTTAAGATATTGCCCTCCACAATGGCCGGCTGCAAATGACCTTCACAATAAATGTGGAGAGAGAAAAAAAACAAAACGAATGCTCGGGATCTTCTGTTGTATGGAGACATTATTTTTTTTTAGAGCGCTTTTGGACTACTGGCACTGGTACTGGCACCGCTGCTGGTACTGGTACTGGTTCTGGCACTGGTATTGGTTCTGGTACTGACATGGGCACTGATACTGGCACCGGTACTGGCACTGGTATTGGAACTGGCACTAGTACTGGCACCGGTACTGGAACTGGCACTGGTACAGACACTTGTACTGATACTGGCATTGGTACTGGTACTGGCACTGGTACTGGCACTGGTACTGGCATTGGTACTGGTACTAGCACTGGTACTGGCACTGGCACTGATACTGGCACTGGCACTGGCACTAGTGCTGGCACTGGAACTAGTACTGGCACTGGTACTACCAATGGTACTGGTACTGGCACTGGTACTGATAAAGGTACTGGCACTGTTACTGGTACTGGCACTGGCACTGGCACTGGTGCTGGTACTGGGTGTGACAGTGTTGTGGTCAGTCACAAGCAGTGCCATGACAGAAAGACCACTGACATGAAGCAAAGCTCTGAATCAGTAAATAAATGAACGTTTACGAATGCAAAAAATATATTTGAAAAACAAACACGCGCAGCTAATGTTAGCTCACGCGTCCTCACGTTAATGCGCTGGCTAAAGCCGCATTTACACCGGGGCTAGACCGGTTTGAGACTAGTTAAAAGCCGGACTCTTGAAAGTCGCAAAATGCTAAGTTCGTAAAAAAAAAAAAAAATTTAAAGAAAGAAAGAAAAGTCCTTTAACCCATGACTTTTACTCACCATAGTTCTCATTCGCTCGGCAGGTCAAAATCAGTCGTAGACTGGTTTTTGTTCAAGAACAATAATCAGCGTATGACTTTTCCAAGCGAAAATAGTCGACAAAAAGTCGGAACACTCGTAAACCGCTCGCAAAATGAATGTAATCAGTACACACGTGTCGTACGAGCGTAGTGGAGTCGTCTCGAAGATCGTCAATGTGTCGGTGGAAAGTCTTTAGTCACTAGTGAAGGGGGCTGTAGCACACTCACATGTTGGGGAAAGGTCACAGTCTAATTCCAATCTTGTTACCGTCGAAAAACTAGACATCGGACAGGTACGCTCTTTAAGTCGTGGAAGCCCAGGCTACGAATATCATGGTATGGTCGTCAAAGTCGGTGCTGGAGATGGAATCAGGGCTTCACCCACGTCCTTTGAGGTGCAGATACATACACGACAAGGTATCCACTCACAAGTGTATAAAATTGTTGTGTCTGGTACCTTAATGTGAACACATGTACATGTACGTTTCTGTTTCATTCAAAAGTATATTAAGAAATAAAGAAGAAGAAGAAGGAGGAGGAGGAGGAAGAAGAGAAGAAGAAGAAAACAATGCACGCACTTATGGAAGTAAATTTCAAAGTACATTCAACCGAGATCAAAATATCTTTAATGAACCAATAAATAGTGGGGGGGAAACAAAATAGTGCAGCTTATGAACTCTTCTGTCTTTATGAACATGGTTAAGTTAAGATCGGCCTATGAATTGAACCATGAACTTAATAATGACTTTCACTTTTCATTTTCTTTATACAGATCGGTGGTACATCAGGAAGAGAGGAATTACCATAATTCTAGATAGGACTGACATACAATAATAGACAATAAGTTATGACACAGTATGTCATCAAAACATTATCTCACTGCAAACATGGCCTACAAACCATCATCAAATGTCATCCAACTGTCTTAGCAGCAGTGCAGGGCCCCCCCTTTTTTTTAATGAGTGGTATTGTGTCTTCAACGTCTTTCAGCTTCCACACACACTCATGAGTGGGCTAACCCCCCCCCCCCCCCTTCCCACCTCACCCCACCCCACCCCCTACCCGCCGTCAAGGCTGCCATGTTTAATGTATCAAGTTTAAGCCTGTACCGTTGTGTGAAGGTTGGTCAGTCTTATGATGCTACTTGGTGTTCGTGCGGACGGCCATTGTGTAACAGATGAAAGGAGTGGTAGATGACAACCAGTCCAGTGCAAGTTGACAGAACCTGGTTCATCGCGTGATCTGACACATACATTGATATAAATACGTAGAAGAGACGGAGGTGAGAATCAAACAAACTAAAGGTTCAACAACCCAGTTTGTGGTTCAGTTTCTTTCTGTGTATAATCTTCATCTCCAGCGCAAACGAGAGAAATGTTGGCTTTCAGAGCTAGAGGTCACAAAGTAAATCATTTCTTATCATCAGCATTCGCCCAACTCCCAACTGCCCACCCCGTTCAAACGAATTTAGAAAAGTCTTATTCTCTGGCACTTTCCCTTGATCGCACTTCATACTCATCGCTTGCCAGACATCAAAGGGACTACACTCTACACGAAAACAAATGAGATTGTTATGAAACACGATGGTTCGTAGCTAGGAGAGAGGCCCAGATCTAAGTAGACGTGACCAAGTGTTGGTAAAGAGTAACCCCAAAAATTATTAAAAGGGTGATGTGTTTTTTAAATGCTTCGGGTGTGTTTCCCTAACCTATCAAAACACGAATCTGTTGCACGGATTAGAAAAAAAAAACCTCATGATGCCCGGTAAAAGTGCTGGTCAATCTGTTGCAGGGATTACAAAAACTCTCATGAATCCCGGTAAAAGTGCTGGTCAGTTTCTTCCCTCTGGGAACTGAACAATCAGGCGGTGGCCTACTGACCTTGACAAACGAGCTCAGCACGAGCGGTCGCGCAGTTTGATTCGTGATTCAGACCTCAAGACGTCACTTCCTTGCAGTCACTGGCTGCTTCCGTAGACAGAACCCATATTTTGCATCCCCTCCATTAGGCGACGACCAGCGGGCTTCACCAGTAGATTTGACCAAGGTGCGCGCGGAGAGAGAAAAAGATAAACTGCGCTTTCAGCAAAGGTAGGTTCTGTGACCACCTCCCTCCCCCCCCCCTCCCCCTTCATACATCCGTCCTACCCACCCACCTACCCACCCCCAACCCCCCTCTCTACGCCGAAAGAAAAGCACCCCTTCCCTCCCTCAGGCTTATCAATGGAAAATATGTTTGTCATTCACAAAAGAGCAAAAACATTCGAATCCAGAGGCATTAGACTGTATCCAATCAGTTGACTATGACAGTTAACATTTTTAAAGTTAAAAATCAAAGAAGGGAAGCTGACACGAGCTGAACTCATATCAGATGGCCAAAGTACCAAGTAAACCAAACGCTTTTTCAAACATAGCAGCACTTGCCCACCACCGCAAGACAAAACGTTGTGTACATGACGGGATAGTGAAAGCATGTGCGAAGAACAAAATTAGCATTCAAACTGGCAAACAGAAAAGTGCAAAACATAACCCTTTCTTTTTAAATATTACAAGAGCTTCATGTTTCCTGTTCCAGTGCCGTCAGGAATGCTGTTAGGTTGTTAGCATGAGGGCAAAACCGGTTACGGAATCGAAAGAATGTGCAAGTGATAAACTTGACATGAAAATGTGCAAACTGAAAAGTGCGAAACAAAGCCCCTTTTTCAGTCATTACAAGAGCTTAACGTTTCCTGTGTCAATACCTTTAGGTTGTTGGTGTATGGGCAAAACTGGTTACGGTATTGTTGCTGTCATACGCTAATCTGGACTTGCAGACTGGGGAGGCGCGCGGGATAAGTGAACAATGTCATACTGCTATATTTGGTAACGCGTCATAAATAATGCATGAAGAATTGCGCATTTTTCTGCAGACAGGAGAGGATCAGTATGTCGCCTTGCTTTACCCTACTAGCTGTCTTTGTTGGAGTCCTGTTCGCTCACACGGATCACTAACCACCCACAGGCAGGAGAACTGTTCATGTGGCTGCGCTGTTCTCTTAATCGTGTACGCTGCCTATTTGTTGTCCTGTAGTTTGCATGGCCGGCCGTCTTCCTCCGCGTAGCCTTTGGTCGAACATGAACCACGTGTGTGTGTGTGTGTGTGTGTGTGTGTGTGTGTGTGTGTGTGTGTGTGCTTGCTTCAAACTTGACATTTTGTGACACTATCAGCAGTTAAGTGTGGTGAACAGACAGCAGGCCCGTGAACAGGACACGAGGGAGCCGATCAGATCGACAGGAAGTGGTGTGTGCCTTCAGTGTGCGCCACGGGACTCCGTCTATTGAAAGACGGAGATACCAATCCTGTCCGCTCTGTATCTTTGTCATGACCTATCCCGCGCACAGCCCGCGCATGCGCAAGTCATTAGCGGCAGACGTGACATTGTTACGAACCTACTTTTTTTTTTTTTAATTGTTTTTTTGAACAAATGACAATGAACCATTTAGAGGGTTCACCTACATGTTGACTGGGAGATCAGAAAGGTCTCCTCTGTCATGTAACCCACCAGTGCTGCTAAAAACAAAACAAAACAAAACTTAACTACAGATCTTGCATGTGCTTGATATAACAGACCTGACTCATACTCACTATGCACTAGGACAATGCCACTGGATCTGTGTGTAGTCACAGTCAACTTTATAAAATCAAAAGTCAGACACCTATTACAATTTTTTTTTTTTAATGAAGACCCTTATAATATCAGAGTCAGACATAGATTAAGAAAAAAGAAAGAAAGAAAAAGAAAAGAAAGAAAGAAAGAAAGAAAAAGTCATGAACTTCAAATGCAGTAAAGGATCTCTGTTGCAGCCTTCTTTATTATCTTTATTCAGCACCTGCCCTTGTCCAACGTAAGAATATCAAAAGTCAGACACAGATTAAGAAAAAGAAAAAAAAAAAAGAAGAAAGCAAGAAAGAAAAAAAAGAAAAGAAAAAATGAAGAAAGAAGGAAAGAAAGAACAAGACGTGGACTTAAAATGCAGAAAAAGATATCTGTAGCAGCCCTATTTCTAGTCTTATTCAGCTACCTGACTTTGTCCAGCGTAAAAATGCTTTTAAAACTGGCAACATTAAAAAAAAAAAAAAAACTGTCATCGGTAGAGTTCAATATCAATCATACTGTTCTTCTGATGAAAAGGGTTTGTGGTAACGCTAGGAGTTCTCCACATGAAGAGGGTCTGGTGATGTTTGTTCTACGGCGGTAGCGTAGTTTCTCTCACATTTTTTTTTTTTTTTTTTTTTGGTATGTGGACCTATGTGGTTTTTGTAACACTCGGTAACTGTTACTTCTATGTAGGTCTAACTGCAGGCCTCTATCATCAAGGCTGTTTCTTTCTGTACATCCATGGCAGTAGGGGGGGGGGGGGGGGGGATTCTAAATTTAGCTTGAATCACTTGCTACCACACCATCTCCTCTACGGTCCCTCAGTTCCCCCAGGTGTATTGGTTCCCACAGGAACGAACGTGGAGTGGCTCCCTCTGGCGGATGCTGCCCCCCTCAGCAGGACGGCCTGTGCGAGGTCTTGGCGAGGACCTGGCCCTGGCAGCAGAGGCCGAAGACCAGGTCGAAGGGGACGGAACCACAGCAGGCAGGTTTCAGGCCCTGGCGTTTGTGCAGGCTGCCCTGGCAGCAGATCTTATCCCTGACCACGTACCCCTGACGACCACACGTGGCTGATACACACACACACACACACACACACACACACACACACACACACACACACACACACACACGCACGCACGCACGCACGCACACACACACACACACACACACACACACACACACACACACACACACACTCATGCACGCACGCACGCATGCACGCACGCACACACAGAGGCAAACACATCAGTTATCATTTCTACCCCGGCTGATCATGACGAGGCGTGTCAAGGCGGACAACACGTCATCATCAACTAAATCTCTCGGGAAAGTCGCAGGACAGCAAATCCCTCCCGAAATATTAAACAATGAATATTCTACCCATCAAGAAAATGAACTACATGATCGCATGTGCGGACTGTCTTTAGACAACACAAAGGAAAAAATCTCTCGGGAGAGCGAAGACATCTGTGGAGACAAAGCACATCCTGAATCCACTCTTTGTTGAGGATCAGCGCCAAACTGAAATGGGTCGTTCCTGGGGCCACGTCTCATCTTTCCACTCAGCTTCGTTCAAAATCGGTTTTGTAGTTTTTGTTGTCATTTTGCTAAACGGAGCCTAGATGCGAACCTTGACTCGGACCTGTGCCACCATTGCGAGGTTTGTCCATGAGCTACATTCTGTCTTTAGCCAGGGTTCGTTGAAACTGGATCACGAAATTTGGCGTAAGAATGCTGACAGGGAGAAGCCAGCGGATGCAGTTGAAAACATACCCTTGGGTAAAGAAGTGAGACAAGATAGCGCTAACAGAGCCAACGGCTTCACTTGCTTTATCCCTTTTGGATTCTACTCAAAAACTGTAAAATTCAATAGCTCGTACATCTCTCTCCTCCCCTCTCTCTCTCTCTCTCTCTCTCCTCACTCTCCACCTCACACACACACACACACACACACACACACACACACACACACACACACGTACGTCAAACAACACTTTTACAAAGACATTATCTGCCCTATAACAGGGCTTTAACAACACTGCTTAGTATCAAGAGTAAAGCTGAAATCAGTCTGCAAAACCTGAACACTTCCCGGGTAAAGGACGATCAATGGATCAGTCAGAGACAAAGGTATCAGAAAGAAAATGGGAGCAGCAAAGAAAGTACGGCACAGAAATGAGGGCAACTACAAAGACTTCTCCCATTCCAGATCTATGGCGTACCAACATTTGAAAAGAGAGGGGGTTAGTTACCGCCAAGGACACAGACAAACAGAGTACAGGACTAGACACAACGCATTTCGACCTCTTGGGTCTTCTTCAGGCTGGGACAGTGAACGAAGAACAAGAAACCACTTAGCTCAGTCACTCCGTTTTGAAACTATGGCGTACCAGTTGTGAGAATGTGTCATACATATAAGACAGATCTACAATTAAACAAACTTTATTTGTGACGGACGATTCCGTATTCAAAATTTCCAGGAGTAATCGGAGGCGTAATTTCTTTTCTTTTTTTTTTTTAGACGTCTCGAGAAATCTTTCCCAAGGGATAATTTCCGAGAGAGCTCTGATGCATAATTTGCGTGTGGAGAATTTCTCTCTTTGTTCTTAAACTACTCTCAGGGCGAAATATATAGGGCGGAAGGGGAAGGGAAAGGGGGGTGGGGGTGGTGGCGGAATAGGCAGCTGTGCAAAGAGGGGGGACAAATTTTCACAGCGGTCATTTTGAAAATACTGCTTGTGAAAGTACTTCGTTTTGTTCTGAATCTACTGTCCCTCCCCCCCTAACACTGAAACCTCCCGGCCCCTTTCCTCCCTGCCACCTCCTCCCACTCTGGCTATCAACTAGAAGTGACTTCAAATTTGTGACTATGAGATCATTTTTTTTTTTAAAGAAAGGGTATTAGTTCATTAGTTCCGCCAGACGATACAGACAAACAGATTACAGGACAAAACACAATGCATTTCGACCTCTTGAGTCTTCTTCAGGCAAAAAAATAACATTTAAGACAATCAAAACGAAGAACGAGCAATCACGTATCTTCTCATATTCGGTGTAAGATGGGTGTTGGATGACGATCGTATGTTTGTTTTTCTTTCTTTCTTACCTTTAATTGTTATCATCAGTATTCTTGTCTAATTGACTGACCCCAAAATTCCCCTGTACAACTTCCCACAAAATGAAGTTTTTTTAAAAAAATTTTCAAAGTGTGTGTGTGTGTATTTTTTTGTTTGTTTGTTTGTTTTTTGTTTTTGTTTGTTGCTAGTATTCCTTTCGACGCGTGCTATCGGGGAATAGCTCGGAGAGTGTTCCCAGGCATAAACTTGTAACGGGGGTAATATTCAGGACATTACACGGACTCACCCAGGTCAGATGCTTCCTCCTTTCCAAACCCAATGTCCGGCCAGGGATTGTCCCTCCGCCGGGGATGTAACGTCCAGCGTGTCCAGGGGGTGGGGCCAGGGTCGCCATCACCGCCGCGCAGTTTGTGCATTTCGTTCCGGTTCTCCATCACTTGGTTTCCTCGCTCCCTCGGGCCACGCCTCCCGCCACGGCCACGCCCTTTGAGCATGTCATCCCGGTTGTCCCTCACCACCCTGTTCTCTTCCTGGAAGCCCCGCTGTGGATCTTGCCATTGAGGAGCTTCTGGTGATTTTGGAGGCGCAGGGTTCATGGCTGAACGGTGATTGTCGGAGGGGGCCGGCTGCAGTGGTCGACCGGCTGGATCTTGTGGTGA
>CM065734.1:59042696-59130196 GCA_033310375.1 Conus canariensis
GGTGACGTGCGTGTGTACAAGTTCCACTGAAAACACACACACACACACACACACACACACACACACACACACACACACACACACACACACGGGTACGAAAGCTCCTATACACAGACCTACACACAGTTCGTGGTCCAAAACGCATGTGTGCGTGTGTGTGTGTGGTGTGTGTGTTGTGTGTGTGTGTGTGTGTGTGTGTGTGTGTGTGTGTGTGTGTGTGTGTTTTGGGGGGGGGGGTATCTAACAGCTACCAAACGGGAGGGAAAAAGTCTGCTGTTAAACGATTCATGAAGTCCCGCACCCTTAAAAAAAATGGTATATGGAGAATCAGATACGAACGGAAGAAAAAATGTATAAGACATTGGTTAAGGTTGCTGAAATTACCATTGACTAGGCTATGTAGATAAGCTAACGAGATGCTGTTATAGCAGCACAAAACAGGAAAATGCGCAGAGAGTAGGATGATAATGATACTATACTACTACTACTTCTACTACTACTACTACTAATGATAATGATGATGATAAACCCTCTTATAGAGAACGGGCTTGGTACAGCTTGGTTAAACCAAGGAGTAGGGGATGATAATTTGTTTATCTCAGAGCTAAATGACAGGCTGACTTGTCTATTTCAACGAAACCGGCTCTCGTATATGGAAAGAAAAGAAATGTATCACTGGGTTTCTTGAATTCGATAGCAATTTGCAGCCAGAAATTATAACACGTAAATGGCATAGAGACATGCTCGCTAGATGTTAAAAAAACCCTGCGTCAAATTGCAAGCAAAGTTTGATCTATACCAGGTCCAGATGCTGATAAGATATGCAAAGTTTGTACAACTAATGCAGTTGAAAAAGAATAGTTTTCTTTTCAAATGAAAAGCTTATGACAATATTCGAAGGAAAAAAAATTCTTCAAGCACTTGATCTATTTAGTCAGCGTGTATAGGCCTATAAGATTTTATCACCTGATAATGAGGATCTCATTAAATCTATCGCTGGGTTAAACGAAAATTTAATCAGGCGATCTTGAATTTCACTTTCAAAAACCATTTATGTTTTTATGTACATACTATTTATGGCGACTTTTTTTTGTTGTCTAACTCCTGGTGGTGGCAGACATGACAATCGCAAAGATTTCCGCTGTACATCAGTATTTCAATTTGAGTCATGCAAAGAGGACACTGAGCATGTGTGCTTGTTTCAATACATAAACACTGATTGATAAATGATTATTTCCTATATCTATATATTTTGCTAATACATCATTAATAAACCAATGAATAAAAAGATAATGTACCTATCCCATGACGTTAGGTCTTCCAAGCTATTGTCATTCAAAGCTATTGTAATTGTCTCTCTCTCTCTCTCTCTCTCTCTCTCTCTTCTTCTCTTCTCTCTCTCTCTCTCGATCCTGAACAATACAAAGTTCGGCGTAATCTCTGCGCACAAGCAGGAAGAAAACACAGAAACTGAAACGAAAACAACTCCATGGGAGAAAGATTGGAATGGTGAATTCCCCGTTTTCGAAAAATCGTTTCTTATCTGACAGAACCACGGCCAGTAACACCTGCACAACAAACAAATCGTGATCGCCGTCTTCTTCGTTTCTTCTTCTTCTTCTTCTTCTTCTTCTTCTTCTTCTTCTTCTCTTCGTTTTCTTCTTCTTCTTCTTCTTCTTCTTTTTAAATTTCAGATACTGTAAACAGGACGTGCAGAAATATGGGTTATAGTTTGTTGATTTGGTCTAAGATGACTCAAACAAAAGAGAAAGAAACATCTGTTTGTTTCCTTTGATCAAATGTAGTCTAGATAGATATTCCCCGATAAGACCCTTCGCTGTGCCCGATTCTCCGTCTACTTAATCTCCCGTATCCGATCGCCCTCAAAACATCGCTGAGACAAGGTAAGTAACTCTGCCAGTCTAACAGTCATCGCATAATGATGGGTATTGTTGGCTTTGTCTTCGGCTGGGCGGCTGGATTAAATGGGCGCAGCTGGTATTGCACAGTATTGCACTTTGGAACAAAAGCGACCTTCATACGACTTAACATTTAGAACATAATTATGTTCGATAGCGATATGGATTAGACAAAATGTCTAAAAAAAAAAAAAAAAAAAAAGGGGGGGGGGGGGAGGAAGGGGGGCTTAAAGACTCCTACATGTGCAGAAGTTGCTCGTTCAAGCTCTGGCGGCGCCATTTTAAATAAAAAAATAAGTAAATAAGCGCACGAGAGAGAGAGAGAGAGAGAGAGAGAGAGAGAGAGAGAGAGAGAGAAGAGAGATTTTGCCATCAGAAGGGCCTCCAGAAGACATGACCTACATACGACCCGGCTTCTCTCTCTCTCTCTCTCTCTCTCTCTCTCTCTCTCTCAACACACACACACACACACACCAACACACAACCACACCACACACACATTTCGGAGACCTTCTGCTGTCAAGCTATCCTCAGACTTTCATCCTACTGACAGTATCGTATTTCAAGACTTCATCGTTACAACAAATTTTTCTATGTGGAATCACTTCGTTCTCAAGGAGGGGAGAGGGGAGGGGGTGGGGGGTGGGGGTGGGGTGGGGGGGGGGGATAGAGACCGTGGGAAGCAGGTGGGAAGGGCAAGGTCGAAAGGAGAGATACGATGGTGGAGGGGAGAAAGAAATCTATTTTTTTTCAGCAAATATGCAAGGTCTTAACAGGAATCGTGAAAATTCTAGTGTTCAGATCATTTCAGAATTCCCCGTCTTCAAAGTACTTCGAAAAGATTCTACATCATTGAACGCATTTTGCGTCAATTTTCAACACTTTTCCTTTATTGCCGTAAAAGTCGTTGAGAGTATGCCGCCGGCTTTGTGTCTTAAGTCGTGTCGGAATTGTTTGTTAATTTCAAAATGTTCTGTTCTAAAAAAAAAATAATAATAAAAAAAAAAAAAAAAAAAATCGGCCCATCATCTTTGAAGCCTACACGGTTCAATTAGTTGTTTTTGTCAATCTGTTCCATCACCCACAAATTTTAAATAAATGTTAGCGAACCGCCAAGAGAAACGTGGACAAACGAGTCACAAGATAAAACACGACGAATTTCGACCTCTTAGGTCTTCTTCAGGCAAGACACAAACAAATAGGACAATGAAGACCTAAGAGGTCGAAACGCGTCGTGTTTTGTCTTGTGACTCGTTTGTCCACGTTTCTCTTGGCGGTTCGCTAACATTTATTTAAGATTTGTTTAGATTTCCGTCTGCAGTCGTCTCACTTTGCAACTACATCACCCACAGTCAACTAAGCAATCACTCCTCCCGTCCTTGTGTTTTCCTTCCCTTTTTCCCCCTGTTGGTGTTGTTTGTAAGTTCGGGTTTTTCTTTGGTATTGTTTTTTTTTGTTTGTTTGTTTGTTTGTTTGTTTTGCTTTTTGTTTTTTTCTCTCGTTTCGATCAGTGATCTGACTACACAATCAAACTTAAATCTATTTGGGGACTAAAAATCATCGACGTAGAGGAATAGACTATAGATCCATAAGTCAACGTGGGCATGCGCACATACAAATAGTCCACACACTGAGAGAGAGAGAGAGAGAGAGAGAGAGAGAGAGAGAGAGAGAGAGAGAGAGAGAGAGAGAGAGAGAGAGATTTTGCCATGAGAAGGGTCTCTGGGTTTGAGTGATTTAATGATTAGAGTATAGACCCATTTCAATGGAGAGGGGGAGGGAGGGGGAGGGGGGGGGAGAGTCTGAGACTGAGTTTGAATGGTTTAATGATTAGACTACAGGCCCACTTTAATGGATGAGACAGACAGACAGACAGACAGACAGACACAACACACACACACACACACACACACACACACACACACACACACACACACACACACACACACGTAGATCTTATCACTTCTCACTTAAAATTGTTAAGATGGAAGAGGGATCGGGGATGAGGGGGGGGGGGGGGGGGAGAGGAGGGGATGTCATATTCTATCGTTAATGGATTAATACACTTCATCACTTACATACTTCATTCACCCACACATAAACTGTCTGAATCATTATAGTGGAAGGACATTAAACCGACGACCACACACACACAACACACCACGCGCGCGCGCGCGCGCGCGCACGCACGCACGCACGCACGCACGCACCGCACGCACGCACGCACACACCACACACACACACACCACACACCACACACACACACACACACACACACACAACACACACACACACACACACACACACACACACAACACCACACACACACACACACACACACACACACACACACACACACACTCACACACACACGACGTTCGACCACCACGACACACTGAGACTCCCACCACATCCTACTGACAGCTGGGAGAAACTGCTTCGCACCCTATTACTGGACAGGACTGCGAGGGTCACCACTGATCGGCACACAGCCTATCCTACTGGTGGACCTCTTCGGAGATGAACAGGACCACACCCTTCGGACAGGCTGGGGAGTGAAACGGACCACACCCTATTACTGGTGGACACTCGAGAGATGAAAACAGGACCACACCCTATTACTGGACAGGCTGGGGAGATGAAAACAGGACCACACCCTATTACTGGTGGACAACCTCGAGAGATGAAAACAGGACCACACCCTATTACTGGACAGGCTGGGGAGATGAAAACAGGACCACACCCTATCACTGGTGGACAACCTCGAGAGATGAAAACAGGACCACACCCTATTACTGGACAGGCTGGGGAGATGAAAACAGGACCACACCCTATCACTGGTGGACAACCTCGAGAGATGAAAACAGGACCACACCCTATTACTGGACAGGCTGGGGAGATGAAACAGGACCACACCCTATCACTGGTGGACAACCTCGAGAGATGAAAACAGGACCACACCCTATTACTGGTGGACAACCTCCAGAGATGAAAACAGGACCACACCCTATTACTGAGTGGACAACAACTCCAGAGATGAAAACAGGACCACACCCTATTACTGGTGGACAACCTGAGAGATGAAAACAGGACCACACCCTATTACTGGTGGACAACCTCCAGAGATGAAAACAGGACCACACCCTATTACTGGTGGACAACCTCCAGAGATGAAAACAGGACCACACCCTATTACTGGTGGACAACCTCCAGAGATGAAAACAGGACCACACCCTATTACTGGTGGACAACCTCCAGAGATGAAAACAGGACCACACCCTATTACTGGACAGGCTGGGGAGATGTAAACCAAACGACGGCCGATAACTCCCGACCACCTGGCCATGGACGTTCTGGACAACGGCGTCCTGGGACGTCCCAACGACTGAGGCTGAGAACGTGACCGAGTGCAACCCGGACCTGAGGCAGCTTCAGGCGTTGTCGCGGTTCACCTTGAACAACTGGTACTTCAAGTACTACATGAGCGCGGACCAGCAGCTCTTTGTCTACAGGATGCTCAGCTCCATCATCAACTGTCGGCTGAAGGAGTTCCTCTCTTCGGAAACCATGCTGCAATTTGTGCGTGTCGCTGAGGGTAAGTTCTGGCGCGAATCGGCGGTTGACCACGTATTTATCATGATAATCAGTATGTTTGATCCGATATATTTACAGCAGTTTATTTAACATCATATTGGTATCATTATTTGATGTATTTGTATCGTTTTTGATATATTGAATTTAATTTGATAGTATTGTTTACTATACTCGATATATTCAATTCTATATCATCATGCAATATATTCAGCTTAATTCATTTATTGTCATATATTTGTCATAATATTTTAGATAAATTGGTAAACATGTCTCTTTGTCTGGGGTCTTTTTTCGTGTGTGGTGGGTTTTTTTTTGGGGGGGGGGGGGGGGGGGGGGGGGGGGTTCAGTCAGCATCTTTTATCATCAGCTCTGACGATATTATTAGGATATGCCTGTTTCGAACACAACACACACACACACACACACACACACCCCGCCGCCGCCGCCACCACAATATATTAACTGTGTAAAATCCTATTCAAAAACAGGAGGAAAAAATCCCGTTGAAGGCTAGCTACTGTCGGTCAGCTATAAACCTCAAATTCGTTGAAATACATGCCGTGTTTATTTGGAATATGTATGACACTTAGGGTGTTTTCTAACTACACTCACTTTGATCTTCGATGGAAAGAAGTCATACCCTAAAAACTGTCTGCACGCACGCACGCACGTGTGTGTGTGTGTGTGCGTGCGTGCGTGCGTGCGTGTGTTTGCGTGCGTGCGTGCGTGTGACAATGGATGGGTGTGAGGGTTATAGTGTGATATTTCTGTTGTGCTTGTAGCTTTTATGTCGTGCTATGAGCTTTGTCACAATTTGTGAGGGGGCGGAATAGCTCAGTCGGTAGAGTGCCGGGCCGGATTGTAATCTTGGTGATCCTGGAGTTGTGGGTTCGAATCTCCGCCGGGCCGTTTCGGTACAGGGGGATTTTTCCCTCGAAGTTACCATAGGTCCTGACTCCATTTCCCATACAGTCCTTCGAATGAGACTAGAAACCGAGGTTCCATGTGTGAATGCACACACGTAAAATCCCATCACCAACTCTCGGAAGAGAAGGCCAGTGTGGTCATTGGTATGGATGACACGTTACACATAGCATGCACCCTGCGTGAAAAACCGAGAGAGCGAAGGAAGGAAAGTGAGTAAATGATATTGACTGAATGACACGGAAAATGACCGAATGTACCGCAGCTCTACCCAGGTAGGCAGCCTGTTGTGTAAACGAAAGTGCGTATTGTAAAGCGCTTAGAGCTTGGTCTCTAGCCGAGGAAGGGCACTATATAAGATCTCTTAATAACAATAATAACGATGATGATGAGTGATGATGATGATGATGATGATATGATATGATAATAATAAACAATAATAATAATTTGTATTTGATGCAATTTGTGTTTTCAGTTGTGCCCTCGCACTTTGTTACCGAGCTGGTCACTATTCTTTCCGAGGTAAATTGGCATGAGAGAGAGAGAGAGAGAGAGAGAGAGAGAGAGAGAGAGAGAGAGAGAGAGAGAGAGAGAGAGAGAGAGAGAGAGAGACATGCGATAACAGTCGTGGACGGGAATCCAAGTGTAAATCAATTAATGTGTGTTTTCTAACATTAACATTAATGTGTGTTTTCTGACATTTGAGTCGAAGAAAATGGTCTTCTGCTGAGCCTTCTACAGAATTCTCACATCTGTTGAATCGTTCTGAAGGTTTGAGCATTTAGTTCCGGTTGAAAGATGAGTCAGAAACTACCTGGTTCTCATGCAGGTTTGAAGAAGGGATTCAATGATACATGTTGAGCAGTTTCCCAGTTTGGGGACCTGCTTCTTGTATGTGTTGAAGTCTGCCTGGGAGGTAGACAACCAGGAATAGAAAGTCTGAAAAGTTCTCCCAAATAGAAATGGCCATCACTGGCTTTGTGACACACCGTACCTCTGTCGAAGAGACCAAAAATGAAGTATAGAGCCTTTAGAAACGTTTTCGTTAAATTACGGTGTTTTCCTTCCGAAAGTTTAAAAATCAGCTGTTTCCTTTTCTCTCTCACTCTATACGTAAACTGAACGGGCCGTTGAGACTCCTAAAAAGAGATTAATACAGAGCTCAAAATAACTAAAATAAAGACATTTTGTCTCCATCCTTCACAAAGTTTTGTAAGATTGTGAAAGATTTGCCACAGCATAAACAAAGGAGAGTCGGCACCGTTCATTACAAAGATGGCAAATGTCCAAACACAGGGAAGAAGAAATCATGACAAGGTAGACTGAATACTGCACTGAATTCTGCGACTTAAAGAGCAAAGGAGATCCGAGTGTGCTGACAGTAGTGGACAACCCGTAGCTGCAGTGAAATCCCTGAAATGTGGGAAGGCTGCAGGCATCGACAACATCCTTCCAGAACTCTTTGAAGCATGGCGAAGAGGTGGTAACTAACATTCCAACTGCTCCTTCCAGAACTCTCTGAAGCATGGCGAAGAGGTAGTAACTAACATTCCAACTGCTCCTAACAGAACTCTTTGAAGCATGGCGAAGAGGTAGTAACTAACATTCCAACTGCTCCTAACAGAACTCTTTGAAGCATGGCGAAGAGGTAGTAACTAACATTCCAACTGCTCCTAACAGACTCTTTGAAGCATGGCGAAGAGGTAGTAACTAACATTCCAACTGCTCCTAACAGAACTCTTTGAAGCATGGCGAAGAGGTAGTAACTAACATTCCAACTGCCATTTGCAACAAAGTCTGACACATTAGGGAGTAGCCCATATTATGGACCCAATTACTAATCGTCACCCTTCAAACAGAAATTGATAACACCGCTAGAACTACCGCACTGTGGGCTTGATCAGCCATACCAGCATAGTAACGCTCAAAATTGTTAATAAGTCACAGCCTCATAGACACTTACTGCTGAAAAACAGGCTGGGTTCCGCAAAAGCAAAAGTACCATCAAACGCATCTTCAATCCGCATACACTGTGTGAAGAACATCTCCTAAACCAAAGGGAGTACTACTATGTCTTCATCGGCTTCAGAAAGCTAATCGAAAGACTGACCGGAGGCGCCATGGACTATAACGAAGAAACTTAACATGGGGCAAAATCTAATCAACATCATCAGCAACTATTCTCTAAAGCGATTAGTGCGATGCTCATACTGGGCACTGCTGGAGAATTGTTCCATATTTCCATTGGATTTTGCTAGGGTTGCCTTCTGCCTTCCACACTTTTCTGCATACACCTGGAGAGCATAATGACCGATGCCCTTGGTGATCATGTAAACACAGTCAGCACTGAAGGAAGAAACACAGAGAACCTTGCATCATGTTAACACAGTCAGCACTGAAACATCGGGAACCTTGCATCATGTTAACACAGTCAGCACTGAGGGGAGAAACATCGGGAAGCTTGCATCATGTTAACACAGTCAGCACTGAGGGAAGAAACATCGGGAACCTTGCATTTGCAGATGGCATCGACGGCCTGGCCGGCAGTGACCCAGAACTCGCCAGGCTGTTGGATTCGATGAAACGTCAACAAGATATGGCAAGGAAAACAGCAAAACCAAGTTGATGGCCAGCCACAGCACCACCATCAGTACAGACTATAACTGGCCATGGTCAGAGGCTTGAAATTGTTTAACAGGTCACTCACCTGGGATCCACCATTATCAGTGAAGGATACAAACCAGAAATCCTCTCAACGGCAGCAAAGACAACATCAACACCGTCCACCAGAAATCCTCTCAACGGCAGCAAAGACAACATCAGCACCGTCCACCAGAAATCCTCTCAACGGCAGCAATGACAACATCAACACCGTCCACTAGAAATCCTCTCAACGGCAGCAAAGACATCAGCACCATCCACCAGAAATCTTCTCAACGGCAGCAAAAACATCAGCACCGTCCACCAGAAATCCTCTCAACGGCAGCAAAGACAACATCAGCACCGTCCACCAGAAATCCTCTCAACGGCAGCAAAGACAACATAAACACCGTCCACCAGAAATCCTCTCAACGGCAGCAAAGACAACATCAGCACCGTCCACCAGAAATCCTCTCAACGGCAGCAAAGACAACATCAGCACCGTCCACCAGAAATCCTCTCAACGGCAGCAAAGACAACATCAACACCGTCCAGACTAAATCCTGTATGCAAGGACAGTAACGTCTCCATGGATCACAAGACCTGGCTCCTGCGTGCAATGGTATATTTTGTGTTTCTGTATGTACTCCAGACACAGACTCTCACATCTGCAAAGAAGAATCTATACCATGGAAATGAGAAGTTACCGCAAGATAAGAAACAACAGATAAACTGAACATGTCACCCAACGAGCAAGTGCGTTTAACCATCAAAAACCACATCGGGCCGTATGAAGATCTACTGACATCAGTTAAGAAAAGAACACTACGTCAGTATGGTCATGTAACAAGTTCTGATGGTTGAGCTTAAAGAGTCTTCGGGGAACTGTTGAGAAGGGAGTCGAGAGGAGGGGGGGGGGGGGGGGGGGAGGGGGGGAGGAGACAGGAAACAAACAAACGATGGCCTGATAACAGAAACAAGAACAGCAGAAACCTGTGGAACTGTTCGTCAGCGTGTTACCCCAGTGACTCTCCATGGAGGAGTAGGAGGAGGAGAAGAAGAAGAAGAAGAAGAAGAAGAAGAAGAAGAAAAGAAGAAGATATTAATCTACTGGCCTACTAAGTGGCAAGATATTGAATGTTTCAAATACAGTTATGCACAGATGAAAATAGTCAAACTTCAGATCACAGATGAAATAGTCAAACTTCAGATCACAGATGAAATAGTCAAACTTCAGATCACAGATGAAATAGTCAAACTTCAGATCACAGATGAAATAGTCAAACTTCAGTTCTAGCGCCAATGCAGTGAAAGGGTTACAAATCATTCATATGACACCTTATTGTCTACGATCTTAAACAACATGAATTATATACACACCAAAAGAAAAACTAGGTTTATTATTTTTTGTTAATTAGAAACTGCTCAAGACCAGTTAAAAAAAATTATTGTAACAATTTATAAAAATTACCACGATTGTTACATGTGATGATGGAAATGACGATGATGGTGAGACAGGAGATACGATGACCATTTTTGTGTGACGGATGGTCTGTCTATCGCTGTAATTCTGATGTTCCATGTTTCAGTGTCTGAAGAAAGAGGAAACTATGATGCCAGTGTAACAGTCCTTCGTCAGATGTAACAGTTTCTCGTGGACGACAAGTGCATAGTAAGCCGTCAAATGGAGGTTCCCTTTTTTTTCTTAATGTATATATCTATACTGTTTGTAAAAACATTAATACTCTCCATCTAAGCAGGATCGATGACGAATACCGATGATAATAAACTTTGCGGAAATCTGTTCGGTGTGGGCTTGTCTCATCGTATGATGTGCACGCAAGAGATGAAAGCTTAGAAAGTGATTAAAACAAACCGGAAACTGAGAATAGAACCATCAATCTACTAATGGTAATCAACGACTCTGATGATGATAACAATGATGATCAACACAATTTATCTTAGCAGGTGTACACGCCCAGGATGATTTTCTTGTCATGTTTTGCAAGTCCTCCGGATAGTTTGCGAATGTACTTCCTCGTTTATTCTGCATGGTACGAAGTTTGTAATGCTAGTTGCCGTGTGTGGATGGAAAGTGTTGTTAATAGACGGTTGCGCAGCAAAGGTAGCAAGAATTTAAAACAGCAACAACAACAAAAACAACAATACTTCATCGACAATCTCAACTTCAAGAGAAACAATATGACGATGAAAGGATTTTCTTTTTCTTCTATTTTTGCCCACCCTTTCCCTTTCACACACACACGCGCGCGCGCGCGCGCGCTCGCGCGCACTCAAGCACACACACATGGATATATATGCACGCACGCACGCATGGATACACACACGCACGCACATACACGCACATGGGGCGTGCGCGCGCGCGCACGCACACACACATACACACAGACACACAGACACAAACACACACACACACACACGCGCGCGCGCGCGCGCGCGCACGCACACACATATGGTAATTCAGGCTTTTGGAGTTATCATGAATCAGGACCGTTTGTATTTGAACATACTAGAACCATATCAATGTAACACGCTGTCAGTGTGAACAGAAAGAAGACAAGACAGAAAACGAAATCCGGCAGCGAAAATGTCTGATGTACCTTATTATGTACTAAACACGCGTACAACAAACACAATCAGCGCGCAGTGTATCACCCTCCTTCAATTTTCGCCAAATATTTCATCATTCGTGTGTGAGTGTCATTAAACCTGCAAACGAATTTTAGTTGTGAGTGCGTGCGAGCGTGCGTGCGAGCGTGCGTGCGTGCGTGCATGTATGCGCGCGCGCGCGCCCGTTTGTGTGTGTGTGTACTCGCATGTGTGTGTGTGTGTGTGTGTGTGTGTGTGTGTGTGTGTGTGTGTGTGTGTGTGTGTGTCGCGCGCGCGCGCGCGCGCGCGACGCATGCAAGTGTGTGTGTGTGTGTGTGTGTGTGTGTGTGTGTGTGTGTGTTGTGCGTGCGCTCGCGCGCGTTCGAAGACACCTGCGCATTCGCACGCATGCGAGCACGCATATGTCACAGTGTATGCATATGTCTTGGAACTGTGGTGTGTATTTTTGTTTTTGTTTTTGTCAGGGGTTGACTTGCTTTTACATTTCAATCTTGGCATAGTCATGACCTAATTACCTCCTCAAAGGGAGTTATGTTCCCTCCAGCTTCGGTCGGTTTGTCTGTCTGTCTGCCTGCCTGCCTGCCTGTCTGTCTCTGTCTGTCAGCAAGATCAGTCAAAAAATGCTCAGTCGATTTTTAACAAAAAGGAAAGATGGAATGCGCCCCCCCCCCCCCCTCCCCCAAATGAAGCCATACAATGTTGCTGTGGATCCGCAGCGTGGACCGAGGTTGAAAGCAGGACTCACGAACCGTTCAGCCTCAAGGTGCCTGGAGTCTGCGCTCTCCCCAACCCTCTTTTTCAGCTTGATGTGGTTCTGATATTGAGCTACCTTGCGCCCCTGAATTTATCTCCCTTGCCGGCTTGGCTATAAAGCTGTAGTTAATGTGTACTGGAATTCCGTATAAGTTCGCTATATAAAGAAATCTGAGTGACTCAACCTTGGAACGGAGGTTTTCATCATGAGCCACTTCCAGGTTGTACAAAATGTTGTTTTTTTTTCTTCAAAATGTAATGATAGCAGGGACGCCTTTTTCATGCGATCTCAGTGTGATTCTCAGTTCAACTCCTTCGATGCGCAAAGTAACACAAAGCTCATTCGGTTGCTAAAATTGAAAGGAATACGAGAATGCGTAACACAATGTGAAATATAGTCCCTTCTCCGCTAGTCTTCTGTCAAGTGCAGATTTTGCCATTGCATCGGGCTAAAATCAGCTCTTCTCTCTCTCTCTCTCTCTCTCTCTCTCTTCTCTCTCTCTCTCTCTCTCTCTCATGTTTCTGATGTCGAACACATTTTCAACACAATCTATACCTTTTAAACCGGTGATTTTTAAGAAGATTTGGAGGAACAAAAAAAGTTTAAAAGAATGTCCATTCGTCTTGGAGCATTCCTATTTTGCTTTCGCTTCGATAAAAGATAAAGTGCTTTAGCATTAAACTCGAAAACATGAAGTTTGACATCTTTGGTCCTTCATTATAGTCCCGTTAAAAACGCATCTGAAAAATTGAGGAACTCCCAAAGTTTTGTAAACATGTGTATATGTGTATGCATATGCTCGCGCGCGCGTGTGTGTGTGTATGTGTGTGTGTGTGTGTGTGTGTGTGTGTGTGTGTGTGTGTGTGTGTGTGAGCGCACGCGCGCACGCGCGCACACGTGTCCTTATTTGTATGTGCATTTCGTGCGTGCCTGCCACGGTGTATGCGTGCGCTCGTGTCCAAGTGCGTGCGTGCGTGCATGCCACTGGGAGTGTGTGTTTGTGTGGGTGTGTGTGTGGGCGCGCGAGCGACAAAGGGTCTGACTGTTGTGCATGAATGTGTATACACGTCAGCATGTGCGTCGAGAAAAATATGTGTTTAGTTGGCTTGAAACAGTTAAGAATTCTACATAGGCTACATATCTGTTGGTACGGCACGTGAACACTTTCTTCTAAATTCATGAAACTCGCCAGTCCAGGGCTGATGCATATTACCTGATATGAATTCTTCCGTCTTCGTTGACTCGGAAAAGTCCACGCCGTGTCTTGGCAGTTGAAACTCGGTTTTTGAAGAGGAGACATTCCCCAAAGAAAACCACTCTCAGTTTGGAAGGGTAAGTCATTTATTTAATATTGTCAAACAGGCTCGTTAGGACCTTAAATAGTTTACGAAGTTACATAAAAATGGTAAACTAATATTGCTGAATCAGCCCTTTTCGTTCAATAACCGTGCAACGGCTTGAGATTAATCCTTATGGATAATTTTCCAGTCTGCTGCTGGAATAAATGATTTGTCACTCATTTCATCCCTGAATGAGTCTGTTCGATGTGTTGGGCTTCCAAAGAAGAATGTCGGTCAGCGTCGTTGGTAACTTGTTGAACCCCTCGTGGTTGCCTTCACCTTGGCGTGCATCATTTATAGAAGGGATTTAACCACATTTATCCCCGCAAGAGTAGATAATCTGTAGACGGAGAGAAAGCTTTTGAACATTTTCATTGAGCTCCTTTCCGTTAATAGATTATCTTCTCTTTGCTGGGATAGATGTGGACATTGCCCTGAAAAGTATGACATCTACATAAGTAAATCTATGCTTTATGAATGCCGCAGGGATTATATTGGAAAGGTGGGCTCAACATCACGTGGAAACCACAACGCCGATCGTTCTCAAACTGAGTACACCGGATCTTCACGACCTAGCAAAGTCGGTCTCGAATTTTCCTAGCGTGACTTTACAACTCTCCAACTTGAGTAACCAGTGTTAACTAATTTGAATCAATCACTGGGCTGTCGCGGATGACATGTCCGCCAGAAAAAAAAAAAAGCACTAGGCCCAGAAAGTGTTTGTGTCTGTTCACTCAGCTTGCCAAGAGCCACGAGCCACGCTGTGTATGTCCTTTCCAGCCCTAACGACATCAGTAGGGTCACATTTTTGCCATACATGTGCGCACACACATTGGTGATATGCTGTCCCAAGAGCCGTTGTGTAGTAAATACTTAGTGTACACAGAGTACACAGCAGAGGGAAGGGATAGGAAGGCAAGGAGGGAGGATGGGATGGGATGAAGGGTCCAAAAAGGGAGGGAAGGGGGGGGGGGGCATTCTGGCAATAATATATACACAATTTACCCCGTGTATTCTTCTGTTTGTCTATTAGTAACCCACTCTAGTAAAGTTGCTGTTTGTACTTCACACAGATAGATTTGCTTTTCGTGGGTAGGGCCTCCAGCTTATCTTTCTTAGTCTCTTTCTCTTCATAGTTTGTTTCACAGGGCCTACAGAATTCATGGTGAAACTGTTTTTCTTAAGTGTAAACTAAGCTTCTTTTCGTACAACAGCATGATACAGCACACACACAAAAATGTAGCACTGTGAAAAAATGCACATTAACCACTTTTACACGCAGCCTTGTTTTTCAAAGAGCATGATAATGTTACAAGCAAAAAAAACAAGAACAACGTGGGCTAAAATAAATTGCAAGCACACTCATATCACAGCGAGCAGTGGATTAAGAAATAACTTCCTAAAAGTTAGCGCTTGTTCACGGGTTGCAAACGACTTGGCAATGCATGTGCTAGGTCCTTCCTTTTTGACTGATACACTTCAAGGGGCATTCCACGGCATGTTTTCCATGCCTGTTGATCAGCAACATGCTTGTTTGTTGCTATATGTTCCCTTACAGGAGTCTGAACTTCTTGTTGTTGTTTGGAGGGTGTCCGTTTGTCTGTTTTGCTCTGGTATCTACCATGTTATATATATTTACTTGAACAGTTTTTGAAACCAAAATGACAAGTTCTAATGTTATCAATAAACCGAAAAGTTTGTTACCACTGTTTGACGTTTATCAGTCTGAAAGCATCTGGCATACATGACATATTCCTAAGGCCTATCGATTTTTGGGTTTCATTTTATCCTGTTTTTGTAAATACCATGACCATTCTTTCACACCACCAGGGAATCAAATGGGTGGGATGTGGGACGGGTGGGTACAGAGTGGGAGTGGGAGGTGGGGAGTGGGAGGGTGGAGGAGAGGACAGAAGACGAATGTGCGCTAGTTGTTAACACTGATTATCTTGCCTACCTTTTACCGTTGTTTTGAGGGACAGAAATATCAAGCATGGTTTTAAAACACAAAAGATGTGATCACCTTTTTCTGTTGTCAACGAAGCAGAATGAACGAATTTCTGGGTGCGATGCGTTTTCCGTCACTTCAGCTGCTTATTCATGTTCACAGGGAGCGACAGGTGCGTGTCCTCAGCACTTAAAGTCTACCAGTGTGCAGTCACTCGTTACAGAATTTAATGATTAGACTGATAATATCGGGGACACAATATATGAGTAGAGCAGGAGTCAGAGGTTTATGCATCGATTTTTTCTTTTAATTCGATTGTGTTTAGTGTGTTTCTTCGTAGGAGAGTGTACTGATTGCACTCTCATTAAATCACAATGTTAAACTGCGGTGTCCGTGGATACTTTGACTATCGCTTCTGATCCACCCACAACACTCACAAGGCACTTGGTAACTCTGGGTGTAGGCTGTACATAAATTTCCGGTCTGGCTCAGTCATGGAACGGAATTGTCGTCTGCCCATCCCAATTCGGACACACCTTTTCTAATTTTAAAGCGGCCGGCGAGACAGGAGAGTTCCCAGGCCACAAAGAAGCGGATCAAGACGGCCTTTGCAGAAGAATGGTCAGTGGCGGGGGCAGGGGGGTGCAGTCGTGTCGTTTATCAAGGCCGCCCGCCCAACGCCTCAGCCGTTTCCAGGCAGCGAGGGGAACTATCGTGTCAGGGGGGTCAGGACCTGAAAGGGGAGGTGATAAGGTCGGTCCTACCCAAGACGATCAAAGGTGCGAGTCGACCTTCAGGGGCTGGGGTGCGATATAAAGTCGCTCCCCAAGAGAGCTGTCCTTCCAGACACCACTGCCACCAACCAGCTGTGTAGGCCCACTGCTCCTTGTTTCTGCTTTGGACAGGTGAGTGTTCGGGGATTAATTTTCCTTAACTCTTTTATCGCGTGTCTGTTGTGTGGGTCGTTGTATTCGTGTAAATTTGCAAGAGAAAGAACACCACAGACGTTAATCGCTGTGATTTTTCTTTGTCTCGAATGTTGATTCTCTTGAAAACAAAAAACAAAACAAAAGCAAACCAACAAAAAACAAAACAAAACAAACAAACAAAAAAAAAAAACCGAAAAGCTTCAATTAACACCTCCAGTGTATTGACTCATTCTAAGCCAAAAGTATTTTCCGTTGCCAATCCCAGCAAACCAGCCGTGTGCACCTTAATAAAAACTGCTGGCAGTGGAGGCTTGACATGCTGCCCATTGGCTGTGGTACACTTTGCTGTTTGGCTGCAAAAACACCATGGCAACGCCAGCGATTATTGCGATATTGTCACAAATAGCTTTCGACGACAACGATCTCGATGCCCTATGAAATACAATAACGGCCAACAATTCGCAAACATACAGCTGAAAGGACTTGTGTCAATGGGAAACATAGACAAGCGAAATAAGTCACTGTGGTGGGGACGTTGCCAGTCTTGCATGGAAACTATACGGGTGAAATGATTGGAAAGCCTATAGCCAGGAAACATGCGATAAAATGACCAGATTTGCTGGGAAACATGTGGGTAAATAGCAGTGTTGCTGGAAGGATATGTAGGTGAAACAGGCAATATTGCTGGGAAACTTAATGTAGGTGAAACAGGCAATATTGCTGGAAAACTTAATGTAGGTGAAACAGGCAATATTGCTGGAAAACTTAATGTAGGTGAAACAGGCAATATTGCTGAAAACTTAATGTAGGTGAAACAGCAATATTGCTGAAACTTATGTAGGTGAAACAGGCAATATTGCTGGAAAATTTATGTAGGTGAAACAGGCAATATTGCTGGAAAACTTAATGTAGGTGAAACAGGCAATATGCTGGGAAACAGATGTAGATACAATTGGCAATATTGCTGGGAAACATAGGTGGGTGAAATAGGCAATATTGCTGAGAAACATACGCAGGTAAAATGGGCAATATTGCTGGAAAACATACGTGGGCGAAATAGGCAGTATTGCTGGGAAACATCTGCAGGTGAAATAACCACTATTTAAGGGAAACACACGCAGAAACAAAACGTGGTGGTTTTGCAGACGATGAACGAGAAGGATCCATCCCACAGAAGAAAAAACAGAAGTAAATATAGCAATAGGAAAGAAGACACTTTTCATAATTTGCAGGAGGTGGGGGCTACTGTTTGTAACTTGGAAGAGATCCACAGCTGCCACGTGGTGGACTAGCATAGACTTTATTCAAATAAATGTATAGACAAGCGCACAGACAGATGGATACTGAGGTCGAAGAATAGTCTACACATGTGGACATGAGCGTCAGCAAGTGACTGTTGACCAATCAGTAAAGCCGTGAAGATAAGCAGGATACTCAGCGAGTGATTGGCATCGGGTTATGGTCAACTCGCCAGCCCTTAAGAAGTACACTCTGCCATGGTGTTGAACAGCAAGTGACTAGTTTTCAAGCCAAAAGAAAGTACTTTTCAAGCCAAAAGAGAGTAGTTTTCAAGCCAAGAGGGAGAGCGAGTAGTTTTGAAGCCGAAAGAGAGTAGTTTTCAAGCCAAAAGAGAGAGTAGTTTTCAAGCCAAAAGAGAGAATAGTTTTCAAGTCAAAAGAGAGAGTAGTTTTCAAGCCAAAAGAGAGAGCAGTTTTCAAGTCATAAGAGTGAGTAGTTTTCAAGCCAAAAGAGAGTAGTTTTCAAGCCAAAAGAGAGTAGTTTTCAAGCCAAAAGAGAGAGTGGTTTTCAAGCCAAAAGAGAGAGTAGTTTTCAAGCCAAAAGATAGAGCAGTTTTTCAAGCCAAAAGATAGAGTAGTTTTCAAGCCAAAAGAGAGAGTAGTTTTCAAGCCAAAAGAGTTGGTAGTTTTCAAGCCAAGAGAGTAGTTTTCAAGCCAAAAGAGAGAAGTTTTCAAGCCAAAAGAGAGAGTAGTTTTCAAGTCAAAGAGAGAGCAATTTTCAAGCCAAAAGAGAGAGTATAGCTTTCAAACCAAAAGATAGAGTAGAAGCCACATGTGTTTACAAGATCATGGCAACACATGAAATATGCTGCACTGCTCATGCTCTATGTTGAGGTCAGTCTCATCTGTTGTTGTGCCACACGCCAGTTTGATTAAATTCGATTGTTGTATCAGTTAATGGGATGGAAGTATTGTACTTTGTGAATACAACAACACTGTTTAACGAACAACATCGGGGGTTACAGCAGAGGTAAAGTAGTAACAACTGCCCTTTATATAGATGGAAATTGCACTGCTTTTCTGAGCCAATTTTTTTTTTCCAAAGAGAAAGGGACGATTTGGTTCTGGAATGTGGAATCTGTGAATTAATTTAAAACCACGTGACTGAGCGACACGGCGTGCAGCTTTGAGTGCAGTAGACAATAGACAATATTTCGGGCCTGCTCTGTTGTATTAGCCACGCCAGCTTTGAGTGTAGCAGACAATGTACAATATTTGGGGCCTACTCTGTTGTATTAGCCACGCCAGCTTTGAGTGTAGCAGACAATGTACAATATTTTGGGCCTATTCTGTTGTATTAGCCACGCCAGCTTTGAGTGTGGCAGACAATATACAATATTTCGGGCCTACTCTGTTGTATTAGCCACGCCAGCTTTGAGTGTAGCAGACAATAGACAATATTTTGGGCCTACTCTGTTGTATTAGCCACGCCAGCTTTGAGTGTAGCAGACAATATACAATATTTTGGGCCTACTCTGTTGTATTAGCCACGCCTGACGAATCAGACAGTGAGATTAATGTTGAGATAAGGAGCCACCAAATGGGCGTAACGGACACGAAAGTAACGAACCTCGGCTAGTTGGTCTACTCCAGGCAGGACGTGAACAACAAAAACAAAGAACAAAAACAAACAAACAGACAAAAAAAAGGAAATGCATAGATTATTAATGTTTTTGTTTTTTTAATCCTCACGCGCGAGTGAACAAGTCTTCAGTCACTATGAAAATGACTGAACAGGCATTAAAAGAAAGGGAATGTGAGAGGGAGAGTGGGAGAGGGAGGAGGAAAGATGTGATGAACAGGCCGACGTCAAAAGCACAGACATTAAATCCATCATTGACAACTAAGGGAACCGACAGTTTGAGTTGCGTATTTTCAAAACAATGCAAGGAAAGGCCATGGGAGGGGGTGGGGAGAGATTAGAGCCAGATAGCTTTCAAATATTTGCTGGTGAAAACGTTGGTGGGCTGGTGAAATTTAATACCACCAGCCCGACTGGCTGGTGAACAAAGTTTAACATTTCTACAGCCCTGTTTACCTGCTTCAAATACCTTGACTGACAGTCAGTTTTGTCTTGGAAGCAAATCATAGACCCTAATATGAAGCAGGTAATGTTTGTTTAGCTGTTTTAGATGCCTTGACTATCTTTATCCTGTTTAATTAAGTTTTGGTATTTAACCATAAACCGTGAATTATACTTGTGGAAACGATGCTGTTTCTTGTTTCAAAAGCCTTGACAAATAATGTGCTTCGTCTTCTTGAATCACACTACCTGTTCTTAGTAACTGACTGGAATTATTACTCATACAAACGTAAACGATGCATCTAACTTTTCCCGCTCTTCCGAAAGCGTTGTCTCAATCATCTCAGCCTTCTTGGTCTGTATGTTCTGTTTTCGGTCGTGGACGATAGACCATAACTTAAACAGTGCCGTTTGTTCGCCTGTTCCAGATTTTTTTTTACTGACAATCTTTTACTTTGTGTTGTCTGTTCATGGCAGTTGACCACCACCATAGTCCACACTTATAAGCTGGCAACGGATGGCCTGCTAAGGACAACTTCGGCCTCTTCTTCTCCTCTGTCCTCTGTTAACTATTCTGTTCTTGGTTGTTTACCATTGACCATGACCACTCAAACAACACACACGGTGGTCCACCTGTTTCAGGTACCATTGACCATGACCACTCAAACAACACACACGGTGTGTGTCCACCTGTTTCAGGTACCATTGACCATGACCACTCAAACAACATACACGGTGTGTCCACCTGTTTGAGGTACCATTGACCATGACCATTCAAACAACACACACGGTGTGTCCATCTGTTTGAGGTACCATTGACCATGACCAAACAACACACACACGGTGTGTCCACCTGTTTCAGGTACCATTGACCATGACCAAACAACACATACGGTGTGTCCACCTGTTTGAGGTACCATTGACCATGACCAAACAACACACACGGTGTGTCCACCTGTTTCAGGTACCATTGACAATGACCATTCAAACAACACACACGGTGTGTCCACCTGTTTGAGGTACCATTGACCATGACCAAACACACACGGTGTGTCCACCTGTTTCAGGTACCATTGACCATGACCACCCAAACAACATACACGGTGTGTCCACCTGTTTCAGGTACCATTGACCATGACCAAACAACACACACGGTGTGTCCACCTGTTTGAGGTACCATTGACCATGACCACTCAAACAACACACACGGCGTGTCCACCTGTTTGAGGTACCATTGACCATGACCACTCAAACAACACACACGGTGTGTCCACTGTTTGAGGTACCATTGACCATGACCACTCAAACAACACACACGGTGTGTCCACCTGTTTGAGGTACCATTGACCATGACCACTCAAACAACACACACGGTGTGTCCACCTGTTTCAGGTACCCTGACTGACCAGTCAACCATGCGTTTCGTTGTCCTGCTCGCTGCTGCCCTGGCCGGAGTCCTGAGTGCTCTACCTGCAGACCAGCCCCAGTCTGGCACCTTCATTGGTCTCATCAAGGAGCTGGAGAGAGAGCCTTTCTTCAGGGTCAGTTCCACCACTTGTTTCTTCTTTCCTCTGACTCGTCCATGGGCAGAGAACCCTGGTGTAGCACTGGGTTTGGAAGGGCGGTGGGAGAGGGGAGGGAGAAGTGATGTATCTTGCCCATGGTGAACAGTGGCACTACCTCCATTCGCTTATCCTGTCTCGCCCCGTACATAGCTACACCCAGAAATGTCCTGTCGCAGACCTACACAGGGATCGAGTAATCAATGACAGATCGTTGTAAGGCAACTCACAAGAGGAAACGTTACTCTGCTGCGGAGTCACTGTAGTATCATACAGTGGTGACTGTTCTGATGCAACATATGAAGGACACGACCTACCTGGTGACAGATGACGGCTAGGTCAGGGAGCCAGCGTGAGTGAACGTCTCACTCAACAGGGGGCCACCACCTCCATCAAGGGACCGCCCTCATGATTTTGCCAGTGCCAGCCACTTCGACACCAACTCGCAGAGGGCAGGTGAAGGGAAAATGGGAACTGAAGCCACCCTGAGAACACAGTATAAAAGGCCTCAGACGTAGAGACGTGAGGAAGATGAATACTGTGCAGTCCCATTCTGGTCTGAAACTACCTGAAGAGACTCTCCCTGCTCCATGCTTCCTTTCCTAATTCATATCTCGGCGTCAAGACGCATTGCATCATGTCATAAATTTACCGATTACTATCTGTAGTATTATGTTTTGCGTCGACTCAAGAACAGAATTGTGCTGTTAGCAATGAGTGGAACTTAGAGCATAATAATATTTTTTAGCATCTTGTCCATTGTCTCATTAGAAAGAGATCAAGTAGTGTATTTTTCTCCTCTCATTGTGGAGTAGTCACAAATGAAATGGCGGATAAAAATGCCAGACGAGGTGCCAGAAACTCCGGTCATTCAATAGTGTTATGATTACCTTTGTCTTCCAATGAAATGTGTCGTAGTACGGTTTATGAGCCTATGCTTGTTGTACTCTATGATTTGATGAATATTGCTGCAAAATTGTTCTCGAACAAATAAAATTTGTTTAAACCAAATGTGTCGTATATTTCAAAGAAAAGTATATTCAGATTCTTTTTTTTTTAAACTAGTCACAGTTTGATCCTTTAAATTCGTATTTTCTTTTTTAGATCCGAGGCATGTTGCAAGTTTTTTCAAGGAATGAGACTCAGTGCGTGGAAAAGTAAATATTCGTGTTGAGAGTTCATTACGTAGACTGAGGTTCAATGCACGGGGAACTAAATGTTTGTAAACTGTAATTGCGGCCTTGAATGAAACTGGTTTCTAACCATTTGTATAACAAGGATTTACATCTGTATGATATTGGACGAAGCGTATTACATAGTCCTATTGGTTATCATGTCATTTAGTTTGCTTCTACTTTGGTATTTCATGTCTCCTTTGTAAATGACATTACTTTGTATTTTTTATGTTGTTTACTTGTTTTGCTCTCTCTCTCTCTCTCTCTCTCTCTCTCTCTCTCTCTCTCTCTCTCTCTCTCTCTCTCTCTCTCTCTCTGTCTGTGTGTCTGTGTAATATCGCAGCTGAGTTAAAGCACATGAAATGAAAAAGACATGCATTCCTGGCGTCAGCTAGGCCTTGGAGAGAGACATCTACAACGTTGGTCAGAAAATCCGAGCAACATTCTCAGATAAGCGATGAATCTCTAGTCTTACCATTTTAGGTCATAGCACATTTTAACACTGATTAGGAACAGAATGGAGGCCAGAAAATCCAACATATAGATCCACCTGATGGGATTCGAACCCACAAGCTGACTGTCCCCAAGCTCCTGACTCTGTCAGCTTCACTACTACTGAAGCTTATGTGGAGTAAGGTATTGTTTGGGGGTCTTCTTTTTTGCCAGCAAGGTATCTAAAAAATATTGGTGCGGATCTTCATCCCTTGTTACAGGCTCGGGATTGTCCGTAGGATCAGTGACTAAGAGAGCTTCCACACTGAGGTCTGCTGAAGGAAACTGGACAATGCTGGAGATAAACCCATCGGCAATCGGCTGTAGCCCTAAAAGTGGGAAAGAAGAACGCAATTGCATTTAACGTTTCCGTACGGAATGGTGCGTATGCGCTGGATTTGCCTTCGGTTCTTTAATTGTGTGTGTGTGTGTGTGTGTGTGTTGTGTGTGTGTGTGTGTGTGTGTGTGCGTGTGCGTGCGTGCTGTAACAGGAGTTCAGCCTGAGACAAGAGTGCTGACGTTTGAGATGCTGACAGCGGCAGAGACCGAGCACCTGATGCTTCTCCTCAACAAACTGGGATACATCCAACTCTTCAAGTACCTGGACCGTAAGTAGAGCTCCAGTCAGTTCAAGTTAGGTTCTCTAGTGCCTCTTGCCCCTTGATCGTGGGTCATAGAGGGACCATGCTGAACATCAAGGTCTCTAGACCTCATCAGTGATTGCCTATTGCACATCTGTCACATCTGATTTTTCTGCTCCCTTTCTGTTTTTTCCTAGTGCGCGCGTGTGTACGTGTGTACGTGTGTGTGTGTGTGTGTGTGTGCTTTATAGTATGAATGTTTTGACAGAAGCAGACCAAAAGGTCAAAGCGCATCGCGCCTGTTTTATAAGCTGTCTGTTCCATTCAACTGGTGACCTAGTAACTGCTTTCATGCACTTGCTTTAATTAATGCCCACCTGAAGTCACTCGATTGTGGAACTTATTTTTAAATGGTTGTCTCAACTACCAGGTTGTGGAACTTATTTTTATATGTTTGTCTCAACAGCCAGATTGTGGAACTTGTTTTGATATGTTTGTCTCAACTACCAAATTGTGATGATTATTTTTATATGTTTGTCTCAGCGTCCAGATTGTGAGAATTATTTTCATATGTTTGTCTCAACTACCATCCTCTTCTTTCACGGTTTCTGTATGACTGTGACACCTATAATCTTCTTCATGGACTGACTGTGTGCCTGTCACATCTAGACTATAGTCTCTTTCATTCTCTGTCACATCTGTAGTCTTTTCTTTTGACTAAGCCGCGTACGTCCGTCACATCTGAAGTCTTCTCTCGTTGCCCAATCTCTAAGGTTGTTAACATCTATAGTCTTCTTCCTGCATTGACTTCAGAATGTCTGTCATATCTATAGTCTTCATGGTTGTCTGTCACATATCTATCACGCCAATAATCTGCATCATGGACTGTCTTTCGTATGCTTTTCAGACCTGTAATGTTCAACACTCGTTTCTTTTCGCATGTCTGCCATATCTACATCTTCATCACTGATCAAGTTTTTTTTTTTTTTGTCTTTTGCATACCTATTGCATATATAGTCTCAACCGTTAAATGATTTTAGTGTGTCTGTCACATCTCTATCATTTCTACTAGACTGAATTCGAATGCTTGTCACATGTAAAGAAGTCATCATAGACCAACTTCTGTATTATTGCCCTGTCTGTTGTCTTCTCCATTGTTGTCCAACGTCTAGTGTCTGTCATGTCTATAATCCTCTTCATTATTAACTGACACTGGTGTCTCTGTCTCTATCATCTGGATTGATTGATGTCTCTGTCACATTTATAGTCTTCTTCACTGACTGGTCTGAGCCTCTCATCTACTGTCTTTATCGCTCACCGATATCTGTATACTAATCACATCTAATGTCTCCCTTCATTAACTGACTTTAGTACATCTATCGTGAGTATAGTCTGTATTGTTGACCAACCTTAACTTGCTTGTCACATTTACAGTTTTTTTTCAGTGGTTGACTTTTCTATGATTGTCATGTCTATAGTCTTAGACACTGACCCACATTTACGTTTCCTATACGTATAGCCGTCTCCATCCTACGTAGAACTTGTTACATCTGAAGTCTTCTCTGCCTTTTGCACTTCTTTTTATCACTAATCTTCATCGCTGATTGGCATGCATATGTTTGTCACATCTGCAGTGTTCTTTATTGTATAACATCTTACTGTCGCATCTGTAGTGTCTTCTATGTCTTTGTCCTATCCAATTAACATTTGACTTCTATGTCTCTGTCACATCCAGTTCACCTTTACTTCTATGTCTCTGTCACATCCAGTTCACCTTTACTTCTATGTCTGTCACATCCAGTTCACCTTTACTTCTATGTCTCTGTCACATCCAGTTCACCTTTACTTCTATGTCTCTGTCACATCCAGTTCACCTTTACTTCTATGTCTCTGTCACACACATCAGTTCACCTTTACTTCTATGTCTCTGTCACATCCAGTTCACCTTTACTTCTATGTCTCTGTCACATCCATCAGTTCACCTTTACTTCTATGTCTCTGTCACATCCAGTTCACCTTTACTTCTATGTCTCTGTCACATCCATCAGTTCACCTTTACTTCTATGTCTCTGTCACATCCAGTTCACCTTTACTTCTATGTCTCTGTCACACACATCAGTTCATCTTTACTTCTATGTCTCTGTCACATCCACCAGTTTATCTTTACTTCTATGTCTCTGTCACATCCACCAGTTCACCTTTACTTCTATGTCTCTGTCACATCCACCAGTTTATCTTTACTTCTATGTCTCTGTCACATCCACCAGTTCACCTTTACTTCTATGTCTCTGTCACATCCATCAGTTCACCTTTACTTCTATGTCTCTGTCACATCCACCAGTTTATCTTTACTTCTATGTCTCTGTCACATCCACCAGTTCACCTTTACTTCTATGTCTCTGTCACATCCATCAGTTCACCTTTACTTCTATGTCTCTGTCACATCCAGTTCACCTTTACTTCTATGTCTCTGTCACATCCACCAGTTCACCTTTACTTCTATGTCTCTGTCACATCCAGTTCACCTTTACTTCTATGTCTCTGTCACATCCAGTTCACCTTTACTTCTATGTCTCTGTCACATCCAGTTCATCTTTACTTCTATGTCTCTGTCACATCCAGTTCACCTTTACTTCTATGTCTCTGTCACATCCATCAGTTCACCTTTACTTCTATGTCTCTGTCACATCCAGTTCACCTTTACTTCTATGTCTCTGTCACATCCAGTTCACCTTTACTTCTATGTCTCTGTCACATCCAGTTCACCTTTACTTCTATGTCTCTGTCACATCCAGTTCACCTTTACTTCTATGTCTGTCACATCCAGTTCATCTTTACTTCTATGTCTCTGTCACATCCAGTTCACCTTTACTTCTATGTCTCTGTCACATCCAGTTCACCTTTACTTCTATGTCTGTCACATCCAGTTCATTTTTACTTCTATGTCTCTGTCACATCCAGTTCACCTTTACTTCTATGTCTCTGTCACATCCAGTTCACCTTTACTTCTATGTCTGTCACATCCACCAGTTCATCTTTACTTCTATGTCTCTGTCACATCCACCAGTTCATCTTTACTTCTATGTCTCTGTCACATCCACCAGTTCATCTTTACTTCTATGTCTCTGTCACATCCACCAGTTCATCTTTACTTCTATGTCTCTGTCACATCCACCAGTTCATCTTTACTTCTATGTCTCTGTCACATCCACCAGTTCATCTTTACTTCTATGTCTGTCACATCCACCAGTTCATCTTTACTTCTATGTCTCTGTCACATCCAGTTCACCTTTACTTCTATGTCTCTGTCACATCCAGTTCACCTTTACTTCTATGTCTCTGTCACATCCAGTTCATTTTTACTTCTATGTCTCTGTCACATCCAGTTCACCTTTACTTCTATGTCTCTGTCACATCCAGTTCACCTTTACTTCTATGTCTCTGTCACATCCAGTTCACCTTTACTTCTATGTCTCTGTCACATCCAGTTCACCTTTACTTCTATGTCTCTGTCACATCCAGTTCACCTTTACTTCTATGTCTCTGTCACATCCAGTTCACCTTTACTTCTATGTCTGTCACATCCACCAGTTCATCTTTACTTCTATGTCTCTGTCACATCCACCAGTTCATCTTTACTCTTATGTCTGTCACATCCACCAGTTCATCTTTACTTCTATGTCTCTGTCACATCCAGTTCACCTTTACTTCTATGTCTCTGTCACATCCAGTTCACCTTTACTTCTATGTCTCTGTCACATCCAGTTCATTTTACTTCTATGTCTCTGTCACATCCAGTTCACCTTTACTTCTATGTCTCTGTCACATCCAGTTCACCTTTACTTCTATGTCTCTGTCACATCCAGTTCACCTTTACTTCTATGTCTCTGTCACATCTAGTTCATCTTTACTTCTATGTCTCTGTCACACACATCAGTTCACCTTTACTTCTATGTCTCTGTCACATCCAGTTCATTTTTACTTCTATGTCTCTGTCACATCCACCAGTTCATCTTTACTTCTATGTCTCTGTCACACACATCAGTTCACCTTTACTTCTATGTCTCTGTCACATCCAGTTCATTTTTACTTCTATGTCTCTGTCACATCCACCAGTTCATCTTTACTTCTATGTCTCTGTCACATCCAGTTCACCTTTACTTCTATGTCTCTGTCACACATCAGTTCACCTTTACTTCTATGTCTCTGTCACATCCACCAGTTCATCTTTACTTCTATGTCTCTGTCACATCCAGTTCACCTTTACTTCTATGTCTCTGTCACATCCAGTTCACCTTTACTTCTATGTCTCTGTCACATCCAGTTCACCTTTACTTCTATGTCTCTGTCACATCCAGTTCACCTTTACTTCTATGTCTCTGTCACATCCAGTTCATCTTTACTTCTATGTCTTTGTCACATCCACCAGTTCATCTTTACTTCTATGTCTCTGTCACATCCAGTTCACCTTTACTTCTTTGTCTCTGTCACATCCAGTTCACCTTTACTTCTATGTCTCTGTCACATCCAGTTCATCTTTACTTCTATGTCTCTGTCACATCCACCAGTTCATCTTTACTTCTATGTCTCTGTCACATCCAGTTCACCTTTACTTCTATGTCTCTGTCACATCCAGTTCACCTTTACTTCTATGTCTCTGTCACATCCAGTTCACCTTTACTTCTATGTCTGTCACATCCAGTTCATCTTTACTTCTATGTCTCTGTCACACCCAGTTCATCTTTACTTCTATGTCTCTGTCACATCCAGTTCATCTTTACTTCTATGTCTCTGTCACACCCAGTTCATCTTTACTTCTATGTCTCTGTCACATCCAGTTCACCTTTACTTCTATGTCTCTGTCACATCCACCAGTTCATCTTTACTTCTATGTCTCTGTCACATCCACCAGTTCATCTTTACTTCTATGTCTCTGTCACATCCACCAGTTCACCTTTACTTCTATGTCTCTGTCACATCCACCAGTTCATCTTTACTTCTATGTCTCTGACACATCCACCAGTTTATCTTTACTTCTATGTCTCTGTCACATCCACCAGTTTATCTTTACTTCTATGTCTCTGTCACATCCACCAGTTCATCTTTACTTCTATGTCTCTGTCACATCCACCAGTTCATCTTTACTTCTATGTCTCTGTCACATCCACCAGTTCATCTTTACTTCTATGTCTCTGTCACATCCAGTTCACCTTTACTTCTATGTCTCTGTCACATCCATCAGTTCATCTTTACTTCTATGTCTCTGTCACATCCACCAGTTCACCTTTACTTCTATGTCTCTGTCACATCCAGTTCACCTTTACTTCTCTGTCACTTTGTGTCTGTTCACACTGGCAATAGACTACTCTACCAGGCAACCTATTCATGATACCACAAAGGCTGACTTCTCTACCGTGAAAAGGTAAACATCAGTTGTCACAAACAATTTATAGCGGAAATCTTCATCTGTACCACAGCACAGGCATCAAACAGAGCATTGTTCTTTTTTTGCAGTCTTGCCCCCGGAGTATTCTCACAGATTCATCTCCTACTCCATTGTGGTAAGTGTGTAAGCATACATTTGTGAATGCATGATATGTACACGTGTATAGTTGCATACCATAATGTGTATAGAAAAAAAGTGTACATAAGTTGTGACGATTATTTATATTACATCCTAAATTAGTTTTGCATAAAATTACGTCATATTATTTACATGTCTGTTAAAGTCTTGTTTTGCAATGCTTTCTCTACTGATAATCAATACAGTTAAAAAAAAAAATCATCAAATTATGCAGTTCTGTTAAATCTGTGCAAAAAGCTCTTTGTTTTGGTGTGTGTGTGTGTGTTTGTGTTGTGTTTGTGTGTGTTTTGTCTGTTGTGCTTCTTTTGTCTGTCTGATGCTGCAAGCGTTCGTGTGCGCACATGTAAGCATTGGTGCATCTAAAGAGTGGATGATGCGATTTGATTCTAGTGACTTGCTTAAGTATATAGTACATAGGTCTTGACATGAAATGATGAGCGCGGTCAGTGTAGAATATATGAAGTCTGTCTTATTCAGCAGCATTTTGCATGCGTTTATAATATTAGATTTTATGATCTTGTTTTGTCTTCACTCAGCTTTTACCCTTCTTTACAGCACATTCAAAGCGCTGGAAGCTAAGTGTTTAGTGTCGTCTTCTTTTGCAGCATTTGGAAGGAAGCTGCGGCCTCATATTCAATCATAAAATGTAGTTCTTCGTTGACGTCCATCGGCCACTCTGGTAAAGGTTGACAGCAATAATGTTTACGTGACACTCTTGGTTTCCTTGCCTTTTGTACTGTTTGGATTTATCAGTGTTTTCAGTCATGTGATTGGTGTAATGTTTGTCTTGTTTTTCTGTGGAGTGTTTGTTTTGATGCCACTTGTTTATTACAAGTCTGTATTTCTGTTGTTATTATTGATTTATGATGTTTGTTTCTATGATCATGGTGTTTTACCATACTCTTGCATTGGTGTTATGTTTGTATCCGTTGTTCTGTCGTGTTTGTTTGGTATTCGATTTTCATTTTCTAGTGATATAATCTCCTTGGTTATTTCTCTATGTGTGTTTGTTCTAAAGTGTAACAAGAAAAAAGTATAACGATTTGTTACAACAGAGACAGGTGAGTTGGCAAAAAAAAGCAGAAAAGCAGTGAATGACATTAAAGAAAGTTGAAGTTTTCCCCGACATTGGACTATGGCTACCTTAATGGCGGGATATAAAAAAATGACCATACACACAAAACTCTGCTCCCTTTGTTGGGTAGATGGGGTTAATCCTTGCCTGTCTATATAGGGAGTGTCCGCAGGAGTATCAGCCTGCGTACACAGAAAAAAATAAAGAAAAAGAAAAAGCTAAAAAAGAAAATGGTAGAGAGAAAGCGAGTCACAGAAAAGAGGAAACTACTGGCTCAGAATTCCCAGAAAAAGGGGATAGAGTTTAAATTGCAACAGTCCTGACACATCCACAGGGCAACGAGAAAAGCTATGTAACACTGCTTGTGTGAACACCTGTTGCTGCTTTTCATATCTACTTCATTAAAATGACCTTTTTGTTGTCCAGGACACAGTATCATGCAGAAGTGGAGACCCCAATGCACAGAAGTCTCCAAATACAAGGAGAAAGATCATCAGTGGTTTCATGTGCTGAAAATCAAGACTGTAACCATGAATCGAGTAGTAAAAGAGAGAGTAACTATGTTTCATGCAATCCGAAAAGCTGACCATTCATTAAAATATACTGGAACTAGTATCTTATCGAGTCTGAGGGGTTGTTTTCTGTCTTGCTCTTTAACTCTTCTCCTGCTTTTCTGAAAACTCTTTGTTCCAGATCTGATTCTCTCTCTCTCTCTCTCTCTCTCTCTCTCTCTCTCTCTCTCTCTCTCTCTCACACACACACACACACAATATCGCGCACACACAATCACATGCTCGCACACTCGTACACACAAAATCATACTTGACAATGGCAGGCAACATAATTGTCCATGGTTCCGAGAGTGTGATCATGTATGATTGTATGCCTATACACACACAAACACACGCACACACTGCACACGCGCACACACACACACATGCACACACATACGTGCACACGCACACACGCACACACACACACACACACACACACACACACTACTGATCACAGAAGAGCTTGAAGAATTCTTTTGAAAGTTTTCACACCTACATTTAAGCATTTTTGAACTGACAGAAGTACCATAAAGCTTTCAAAATGAATCCAATTTATCAGGATATAATAAGAAATAAATATTATCTGACATATATATACTGTTCAAAAAAAGTTAAGGACCAACATTGAGAATGCACAAAAACTTTTAAAAATTCACAAAAATTCAATTGTACCGCCTTTGTGGTCCAAACAAATTGAACCGCACGCACAAATTGATAGTGAATGCGGCAACTGCAATTTTGTGGCACACATTTCTCACGCGCCTTGAAAAACACGTGTCGCGACTTGTCATTTTGGAACAAATTGGGGTGAATTTCTGATGCGTTAGGATCCGAGGAGCATGTGCTGAATCAAAATCATGTGAAGCACGAGCTAAATCAAGCTGTAGGTCATAAAGTATGCTCAACCAAATGTCTTTAAAAGCCACTGTACTGGCGAAAAATGCAATGCAACAGCATGCCTCCACGTCGAAGACTGAACGAGCTGGATCGAGGAAGAGCAATAGGATGGCTCCAAGAAGGAGTTGCAGTCCGGGAAGTGGCACGGAGACTTGGGGTATCACACTCTGTTGTTATCAGACTCAGACAACGCTTTCAAGACACAGGAAGAGTGCAAGAACGACCACGCTCTGGTCGACCTAGATTAACAACACCACGAGAGGACCGATACATTGAAAGGCAGGCCACACAAGAAAAACAGCAAGTGCAAACAACATCAGACGTCGCCTTAGAGATGCCACCAACACTGTTGTCAGTGATCAGACCATACGAAACCGCCTACACGCCGCTAACCTCCGTGCTCGACGACCAGCCATAAGACCTCGTTTGACTGATGCCCACAGAGCAGCACGCCGAGTATGGTGCACGCAGCACGTGAGATGGACACATGAACAGTGGGCTAACGTGATATTTACAGACGAGTCGCGGTTCTGCCACGACAGACGGAACAGGGTCTGGAGACGCCGTGGGGAGCGCTTTGCAGAAGAAGCTGTCCTGGAAAGGAACTGCTATGGTGGGGGATCCGTTATGATTTGGGGCGGCATAAGCACACGCTACAGAACGGTTCTCTACAATGTGGCAGGGAACTTGAATGGTGTTCGCTACCAAACAGATTTTGCAACCCCTGGTGCTGCCAGCCCTTCAACAGCTTGGACCTCAGGCAGTCTTTCAAGACGACAATGCACGGCCCCATCGCACCAGAGCAGTAAACACGTTTCTCCAAGCTGCTGGTGTCAACAGAATGCAGTGGCCCGCAAACAGCCCAGATCTGAACCCCATCGAACATCTTTGGGATGAGCCGGGCCGGAGACTGCAACAGCGTCGTCCTCCTCCTGCTAACCTGGGTCAGCTGTTTGAGTCACTCCAGCAGGAGTGGGCTGCTGTCCCCCAGGCCTTTCTGCGCACACTGGTGAACTCCATGCAACAACGCTGCCTTGAATGCCTTGCCAATAACGGGGGACCACACGTTATTAACCATGACATTGAACAAACACTCCTCCTGTGACTTTCAAATTTGGGGGTGGGGGTGTTTGTTCCATTTGTTGATTCCTCGGACTTGTCATTGTCTTTACACACTTTTCACATATTCAATAAATTCATGTTATACTTGGAGATTGATCACTTCCCAATTTTCTTTTTTATAAGTCAGTGAAATGTTGGTCCTTAACTTTTTTTGAACAGTATAGATAGATAAGACAGACAAGTAGATGGAGTTATGTTACTCGCACTACATCAAGCTAACAACCAATGTAGAGGCATGTAAAATCGTACTTTGACAACGATGCAAAAAAAAGTAATCAATGCACACGTTTCAACATGAAAAAGTTTATTGCCACAAACAGCACATTTCCATATCAAGCAATGAGCTTTGTACAAAAAAGAACTGCATAGCACATATGATATACATACTGGCACTTAAAGAAAGGTCGAGGTCCCATGGCCAACGGCCGTAGGGACAGTAAACTGTCAGACTGTGTATATATGTATATGTGTGTGTGTGTGTGTGTGTATTGTTTGTGTGTATATATATATATATGTATATATATGTGTATGTATATATGTATATATACATTGTGTGTGCATGCTATTTTCTCAAATTCATAGTACCTGGTATTACTGTATTGTCACTATAATGTTCTGTGTTTGTCTGTTTGTAACTGAAAATGAAAAACAAACCTCCTTGTAACTACTACTTTTTTTTTTCTTTCTTTTTTTTTTTCATTCACTCATTCAAACTGAGTGAAGCACAAAGCACATTTACATATTGGTACATGTACTGGACATGCTCATGTCAAATTGTTTGTTCAATCCATGTCGAAGGATGAGTGCGTGAAGAAAGAAAGAGTGAAGGAACTGTGGAGTGGAGGGATGAGAGAGGAGGAATAAAACATATATTAAAAAAAAATCTGATCCCGTTCACAATCACAGGTAATCAGTTCAACAGGCAAATGCTCTACTGATCTGACAATAAACTCTGTTAAACAGGCTTTGGTTTTGAGGCTAAAGGCGTGGCCAGACAAGACACATCATAAACCAGAAGGGCACTTGGGGGGAAAGCTCAGAAATCCACAAAGAACAAACAGAATCCACCCATCCTTTATGATTATTCTAAATACTTATATAGCACCTATCCTCATCTAGAGACCAAGCTCTAAGTGCTTTACAATCCACTCGTTTACACAACGGGCTGCCTACCTACGCAGTGCCGACTGAAGAGCTGCCAACTGGCGCTTCATTCAGTCATTTCCCCTGTCATCCAGTCAATATTATTCATATCGTTTACTCAGTTTCCTTACTTCCTTCATTCTTTCCATTTCTCACGCAGGGTGCATGCTATGTGTAACGTGTCATTCATACCAATGCCAAACTGGCCTTCTCTTCCGAAAGTTGATGAAGGGATTTTACATGTGTGCAAGATGTTATGCATGCATTCACACACGGAACCTTGGTTTATAGTCTCATTGGAAGGACTGTATGGGAAATGGAGTCGGAACCAGTGTTAACTCCGAGGGAAAAATCCCCCTGTACCGAAACAGCCCAGCGGAGATTCAAACTGCAACCCCAGGATCACCAAGATTACGAGTCCGGCGTTCTACCACTGAGGTATTCTGGCCCCCCAAGTCTAGATCCACAGCATGATTTAATGAGTTTGGTCCTTAGGTTACATTCCATTTTCCCACTCAGTTCTGTTGAAACTGATCCAACAGTTTCTTCTCAGTCTGACAACAAGTCTGTTGGATTCACCCTGATCTGGCAATGGCTTTGTCCTTTGACCTGGCAATGGCTTTGTCCTTTGACCTGGCAATGGCTTTGTCCTTTGACCTGGCAATGGCTTTGTCCTTTGACTCATGCCACCCTTCTACCAAGTTTTCCTCATCATGGATTCAGTGATTTTTGCATAGTCCTGCTGACAGAAAAGCCCTTCTTGGCTATTTTTTGCACAGTCTTGCTGACAGAAAAACCCTTCTTGGCAGACATAATAAAACGTGGCACTGTTCAGTAAGAAAAATGAACTGAATATGATCTGGTTGAAAACTATTCGCGTTTAGAAAGTCAAAATACTGAAAACCACAAAGAAGGTTCAAAGTAATGCTTATTTAAATGTAAATATGAAACGGATAAGTACGTTTTCAACAAACATGACAATGTAAAAAACGGCAAACGCCAAAAACTGCACCAAAAATATTCCCCAGATCAGTCAGCACGTGAAATGATAGTGTGTGAAAGAGAAGTGGAACAGTGGGGACAGTTTAGAAACAAAGCGGGGGAGGAGAGAGAGGGACAGGTGAGAGGGTGGACAGGGGAACAGTAAGAAATGAGCTAAATCTTGTAAACCAAACAAGTGTGTGTGTGTGTGCGTGTGCGGTGTGTGTGTGTGTGTGTGTGTGAGTGTGTGTGTGTGTGTGTGTGTGTGTGTGTGAGAGTCAGTCTGTGTGTGTGCGTGTGTGTGTGTGTGTGTGTGTGTGAGAGAGAGAGTCTGTATGTGTGAGAGAGAGAGAGAGAGGTGTGTGTGTGTGTGTGTGTGTGTGTGTGTGTGTGTGTGTGTGTGTGTGTGTGTGTGAAGAGACAGAGAAAAAGAGACAGAAGGGAGAAGGGCAAGGTTGTAGAGACGAAAGGGAGGGGAGACAGCAAGAGTGGCGAAGTGTATTAGAGGAGGAGGGAAGGAAAGGTATGAGCGAATAATCTGTCATGAAATGCAAAACGATCATAAACCAAAAGATTGTGTTTTTGTGCGTGTGTGTGTGTGTGTGTGTGTGTGTGTGTAAAAGAATGAGAATATGTGTGTGTGTGTGTGTGTGTGTGTGTGTGTGTGTGTGTGTGGTGTGTGTGAGAAAGAAAGAGAGATGAGAGAAGTACAGAAGACAGAAAGGCTGAGTTGAAGAAACAAGGAGAATTCGAACCAGTAAGACGCACCACATCTTCAAAAATCTACTTCAAATGAAGCATCTACCAAAGGATACAAGTGAAGTTCAATATAACAATACAACAAAACGATAACAAATGAAGTCTTATCAAATGGGTTCACTTGAAGTACAATATAACAATACACAAAACGATAACAAATGAAGTTATCAAATGGGTTCATTTGAAGTACAATATAACAATACAACAAAACGATAACAAATGAAGTTATCAAATGGGTTCATTTAAAGTACAATATAACAATACAACAAAACGATAACAAATGAAGTTCTTATCAAATGGGTTCACTTGAAGTACAATATACAATACAACAAAACGATAACAAATGAAGTTCTTATCAAATGGGTTCATTTGAAGTACAATATAACAATACAACAAAACGATAACAAATGAAGTTATCAAATGGGTTCATTGAAGTACAATATAACAATACAACAAAACGATAACAAATGAAGTTCTTATCAAATGGGTTCATTTGAAGTACAATATAACAATACAACAAAACGATAACAAATGAAGTTCTTATCAAATGGGTTCACTTGAAGTACAATATAAAAACACAACAAAAGGATAATTCAAGGTTAGAAAAATATCAAACATTAAAAACTCTTCAGCTCCATGTGCACAAAATCTGCCCAGCTTACCTGAATTCAAAACCTCAAACGATTCAAGCCACACTGTCTCCCCTTTTTCCCCCTCCCCTCCCCACCACAGATGCTGTTGTGTAAGCAAAACAAGTTTTGAAGTAAATAACAGAACGAGGCAGGCACAAGTTGCACCCCAGGCACTTTATCAGTAAAAATTGTGCAGCATACCACTATTCATTGTCATTGATAATATTTGGCAAACAATGTCTTGCATACAGTTCTAACATCATGCATACACACATTTCAAATGTACAGGTTTCTTTTGTTCTTGTTGAAGTCGATGTTGTGTTGCAGTTGTAATTTGTCATGTTGATGTTGTCGTTGTAATTGTAATTTTATCATGTTGATGTTGTTGTCATTTTCATTGTAGTTGTAATTCTATCATGTTGATACTGATGTTGTTGTTGTAGTCGTAATTTTATCATGTTGATATTGATGTTGTTGTCATTGTAGTTGTCATTTCATCATGCTGATGTTGTTGTTGTAATGTTATCATGTTGATGTTGTCGTTGCAATTTCATCATGTTGATGTTGTTATTTGATCATAGCCAAAACGTCATATGAGTGCCAAAACAGCCACATAAAAGACAATGTTCCTGCAACATGAATGTTCGTCACAGCATTTCAGTGGACGATCAGAGATTGCTTGTCAGCCTGTGTCTGCATCCTGGTGCTCACCAGCTTTTCCCTTTTCCCATAATCCATCGAGCGCCAAGGTGTATGGAATTTTTATCTTGAATTTACAATTATGTGTATACATATATACATATATAAATAGGTATAGATAGATAGATAGATATATACTTATACTTTGACACACAAAGGGGTTTCAGCTGCTACCAGGTCTGCAGGTTTGACCTGACAAATAGGAAAAATACAGCTTCACATTCTTTCACCGGGTGTTTGTTGAGTCTTGAAACATGCATCCCTCATATTAAGAATCTAGGGTTCTCACTGATGGACCTACGGCACATTAGTATACATGCAGTTTTTATTACAACCACTCACATACATGTCACATATATACTATATATGTGATGTACAGATATACAAAAGCATGCACATAAATATTCACATATTAATACACATCAATCTTAATGTAAAACTAGTCATTTCCTACATAATGTAAATTACTTTTCATTTAAGACCATCCAGAATCCTCAAAAACTGTTACAGAAACCTTGGAACAAATATTTTGTGAAAAAAAAACCGCACTCACACTGAATTATAAAATAAAAATTAAAAAAAAAACACTGAAGGAACAATTTTCCCACAGAACACAAACCCTCATTAAAATGCTATATATTAGAAAACTATGTGGTCATAAATCAAAACAACCAAAGAAAAAAGCATCCAAAACAGATCTTTGTTCAAATTTGGGATTGAAAAATGCTCCAAGAGATTTGAGAGAGATTAAAACCTGATATAAAAAAAATAGTCAGCTGCCGTAAATTCTGAAACAAAGTTAACCCAATAGGCTACTGATGAGATGATAATCCACAAGCTGGAACAGCAGGGTGATTCATAGACTCTTCACATGCAAAGGAAGGAAAATGACCAATTAAGACTAACAGAATTGACCCCTCACAGAAAAAGGGACAACTAAAACAATCAGAATAGACTCTTCACTGGCAAAGGAAGAAACAGTGAAAATCAAGACAGAATAGACTCTTCACTGGCCAAGGAAAAAACAGGAACAATTAAGACAAACAGAACACTCTTCACTAGCGAAGGGAGAAACAGGGACAATTAAGACAAAACAGAATACTCTTTACTGGCAAAGGATGAAACAGGGACAATTAAGACAAAACAGAATATTCTTTACTGGCAAAGGAAGAAAATGGAACAATTAAGACAGAAAAGACTCTTCACTGGCAAAGGAAGAAACACGGACAATTAAGACAAAACAGAATACTCTTTACTGGCCAAGGAAGAAAAAAAAGGGACAATCAAGACAAACAGAATAGTCTCTTCACTGGCAAAGGAAGAAAATGGGACAATTTAGACAAACCGAACACTCTTTCCTGGCAAAGGAAGAAAAAAAGGACAATTAAGACAAATAGTCTCTTCACTAACAAAGGAAGAAAAAGGGACAATTAAGACAAACAGAGTAGACTCTCCTCTTATGAAGGAAGGAAAGGGAACTTGTTAGACAAACAAAATAGACTCTTCACTGGCACAGGAAGAAAAAGGTACTATTTAGACAAAGAGAATGGACTCTCCACTCACAAAGAAAAAAAGAAGCAACAAAGACAGAGATAGCAGACTTTACTAGCAAGGGAAGAAAAAGGAGCAACAAAGAAAAATAACAGACACTTACCTTGCAGAGGAAGAAAAAAGGAACAAGACAGAGAGGTAACAGACTCTTCACTTTGAATGGTTGACAAAAAAGGAGCAATGAAGACAAAGAGAATAGACTGTTAACCCGAAGAGTGCTTATAAGCCGTCAGCTGACACCGAAGTAAAAATGCTTTCCCAGTGCCTATGGGCCGTCCACTGACGTCATGCATTTTTCTTGAATTTTCATTCGTTACTATTTCTATTAACGGACTTAAATAGTGTGCGTAGTAAGCCTTATATGTCTGTAGTATTAAAATGATATGCAAATGACCACACGTGATGGGAAAGACCATTTATTCTCGTCACTGACTGGATGACCAGCCAGCACTTCGTCTCGCTTGCAAAGATGGCAGCGCAACATTCGACAAGCGTAGTGACCAAATCAACGTATTTACACAGCTGAGCAGGCTCTGCTAATTATTTTTGACAAAGACAATAATCTTTTATTCAACGACTTACTCGAGCATGAAGGTGAGATGATGATAGTGATGGAATTGCCGACCATATTCGTCAGTTATTGAGTTGGGCTGTGTGACCTCAGTGTGTGTTCAACTGACGGCTTGCCAGCGTCGAACGAGCTAGCCTAGTGTGTACTCTGCACTGTGTGCCAGTGGCCAGTGATGTGATAGTCAGCGCGAGAGGGGACCGCGGCCTACTCGCGGCTGACACGGGGCAGAGGGAAAGGTAGGGGAAGAGGAGGAGTGAAAGAGAGGGTTGAAGTCCAGCAAGGGGGCGTGGTGGGGGGAGGAGGGTGTGGTCGTGGACTGACCTGTCTGCATAGAGTGTGAGCATCTTGATAGACTTCTAAACTGTTTTACTTTCATTTACAGGTGTAGTGTGACAATACAAACTTTATTTTCAACTTTTTTGCTTTGTGTTCTTTTTTGGATGTGAAGCTGTAGTGGTAAATAAATATGTTATTGATCGTGCAAAAAAATCTATCCAAATCTAAATGCCTAAATATTTTTTTATTATCAAAATTAAGACAAAAGAAGCCCAGATTCAAAATCTTCATTCAATTTCCTTCAAAAATCATATATATTTCATTTTTATATCTTTTGTAGTTTCTGAACTAGAATTTTTTGTTAATTATTACCCCAAAATCATTAGATTTCCCTGGCACTAGGAAAGCCTTTGTAACATTTTCAGGCAGTGAACGGGTTAATGACAGCAGGTGGCGTTCAACACACAAAAAACATGCCAAATGTTGAAGTACTGCGCTACCAGATGAACTCAAGACATTGAAGAAACAAGCCTGGATCTGTTGGTCTTCTTCAGAACTTCAGTGCCTCAACAATCGTTTTTTTGTTTAGAATCCACTTACAGGCATTATACTTTGAATGTTTCACAACTTGGTCAACATATCACAGCAAAAAACATTCTATGTTATGTACTATGACCAGAGAGAAAATGAAACATCAGCAAACGAGTTTCTGGAAGTTAAAAAAAAAAAAAAAAACTGAAGAAAGAAAGAAAAAGAACAGGAAAAAAAAAAGAAGTGGTCAGAGAGAGTAGTAGAAGAAAAAAAAGAGATGACTAAAACAGAACTTCCATGCGGCGGGGTAGCTATTTGCACTGAAAAAGTCCTAGGGTCCGTCCCCATGGTTGGCAATCAAACATGGGAAATCTGTACAGCTCTTGAGGTGGACAGCCAACCATGGGAAATCTGTACAGCTCTTGAGGTGGACAGCCAACCATGGGAAATCTGTACAGCTCTTGAGGTGGACAGCCAACCATGGGAAATCTGTACAGCTCTTGAGGTGGACAGCCACAATCTATCAAGATGCTCAAAATTCAATGACCTATGCTCTTCGAGTCAGGCGTAAGGTAAAACAAAAACTTCAAGTCCCTGTTCAGGCTCTGTCCTAATCCCCCCCCCCCCCCCCCCACACACACACACACACACACACATCCCCCCTTCCCTCCATCTCCCTTGCAAAAGTTTGTGGCCAATGGAGAAATTTACCATCCCGAAGTTAACACATACTGACTGTGACATTACATTCAGAAGTTATAGCACCACTTTACATTTACCTTGAACTAGCCCGCACAGCCCAGCAGAGTCTATTTCTCTCAGCTCCCACCAGAAGGAATCAACAAAACAAAACTCTGGAGCTTTCAAAACATTTGTGAACTGGCCCATACTGTGGGCCAAGTGGTGACCATGCAAACTCTTTCCTCAACCTGACCTGTGGAGGTTTTCCCTGTGTTTCACCGTAGGTAACCGATGATCATGAACTGTTTACGACAATCTGCGATAATACTGAGGGCAGGAACATATTGAACTCACATGGATGGCAGCATACTATCTAACAAAACACAAGTGCATTCTAAACTAGGAACAAACAAGGAACAACACAGCTTCAATATGCATCTTACAAGCAAACAATGCCGAGCAGACATATGGGCGACCCCTTTTCTGCCAGCTCACAGCTTGGAGGAGGCTGAGAAGTATGTCCACATTCATCACCCGTCACCTTGCAGCATCCAACTCTCCTTCAGGTCTTTCCTTCTTCTGATTGTCTCCCTATCTCACTCTTTCCTTCTTCTGACTGTCTCCTATCTCACTCTTTCCTTCTTCTGATTGTCTCCTATCTCACTCTTTCCTTCTTCTGATTGTCTCCCTATCTCACTCTTTCCTTCTTCTGACTGTCTCCCTATCTCACTCTTTCCTTCTTCTGACTGTCTCCCTATCTCACTCTTTCCTTCTTCTGACTGTCTCCCTATCTCACTCTTTCCTTCTTCTGACTGTCTCCCTATCTCACTAATGTCGCCCCCTTTCTTTGCTGGTTCTCCCACCCCCATCCCCTCTCCCTACTGTCTCTCCTTTACCGTCACCCCATCTCTTATTGTCTCCCTTCCTTACTGTCTCTCCATCTCATTGCTGTCTTTCCCTCTCCTTCCTGTTCCCCCCCCCCTCCCTAACTGTCTCCCTCTCTTCTGTCTTACCCCCCCCCCCCCTCCATCTCTTCACGGTCTCCCGCTCTCCTTACAGTCTCTCCCTCTCCTTAACGACTCCCCCACCTCTGACTCCCCCTCTCCTTACTGTCTCACCCTCTCTCCTGTTTTCCCCCTCTCCTTACCATCTCTTCTCCCCTAACTGTCTCCCCCTCTCCTGTCTCTCCTCTTCTTACAACATCCCCTCTCCTGTCTCTCCCTCTTCTTACAACATCCCTCTCCTGTCTCTCCCTCTCCTTACAACATCCCCCTCTCCTGTCTCTCCTCTCCTTACAACATCCCCCTCTCCTGTCTCTCCCTCTCCTTACAACATCCCCCTCTCCTGTCTCTCCCTCTCCTTACAACATCCCCCTCTCCTGTCTCTCCCTCTCCTTACAACATCCCCTCTCCTGTCTCTCCCTCTCCTGTCTCTCCCTCTCCTTACAACATCTCCCTCTCCTGTCTCTCCCTCTCCTTACAACATCCCCCTCTCCTGCCTCTCCCTCTCCTTACAACATCCTCCTCTTGCTCTCCCTCTCCTGTCTCTCCTCTACACATCTCTTCTGCCTCTCCTCTCTGTCTCCCTCCGTAAACTCTCCCTCTCCTGCTCTCCTCCTTACACACACTTCCCCTCTCCTGCCTCTCCCTTCCCTTCTCTCCCCTCTCCTTACAACATCCTCCTCTCCTCCTCTCCTCTTCTCTGCTCTCCCTCTCCTCGTTCTCCCTCCCTCCATCCCCCATCCTGTTCTCCTTTCTGTCTCGTCCTCTTTTTTAATGTCTCACCCCTTTCCTACTCTATGTTTCTACCCCTCCTTACGGTCTCTCTCTACTCTTACTCCTAGTTGACATCTCCTGTGCTCTCTCTCTTCATCCCAAGGATGTCCACCACACTCCCAGAGAGAGCAAGGAAGGAGCAGACTCTGGCTGGGCTGATCGTGGCCAGGAGGACGGAAGAAGCTAGATTCCTGTTCTGCTAAAAGGCTCCGCAGAATCGTCTGTCACCGCGGGATGTGTGATGGTGCCTGGGGGCGGCACAACAGGCTGCCCTCTGTCCGCTAACAGTTCCTCCAGAGTCCCCGCCTTGTACGCCTCTGCACACAATGACATTTTTATATATTCCATGGTCATGTACGTTGCTCCACACAAATACGTCACTGGACCAGACAGCACTCGACAGTAAAGCCAAACCATGTACGGTGAACAGAAGTGACGGATGATGATTGAGTCAACTGAAAAGCAATACACTTATACGCAGATCAAACACTCTTTTGACCATACAGAAAGCCTCATCCTCGAAATAGGCACTAATCTTATACGAAACTTTTTTTTAAGCTTGCTTTATGTCCAGTGCCTTTGGAGTGATTTTGATGGGATTAGCTGACTTGGAAAAACAATGTGACAGGTGTAGAAAGACATGCACTCCACCACACAACCAACCTGACTGCACGAAGAATAAAGAACAGGCCAAGTCGGGGTGTATGTAGGAGCACATCCCTATACCTTGTGTGTGTAAAGCATAAATGAATATCTCTATGTACAAGGGTGATGCATGTTAAGGTTATGCTGAAATAAACAAAAAAAAACCAACAAACCCAAACCACTTCATACACAGACCCTGTTACCCTAATATTTTTCAGCAGAACTATTATTCCCAAGAATCTGATGTATTTGAGGAAAAATGAGTGTATTCTGTGGAATAAGAGTATCCTAAGTGCGGACTATTTCAATATTTGCTGATTCCAACCTCAGTGTCTTGAAGTGTGGTGTTGAACATCATGATTGCCTCTGACAAATCTGTGTGGCATTTTGACATCACATCAGCACACTGCACGTCTGGCATTCAGAGAGCTGATCGGATGAGAGGCAGACACTCCAATGGGTTTTTGTTGTTGTTGTTTATTTATTTCTTTCTCTCATTAATTCCACTCTCGGATAACACAGAAGTTGTTCTCCATAAAAATCTCACCATCATTGCTGCCTCCACTGACGCAGACAGATAGCTTGACAGTCAAGTATCAATAACTGGCTACACACCTATGCAGATTTGAAAATCAGTCTGACCAAGCAGCATGTTTTTTAAATCACACTTTTCATTGACCCAATGTATTGATCACACTACTAGTAAATCAGTGTAGAAAACACATCAATATTGTATGAGTTTCCCAGGTCTGCATACACAAACACAGCAAAGAACTGCACAGAACTTCAGAAGGAGCAGGAACCTTGCTATGGTGCACACATCCACACACACAGGACAGACCCATCTCCCTAACCTGTCATCATGTTCCTGGGGATGGTGCACACACCCACACACACAGGACAGACCCATCTCCCTAACCTGTCATCAGGTTCTTGTGTGCCTTGTAGTCCTTGAACTTCTTGCAGACGTGGCGGAACACACAGAACAGGATGATGCCCACGCCCACCACCACCAGCACCCAAAGATGGAGAATCCAATCACATAGGGCAAGCTGAAAATCAGACCAGTCAAAACCCAGACACAAGCACCTCGATGAAAGGCACAAGGTGGAGGGGGAGAAAGGGGAAAGAGGACAACAGATAATTATATAAACAATGAAGCTAGACTTACCCAGTAATTCAAAGCATATTGCAGATTTAATTTTTTTTTAAAGGGTGGTAAACCATAATGTAGCGCATATGTGAAACATGTGCTTGAACTGTTATTGTTGTTGTTTGGGGGATGGGGGATGGGGAAGGTGGGACCTGGCCTGAACGATGATATTAAAAGATGTGTTTCTTTCAGTGATATTAGTAATGCTTCAAACTGTGGGCAAGTGTATCAACGTCTGGTCTTCTTCTTTGGCATATGGAGGACAAAAGAATGATTGACAAGCTATAAAACAACATCAACTTTGTAATACCCATTATTTCAACACAAGAGGTCAAACCTTATGCTTCTTTATTTGTTTAAGAACAGCAGTATCATCATCCCATTTCCCATTATTTCAAGACAACAGGTCAAAACTTACGCTTCTTCGTTTATATAGGAACAGCAGTATTCATCATCCTTGTCTCCACAGCAGCCGCCTTCACAGTAGAAGTGGCTGGCTTCCTGACGATTAATGTAGCGTTTTATTTTGCAGCATCGTTTCCGAGCTGAAATTCAGCAAAACAGGATCAGTTTCACCTGAGACTAGAGAGCAAGAGCGGGTGAATCTGGCCTCCTTTCTATCAGTTTGCATTTACAATTTTTCCATCAACTCCCTTGAGGAGATTCCCAAGATTTACATACACTTCCAAAATACTGAAACTATCACATAAATGATTAATTTCATGTTTTGCTTACGCGCGTGCATGCGTGTGTGCGTGCGTGCGTGTGTGTGTGTGTGTGTGTGTGAGTGTGCGTGCGTGTGTGCATGTGTGTGTGGTGTGTGTGTGTGTGTGTGTGTGTGTGTGTGTGTGTGTGTTGTGTGTTGCGTGTGTGCGCACGTGCGCTTGTGCATGTTTGCATATATGTGCATGTATGTGTGCTTGTACATGTGTACCTTTCTGGCATGTTTGTGTGCATGTGTATGCATGCCTGTGTGCCTCTGCACTGTATGCATGCATATTTGGTGTTTTCGTGAAAGAGAGAGAGTGAGAGAGAGTGCATGTGTGTGTGTGTGTGTGTGTGTGTGTGGCGCATGTGTGTGTGCATGCGTGTGTGTGTACGTGCGTGCATGCGTGTGTGTGTGTGTGTGTGTGTGTGTGTGTGTGTGTGTGTGTGTGTGTGTGTGTGTGTGTGTGTGTTGTGTGTGTGTAAAAACGTGTCCATGTATGTGTGCATGCACCTGTATACATGTGTATGTGTATGGAATGTCAAATGTGAGATGAAGAGTGACATGTCTAGATAACAAACTGTTCTCACATGAAACAGCAAAAGAAGGGTGCTCATGGTATTCAGAATTTCAACTGGCAGATTTCTGATCTTTTTTCAGTCCTCAACACAACACATGTTGTAGGACCTGAACATTATCATGAATATGATGACCACAGTCTACAAAATGATTTCTTCAGGCAGTGGGCTATCTTCCCGCAGTCTCCAGTCTGAATCCTGATGAAATGAACCAAAATCTGGCTTTCATCATGACTTGTAACCTGCAAATCTAGTTGAACGTATACAAGACAAAACAAGACCAAAGAAAATTCAAACATTACTCATGCATTCATATAAAGCTTTCATAACATAATGTTGTATTCTGTCTTAAATCTAAGTCTGTCTGGAACTTGAAGGATACCACAAAGATCAGTTAAAAAAAATGAATTTAGATGAAGATAACGAGAGAATAAAACTGACATTACATTTATCGTTAAGCTTAAGTGCTCAATAAAACTTGTATATTTTTAAATTCATAGCAATTCAAAAAATGCTTCTGTATCATCATTGTAACAATAAACTGAATCATCTATCATTATCACTATTTATAAAATAAAACAAATTAGGCATATACATTTTCTAGTATCCCATGCAAAAAACAGTGTAACAACATTCGAACATAAAAAGAGAAGAAGACAAAAAAAAACTTACTGCCTTCAGTGGTTCTTTTTACTATTGCTGTATCGTCGTCACACAACGAAGCTTCAGATACTGAAAGTGAGAAAGTTAAAAAAAAAAAAGGTTATTACTAACCAACCAATCACTGAAAGTGAGTCTACTATTGTAACTGATAAAGACCTGGACAAAATGGTTAATTAATACTCTTTTTTGCAAAAGTGAGGCATCAATAAAACAGTAAATTATTCCTCATATAAATTTTTACAAAGACAAAGAAACGAAAACAAAACTCAAATTAGCCGGAAACAACATGTTTCAACCTGTTGGAACTCCTTCTGGCAGGACAAATATCATTCAAAACAATGGAACCAGAGGACAAAACACGGTCACTTATCTCTTCAGTCTGGATGAAATTGAAAATTGAATTCAGTGTCCATTTTGCGCCCAATTTGAGAAGATAATTTTTTACTCATTCTTCATTTTCATTGTCCTGACTGTTGTTTATCTCGCCTGAAAAAGACCAAAGAGGTCGAAACGCGTCATGTTCTGTCTTGTACTTTGTTTGTCTGTTTTGCCCGGCAGAATAATATAATGTTTTTTTCTGTTAAGTTACCATAATCTGATCAAACAGAGTTCATACTGTAATAGTTTTTCTAACATTTCAACAGTTTTTGTTTTCTGGATACATATTCCACCTGAACTAAATACGTTGCACCTGAAGCTGAATTTCTTCTTGTGTCGGTTGTGTTAAATGGACAGAAAGACACTCTCTCTGTGTCGTGACTGGCACATACTATCAGTGGAAGCGAGATGGGAGAGGAAAAGGGGTGGTATGGGAGGAGGGGAGAGCAGGGAGGGGGGGGGGGGGGCGGTAGCATGTGCAGGAGTTGGTTGGGCTGATATATTGTAGAACAGCTGAATTTTTTTTTAAATCAGAACCCCCAGTTTCCAGTTTCAGCATCATAGGGGAGGTGTCACTGCATGCGGACTAGTCCATGTATGCTACACCACATCCGTTAAGTTTTGAGACCATACTGCACATGATTTAAAGCTGATGGATAAATGAATCAATGAAATGAACTGATGACTAAGATGACAGAATTTAGGAAGAGGGTCTCATGGCTAGAAGTAGAACTTAGCAGATGTCTGACATACGCATTAGCCCAATGTGCTGGTCAGATTGTGGGTACCTACCAAACATTGGCCGTGCAGGTGTGTCAGTGTGCACCCAAGTGCAAGCGTATGGCACATGCGTGTATTATACACGCATGTGTGCATACCCACACACGCACATAGTGTTGTGTGTGTGTGTGTGTGTGGTGTGTGTGGTGTGTGGTGGTCGCGTGCACATACACCTTTACTTATTTGTGGGAAATGAATGTTCAGAAGACGACCAAACAACAAGAACAATAACAACTACACACACACGTCTAGATGCAATCTCCACTTTACACACCTGCATCGCCCCATCGATGCACACCCACTAGCGCACACACTACAGAGATTCAAATCTTACCGTTACCTCAGCTGACGTGTGTTTGAACGTTTGTGTCTGTTAGCGTTATTGGAAAGGCCCAGTAAACAAACCAACAAGGAGGAGACCAGGACAGAACCCAACTTTGGATGACTGGATATTATAATAATAATAATAATGATTTCTTATATAGCGCTTAATCAAACGAATTTCTCTAAGCGCTTTACAAAGTCATACTACATTCACCCTTCTCATATACAATAATACACCTTACACCCAACTACAAATACTATTACTACAATAACTAACAAATCCTAATCCTACCAATGTGACATTCACTTATTCTTCAAATATCACTACAAAAACTTAGTCCTATAACGTTCAATCATACAACAAATACATATAATAGAGAACATACACATACGCTACATTTGAAAAGGCCCAGACGGCTATGAGTTAGGTTGTACCCCCCCTTTCCTCCACTGACTTACAACCTCGGGTAAGTCAGTGGAGGAAAGGGGGTAAGTCAGTGGAGGAAGGACTTACCTCGGGTAAGTCAGTGGAGGAAGGACTAGCGCACAGCCCAAACACACTCACAGCTTGCTTACAGTAAGTCAGTGGAGGAAGGACTTACCTCGGGTAAGTCAGTGGAGGAAGGACTAGCGCACAGCCCAAACACACTCACAGCTTGCTTACAATCTCATTCATATATCATACATTGTCACATCAAACCACTAGTAAAGTCTATAACTTTACTACACATAATCAGGAAAAAAAAACATCAATGCACATGGAGTCCAAAAAAAATAAACATTCTCTCTTTCCTTGAAACTTCACAAATATATATTTCTTTTTTTTTTTTTCAAGAAAAAGAACTTTATCTAAATCATCATAACTAACCCGGGATAATCTTATTTCAGATATTACACACCAGGATCCAGTTGGAAAAAGTGACCATGATGTATTGTCCTTTGAATTTTATGTATTAACAAACTACAACATGAAACCAAAGGCAAGATATATTTTCAATCTAAACAAAGGAAATTATAATCAACTGAGAAGTATTATAAGTAACCACGATTGGACAACTATGGACCAAATGAATGTAGAAGATAGTTGGAATCACCTCAAAGGAGTACTAACAACAGGTATGGAAGAGTGCATTCCAAAAGTGAAAATAGGTTCAGTAAAAAACATAAAGCCGATATGGATGGATGGAAAAGCATTTAAAACAATCAAAAAGAAATATAAGATGTTCAAAAGATACTTGTGCACCAAATCAGGATGGGATTACTTCAGATATATTGAAATAAGGAATTTAAGCAACAGACCTATTAAGAGAAGCCGTAAAAATTACGAAAGAGAAATAGGTAAAGAAAGTAAAAGTAACCCCAAAATGTTCTGGAAATATGTTAAAGAAAAGATAAAAATAAACACTGGAATAGGCACATTGAAAAGGAAAGATGGAAGTTTGGTAGATAACGATAAAGAAAAGGCAGAAACGCTAAACGACTTCTTCTCTAGCGTTTTTACACATGAGGACCTAAGTAGCGTCCCAAACTTACCGGAGTATTCCAGATCTGATGGTGTATCTTATGTGATGTAAGGGTAACCACGCATGCAGTTAAAAGCAAATTGAAAGAGTTAAACCCTAACAAGTCTCAAGGTCCCGATCTCATTCCACCACGAGTGTTAAAAGAAGTAAGTGATGAGATAGCTAGTCCACTATGTAATATATTTAACAAATCCTTAGAAACAGGGTCCTTGCCTAGAGATTGGAAGACTGCAGAGGTCACAGCTATATTTAAAAAAGGTTCCAAAACAGACCCAGGTAATTACATGCCGGTGAGTTTGACTTGTATTGCATGTAAGATTTTAGAGAGCTTTGTAAGGGATGTGGTAGTTGCTCATTTTACTGAAAATGACTTATAAAAAAAAAAAAAGCTAAATGCCAACATGGATTTAGGAAAAAGAGATCATGTGTCACACAACTACTAGAAGTAATAGACAACCTAACAGAACTGGTAGATAATGGGGAGCCAATTGATATAATGTACTTGGACTTTAGAAAGGCATTTGATTCTGTCCCCCACGAAAGGCTGCTAACTAAACTAAAAGTGTATGGAGTGAATGGTAATGTTCTAAACTGGATCAGAGGTTTTCTTAAAGGAAGGTCACAGTTAGTGAGAGTGGGAGAAGAGAGATCCAAGACATCTGAGGTCCTAAGTGGAGTTCCACAGGGTAGTATCCTAGGGCCCATATTATTCACTGTGTTCATTAATGATTTAACGGACATGACTCAAACCACATGCAAAATATTTGCAGATGACACAAAAATATATGATAAGGCGACAAACAGCACAAAGATCCAACAGGACATAAGCTACAAGAATGGTCAGATGAATGGAACCTTTACTTCAATGTAGCAAAATGTAAGGTGATGCACATTGGCAAAAAGAATAAACAGTTTGAATATACTATGATGTGTACGACGAATTGCAGAAAATAAATACATGTGATGAAGAAACAGATCTGGGAGTAACCTTTGATAAAGATCTATCCTTTGATCCTCACATCCAGAGAGTTGTGAACAAAGCAAATCAGATGATGGGACTCATCAGGAGAACTTTTACCTTTCTAGAAAAGAGACATTTGTCAAATTATTTAAAGCATTTGTTAGGCCCCATCTCGAATACGCTAATGTAATTTGGAGTCCCCATCTCAAGAGACAGTCAAAAATGATAGAAAATGTACAAAGGCGAGCTACTAAAATCCTGAAAGAATGTAGTAATTTAAACTACAAAGAAAGATTACATTATCTCCAATTATACTCACTGAAAGGAAGGAGGATCAGAGGAGACCTGATTCAATTTTTTAAAATATTCCATAATTATGACGATGTTAATGTGCATGCGCTTTTCAAATTCTCAGAAGTGGATTGCACGAGAAATAATGAAGGCAAGATTTTTATCAGACATTGCCATACTAATAAAAGAAAGTCTTCTTTTACCTTCAGAATTGCTAATTATTGGAATGCACTGCCTACTAACACCAAATATGCACCTGACATCAACAGCTTCAAAAAACTCCTAGATGAAAACCCAAAACTGAAAGATCTTTTCTTTAGTGTGGATTGAATATAATGTTATTTATAAGATAGGCATGCAACCAGACCGAAATTAAATTGAAAAATAATGAGGGGACGCAAACAGGCCGTAAGGCCTATGGCTAAAAAAAAGCCGGTCCCTATTACTACTACTACTACTACTAGTACGAGTCTGGAAGCAACCCCAAAATATGCAAACTAGAAACCCAGTGGGAACGTGCCCATTTAATCAATTCAGGTGAATACATTTGCTGCAAATGCAACATTTACCTCTGAAAATAAAGAAGGTGCCGATCGCAAGGGTAACAAAAACACGCAAAACATACGAAGAGTTCAACATTTTGTTTTCTTGCTCCTATTCGAATATTTTCCGAGTGCATTCCCTTGTTTCACTGCACGTTTCAGTACCAGTCAGGTTCCAGAGTTTCTAAATCAGCCCAAAACCCCGGCGTGGCAAGCTGCAAACAACTTGCTGTTTAGGATTGCATCAGTTTCAAACTTTTTTTTTTTTCAGTCTTCCGTCGACATTAATTCCTTCTCACAATTTTGGGGATCTTGTGACCATTTGAAGCGGTGCAGCACAGGGCAGCCCGTTTCGTGATGAGGCGCTACCACAACACTTCTAGCCCCACCGCCATGCTTGAAGAACTGAAGTGGCCCATCCTCCAGGACAGACGACGTACAGCACGCCTATCCATGCTGTACAAGATCCACAATGATCTGGTCAGCACAGAAGGTATCAAAGCCAGCCTGCGCCCTGCACCTCCGCCGCGGCCACGATCAGCAGTTCACCATTCCGCAGTGCAGAACGCAGTACAGATAGCAGGCATTCCATCCCCGTACCATCAAGGACTGGACCGAGCTACCCCAGGACATCGTAGAGGCCAAGACCATCGACACCTTCGTGTCAAGGGCCTCCCGTCTCCATTAAAAGCTACGAACAATTTTTTTGTTGTTTTTGTTTTGTTTTTTTGCTGCGAGTTCGGACCCCTTTCATAAGTGACAGAATAATCAACTAGCTGATTATGGTTGCTGCCAAGGAAGAAGAAGAAGATTTAAACCCATGCCCATAACATGCATTTCCTTCTCTTTACACATTTTATCCCCGTTTCTGCATGGGGGTCATATCGTAGTGACAAAGTGTCGTAGTGACCAAGTGTCGTTGTGACCATGATTTACAGTATTTTAACCAAAGAATGGTAGACTTGCCAATGTGACCACATGCCGATGTGACCACATGCTGATGTGACCACGTGTCGTTGTGAGCCATCGCGTCACGACGACATGTGGTCACATCGGCATGTGGTTTTACCGGCATGTGGTTACATCAGCATGCAGACATGATAATCACCAACTGACCTCATTCTGGTTCCCTTTTTCATGACTTTTAGATCCATATTCACGACATTGTCACAATCTCTCTGTATTTCTAGTCTGGTTGTCAATAGAAATATGACTGGGACAGGCTGTTGAAGGGTGAAAGAGTGATAGGGATGAGACAGGGAAGGCATGAGGAAGGGGGAAGGAGGACGCGCACGCGTGTGAGAGGATGAGGAGAGTCAAAGAGCGTGTGAACTGAATCTTTACATCTTTGCTCGACACTAGGAAAACCATCAGTTAAGATTGACCAGTGAGAGAAAAGGAAACGAAATCAATTTATGGATTGAGACCAAGACACTGCGAGTTGAAGGCATCATGGGTTCCACACTGACCTTTCCCTGGTTCCCACCTCCTTGGTCTGGTTGTCAATAGAAATGTGACTGGGACAGGCTGTTGGACGGTGAAAGAGTGATAGGGAGGAGACAGGGAAGGCATGAGGGAGGCGGAAGGACGTGCACGCGTGTACACACACATGCATGCACGCACGCACGCACCTCAAAAATACACAAATAAGTAAACAAATAAATAATTAAATAAATATATACATATCGGATAAAGAAAAAGAAAAAAAAGAAACTTTGAAGAACAACAACAACATGACGACATCTCTCTCACATGCATGCACGCACGCACAAATTCTCGCTGATCAATAAGTAGTGTCCAGGCTGCTGTAATGTATAGTTTGTTGTTTGTTTTTAATCGATTTCTAACTAAATTACATTACTGATCTCTTGCATCGAAAGGAACACCTTTTGATTGCCTCCGAAAATAAATGAATGAATTCTTTAATCAGAAGGCACTATAAGCTGGACACATAAGGACAAAATGTATTTCATCTTTTTCAGTAGATGAACATAGTGGACATAACAACTGTGACGCAAAGAGAGAGAGAGAGAGAGAGAGAGAGAGGGGGGGGGGGTGGAATGGTCGTCGTTATCTACTCAAGTCGCATGAGCGGAGGCAGCAACATAGAACACAGAGCAAACGGAGACATATAGCTGTGCGACTGTGGTTTCAACAGTGACGTCTATGCCGAGGTATCTTCAAGGGAGACAAGCGAAAGTATGAATTTACCAGTTGATGCTCTTGTCACAACGTTCCCTTGATTGTTGTGGCCAATGATGCATTTTGATCATGTTCTATGGACAGTCATCTGAAACAGTGACGGACTTTCACGTTTTTCCAAGAACTCGGTATAAAACAAACATACATACACAGAACGAAGTTTTACGCAACTCTGAGGTTTTTACCATTATCATCTGCGGTTTTACTGTGTAGCACTTGTGCAATACAGAGAACAGCTTCACACTACGAAAGGCAGGCTCCGAATGCCAGATTTAGCCTAGTGGAAGAGCACCAAGTTCACACAGTAGGATGCGAGTTCAAATCTCATTTGTGCCTGGCTCAAATCCTCACCTTCTTCCTGCCCATCATTATTCCGGTGGTGACATTGTGGTGTTATAGGTGACATTGTGGTGTTATAATTGTAGGCTATGCCCCCTTCCCTTCGTCCCCCTTTCTTATCCCCCCACCCCCCAACACACATACCCTTTCCCTCCTGTGCTCCTCTGTTAAACCGAAATGGTTGTCTGCATCTGCCATGTCACCTATGGTGTTTTGGAGGTTAAATCTGCATGTGAAGAAGAGGCGCCAAGTCACAGAGCTAAAACAGCATCTGGTTAAAGTCAAATCGTGCTGTCAACAAAAGAAATATATGTGACAATGATCGCAGCAAGTGACGTCCTTGTTGCGTTATGTTCTAGTACACGTACAAGTTACGTTTCCTTATCTAATTCCCATGCTGATAATCGCCCGTGACGTCTTTTCACAATATGTCTACAAAAAAAAGATTCCGCTAAGAGGAGCGAGTGGACCATTTTCAAAATGACCGTTACGATATCAAATGCATGAACAAGCAAGCTGTCAACATGCTATATGAATTCATGCCGTTGAATCCGACAGCGATGTTGACTGAAAATGGCATCAATGGAGAGTAATTAATTCTGTATCATCTAGTCCTTTGCAAGGCCTGTTGATGCGCGTGTGCAATTACTTCTCAAAATGGGGAGTCCATTGTACAGTCACTGTATATTTGTCTTTCCTTGGAATACAAACATGTTCTGCAACGGGTGTTGTCTTTCCATGCGCACGCTGGCAAACAGAGAGAGAGAGAGAGAGAGAGAGAGAGGGGGGGGGGGGTAAATTGTCGGTACTGATGGCTCCTTCCGAGTGCTCTTTTGCATAATTAGTTTGGAACATTTATATTTTAAAAAACGGATCGTCAGTCGGCTCCGGCTCCGGCCAGGATTTGATAATTATCCACATCACAATGAACGTGCTGATGCACATGTGCATATGATGTTCACAGTCATACAGATGACCGTGTACATTTGTGCTTTTAAACTAAAAACACATGAGCACGTCTACTTTCTAATAGATTGTGTGAATTTGCACTCTACAGCCACACCAAGGCCAAACATGCGAGTCAAAACCGAACATTTTATCTTATAAATTCAAACAAAGTGTTTCGTTTACAATTGGCAGTAGTTATGACGAGAGAAGAATTGTATAAATGAGACCAAAAAAAAAAAAAAACCAAATATATATATGTATATTCGTATATATACATATATATATGTATATACGTATATATATAGAGAGAGGAGAGAGAGAGAGAGAAGGCAAACATTACTTATGTTCCCTTTGAAGGCATCTTTTTATACTTAATCCCTATGCGGATACGAGGGGCTCTTTCAAAATAGCTTCCTCACTTAAAATATCCTGTGCCGGTGAGCTTCTTTCTTGTCACTCTTTTAAGAGGGGAGAGAGGGAGGGAGGGTGGCAGGAGGGAAAGGGAGGAGAGGGATGATTAAAAGAGGGATAATGGGGGTTGGGGAGGAGAGGCCCACAGACAGAGGGAAGGGAAGACACGCGGTGAAGGGGGAGAGGGGACGCACGGAAAGGGGAGCAGAGGGCACAGGGGGAGAAGGTGGTTGTGAAAGGTGGAAAGGTAGGAAGAGAAGTGGGGCAGGGACCCAAAGGAGATGGGGGGTGTGTGTGTGTGTGTGTGCGTGCGTGCGTGCGTGCGTGCGTGTATGACGGGGTGATGGAGACGAGAATTCCAGAGGGATGGAAGGGGGGGGGGGGTTAAATAGGGGAAAGGACAGGGCAGGGGGGGGGGGGGGGATTTGATTCCAAATTTGGCAACCTCTTTGCCATACCAGACGCATCAAAATCAATATATATTATATTAAGAGTACTTGTATAGCACCTATCCCCGGCCAGAGACCAAGCTCTAAGCGCTTAACAATCCGCATTCTCGTTTACACAACGGGCAGCCTACCTGGGTAGAGCTGACTGAAGAGATGCCTGCTGGCGCTTCATTCAGTCGTTTTCCCGTGTCATCAGTCGATATCGTTCACTCAGTTTGACAACTCTTTCATTCTTTCGATTTTTCACACAGAGTGCATGCTATGTGTAGCGTGTCATCCATACCGACGGCCAAACTGGCCTTTTCCGAAAGTTGGTGATGGGATTTTACGTGTGTGCAAGATATGCGTGCGTTCACACACGGCACCTCGGTTTATAGTCTCATTCGAAGGACTCGTTGGGAAATGGAGTCAGAACCAATGTTAACTCCGAGGGAAAAATCCCCCTGCACCGAAAGGGCTAGACAGAGATTCGAACCCGCATCCCCAGGATCAACAAGATTACGAGTCCTGCGCTCTGCCAACCGAGCTATTCCGGCAACAATCACTTTGTGGTATACATGCGGTGGAAAGGGTTAAGTGAGGAGAGGAACATGAGAACAAAGTAATGGGGAAGGGGAGAATTGGGGAGGGGCTGGGGAGGAAAGGCAGGGAAGGGAGAGCAGAGTGGGAGAGAGAGAGAACTTGAGGAAAGGGAGGGGCAGGGTCGGCTAAGGCAGGGGAGGGCGTGGTAAAGAAGGGGGGGGGGGGGGGGGGGGGGGGGGCGGCCGTGGAGGGCGGAAGGGAGAATGAAAAGGAGATTAACAATGAAAAAAAGCTTTGTTCCTCTTTTAATCAAAAGTTAGTTGACTTGCACTAGTAGGTCGGATACTTTGCTCATCATAATCAAAATATTGAAAATAAAAACTGCTGTTTGGGAAAAAACGTGTGCGTGTGTATGTGTGCGTGCGTGTGTGTGCGCGCGCGCGCGTGCGTGCGCACGTGCGTGGCGTGTGTGCGCGCGCTCGCTCGCGTGCATTTGTGTGCGCGTTTCGACTCTGCGATCCAGACATTTCAATTCTTCACTCCTTGCTCTTTCCTGCTCAATTATTTCCCCCTCAATTCTCTTTTCTCCGTTACCTTCTACCGTGGGATCAAGAGTAGAGCTGGGTATGAGAGAGAGGGGAGGGAGGGTACATATTCTACAAAATGGAGACGAAATTCTATAGCCTTTCGAGAAATTGTCCGTTTTGCCTCCTTCTGCATGAGAAATCGTATGGGTGAGCGGGTCAGAAACAGGTAATATTGCTAGGAAAATGTTAAAGGTAAAAGGATCGCTGAATTATTGCGGAATGGGGCCTGTGAGATGGAGGAAACCTTTGTGAGCCGTAGGGATAACACTGATAATGAAGGTTTTCCTCAAGAAAATACGTAGCATGCTTGTGATCCTTTTGGAAAACATATCCTAACGAAAACAATCGTGATCCTCAGGGATAACGGCTCCCCCCCCCCCCCCCCCCTTGTTCTGATGGGCAATACCCGTTTCCCTGGGGAAAACAGTTATCGCTTTCTGAAGCTGGTATGCTCCCATAACCGATCCAGTACATTTTGGTTTGTTCCAAAAACGTGCGCAGAGGCGTATTAACTATCGATCCTTGCAGAAATTTGGCAGCAGAACTATCCAACAATTTGTGCACAGAGTAATACAGAAATTGGCATATGTGTGTATTTGTATATGGAGAGAGAGAGAGAGAGAGAGAGAGAGAGAGAGAGAGAGAGAGAGAGAGAGAGAGAGATGTAAACCAGCACTTGCATGCAAGCACACGTACATGCACACACCCCAACTCGCCCATCTTCCCATTAATGAACATCTTAACATAGTTACGCATCTGCATCCATCACAATATTGTTCATTACTGCATTGTCATCCACCACAATATTGTTCATTACTGCATTGTCATCCATCACAATATTGTTCATTACTGCATTGTCATCCATCACAATATGGTTCATTACCCCATTGTTTGCCAAGCTGCACCGATGATAGGCAGCGGCGTTACAACCGTACCCATTTGTCTGTCTGTTTAATCTATATATATAATGTTTCAATATATATGTTTCAACCTAAGACTTAAGAGCAAGCTTTGTTTACAACTGAATATTTCTTGCAGCCATTGCAACACCAAGCTACTCTAAGTTGCTGGAATGGTGCTCGGTATTTATCCTTGGAATTTATTAGTTTATTGTAATTTAGTCCCTTGCAGATTCATTCCAAGAACTGGCCTTCAGCACTTGTCTTAAGGTTATCTTTTTATATTTTCTTCTTTTCACAAGAAAATGTAGCTCGTTTTGTTCTTTCATGATTTTCTTTTGCTTCTTAGGTGGCACCTTTGGTTGGTTTTTTGAAAACTCAACAAACATACTACGGTATTGCACACCAGCCTTTTTCTGGGATAGCATTCTTCTTAAAATCGAAAAGGCAAAGGCGTCAAGTTACCACTTTCCGCGGTCACTGAGGAGAAACAATCAGGTTTCAAAATACCGGTATCTAACCAAGAGTTATATGTTAATAAGTTTCCTCCCCATTGGAGATTGTTTCCCCCTTGGAGACTGTAAGCCTGCTGAAAGCTCATTTTGAGAAGCATTTATTATTCCCCATTCACCCACTCAAGCGCATACGTTTGTTAGGCAGAATTATCTACCACTGCTGATATGAACGGCTTATCTCCCCCCTATTTCTTCAATCTAAGAATAGAGCAAGCTTTGTTTACAATTGATATATATATATATATATATATAATTTTCATCTCGCATTAAAGACACAAGATTTCATATTTGCATCCTAGCCGAACTCAGGGGGTCGTATCAGGGCTGTCACCAAGTCCAAAGTCATTCCATAACAAAAAAAAGGCAGAAAAAAAAAGAAGAAAAAACGTGTCCACTAAAATGTCATTTCATACATGCTGAAACAGATGGATTAATACAGGATCAATGTAACACAAATGCTACACACACACATACCCACACACACACACTAACACACACACACACACACACACACGCAAAATGCTGGTAACAGCAAAAACGTTCGATTTGGCTTTTCGAAGCCCTCCACTGTTCTCGGGGCAAGGCTTCCGTCTTCTCTGTCCCTTGCCACTGTGAATGCATCCTGGAGTCCCTGCAGTGGGTTGGTCCAGCAGAAGTCGCCATTCTTCTTGCATCCCATGAGAACGGATTCTCTGGAAGCCTGTAGTAACGCTGTGAACTCGGAAGACGATCTTGGTAGCATCTCGTCCCTGTAGCTGCATGCCCTTGGTGAGGATGAAGGTGTTTGTGGAAGTTGAAGTGCGAAAGCTCGTGGTGACCAGTGGTGATTCTCGCAGACAGACCATCCGTTATGACCTGCCACAAACGAAGCCGCGGATTACATTCTGACCAACAAGTCGCCGCTAAATCCTGACAAAAAACACAGTAATGCATGATTAGTAGAAATTAATGCCTAAGAATGACGTTCATACATGCTGAGAATAAAGACGACGGTGAAGTCTATGAAAAAAAAAGATACTAAACCTGGGAAAGAGAAGACGTCAGTGCGGCCAAAGCCTTACAAAAGATATCGACCTTATGAAACAAAGACTAACATTCTGAACAAAAATTACACTAAACAATATGAAAGGATAACATTTAGCTCTATAAAAGAAACTGACACTAGCCCTTTTGACAAAAAAGGTTTCATAAGCCCTAAGGTAAGGTAATGTTGCCAATAGCCAGCGAATGGCTATGTTAGGGATGCTACCGCATTAAAGTTAACTCTCACGTCATTAGATAAAAAAAAAAAATCGGTCACACATCCCTTTAAAATACACCTAAAACCGCACCGGAAATTTTGTTAAATCTTTCTTCTGTAAAATCTTAAATCAGATGAAAAATGTTAATCTCTTTTCAGAAATTCAAAGATCACATCAGGTGGGAAATCTCTGAACAAGGTTTTCATGGAGTGTGTTGTAAAACGTTATGTCTACATCATGCAAGTTCCAGTACTTTAAAAGAATATGTTTCACTATGAGTGGTACACGACATGGAATGCACCACGAAGCTTCTTCACCTTTTACAGGATAAGAATGGGTGTAAAAGAAGTGGCTGTATGCAAACGGCACAAGACTTTCTTTTTTACGGCCGCCTCAGGAACATGGTAAAAACTCTTTCAGGTTTGGACGGATTTTAAATAGTTTCTTATCCCTCTTCAAGTTCCATTCCTCTTGCCTGGGATTTGGCTTTCATATCAGTGTGAGGGACAGACAATCTGCTCATCTCTTTCCTTGTGGCTCTCTTGGCAAGTTGATCAACCAGCTCGTTGCCTCAAATGCCCGCATGGCTGGGAACCCAAGCCAGAACTATGTTGTATACATCTGATTTCAGGAATGGTTAATGGAGCTGGTTGGGAAATGGCTTCCAAAGTAGAAAGTGAGTCCGACAAAATGAGGATCTCTGTTTTCACTTAGAGACCATTTCAAGAGCCAGCGCTAAGGCCGTCAAGTCAGCAGTGTAAACGGTGCTGTCAGAGGGAATGTGTTTAGAACATCTCCGAGAAGGACCTGTTGCACAATACACAGTTGAGGCAACTCCCTTCCTCAGAATTGGAACCGTCGGTGAAAATTCTTCCGAATGATGGAAACTTCGGACACATTTCGGCGAAAAAGGACTTATACGCCACGGAGCTAGTAGTATCTGTACGGTACGAGGCTAAATCATACTGGATCTTGGGAGTGAAGTCCATGGTGGGTCATCACGAAAAATTGGATAAATCACACACGACTCAAAGGTCTATGTCTGCATTGTTCAAATGAGGAAGCATACGAATTCCCAAAGGTGCATGGAACCAAGATGGTCGTCGAATTTCTTTTGGAACTTTGGGTCACAAACACAGTTATATACAGGGTTTTGGGGGTTCAGAAAAGAGATTCAAAGGGTAGTTTAAGTTTCAGTCAACGATTCGAGAAGGATGGTTCTCCTGCCTCAGCATACATGCTGTAAACAGGGATGATGCGGAATGCCATTGGAGTCCAAGCCCTTGATGGTGGACGGGACCTAGACTTTTCAGGTAGGACAGTCTGACCGAGCGTTAGACTACATATCCATAGCCAGTTTGGAGCGGATCAGAGCCCTGTAAAAAAGGAAGAGTTTTCTTATCAGCGCCCCAATCCGTGTGCGTTAGAACTCTTGTGTTTAGTGCTTTCAAACAAGCAGTTTTTAAGTGTTGGATGTAATTTATAAAGTTTAGTTTGGAATAAAAAATAATATCCAGAAATTTGGCTTCTTTCACAGCTGGAATGGTGGATTTATTCTGTCGAATTTCAGGATCGACAAAGAACTGACGAAAATTGTGGAAATGGATACACCGAGTTTTGGTGCTTGAAAAGGTAAACCCGTTTTCCTCGGCCCACTGTCGGATCTTGTCCACACAAATTCAGAGTCGACGCTGAACGCTGGCATAAGAGGCTCCAACTGCATAGAGTGCAGTCATCAACAAACGGAGAGGACTCGGAACCCCGGTTTACTTAACTGACAATGTTGTTAATTTTGATACTGGATAGAGCCGGAGGAAAAACGCTCCAGTGAGGTACACACAACTCCTGCCCATGGATGTCGGACAGCGTGGTGCCAATACGGACCTGGAACTGCCGATCAGCCATAAAGTTTTGAAGGAATAAAGGCAGATGACCTTGAAAACCACTTTTATATAGGACTATAAGAATTCCAGATTTCCAAGTGGTATCACACGCTTTTTCCAGATCAAGAAAGATAGCAACCACAATGTTGTCAAGATGTTCATTAATGAATGCGTTGCAGATGGTGGTTTCCAGACAGGCTAAATGGTCAACGGTCGAGTGGATTTTCCGGAACCTGCACTGTTCATTGGCCAAAAGGCCATCGGTTTCCAGCTTATACATTAAACGGGAGTTGACCATCTTTTCTTTGCTTGCAGAGGCAGCCTGTCGGAGCTATTAGATGATAGTTTGAAGGGTTGGTAAGCTCTTTTCCAGGATTAAGAATTGGAATGATCACCACACACCTCTTCCCCAGAACAGCTAACTTTGACGTACCCAATTTTCATGGCACTTGAAGTGCCGCATCGGAGACTAAGACGGAATGTAAAGTTCTTCTATTAATGTTCAGCGATCATGACTTTGACCATTACTAAGATTTTGAATGCGCACATTCAAATAACCGACTTTGATGACTTCAGGCAATGAATAGGTACAGAATGTCAGAAAGAGGGTGTTGGTGGGCACTCTTTCTCTTCCTTTGCGAACTGTAACCCCACCTACGATAATTACACCTTGGAATGCAAGTTCAGTTTTTATCTCAGTCTCCGAGACGCCTCCAAGATCCGGGCATCTAATGACTCCCTTGGACGCACTCAACTGTTTAAGGGGAGTCACCCGGTTCCCTCTACTCGTTTTACGGCACTTAGCTGTTTCGACGAGCCATACGAGACAAGGCACTAAAACCTATCAAAACAAGACAAGAAACCGATAAAAGAAGTCCTTAACTGTTAGAAACGAGAACACTAAAACCTTTGAAAGGAAGATGCTATATGTATGGAGGAAAATCACTACAACTTTTAACACGATGCAAAGCATATAAACGTACTCCCTGCACAGTACCAAGAGGGGAGACAATTTCCAGTTAGTGGAAGAAAAAATCGACAGTGCAGTTATTTCCCTTATTGGACTTGATTTTTTTTTAAATCATCATTTATAGCCCTTAGTAACGGCTATTCTGGTAAAATAAAACATCGGGCACATACGTGACCCATCATGTACATATCTATAAATTTTCAAAAAGATCGGCCCAGAAGTTTTGTCTGGAGCGAGTGGAACACATTTTGACCACAGACACACACACAAACAGCATTTCTTCGTTCCCATTGTAAAGTATTCCATGTTCTATAAGAACTGGGAGTACAAAAAGGGGAAATTTAACCACCTAGCAACTTAAAAAAGGGACCTAAATCCTATGAAAGAACACTAAAGGAGAGGATACCAAAAATGCTATCACAGGAGGTCGAGAATACTTGCACTATTTAACAGGTGACCACCAGCTCTCACAAAAGTAGGAAAGCGAAATTGTCTTAGATTTGTTCGTCCTTGTTTTTGGCGGACTCACTAAAGAATTTAAAACTCACCAAGGATTATTTTCCAAATTTAAACCCTACGAGAGCATTCACATGCTGAATGACTACCATGTCAGGTTTTCTGTGGATAAAGGACACTCAGATCAGGAGTACCAGGTGCGCACTAGGAAATGTTTCAGGAAGAGGATGAAAGGCTTTCTCAAGAGCTCTGGAGCCGAACCAAACTGATCTGAAAGCATGCGTCCATGCTCCAGATCCCTCGATTCACAAGCCATGCTCCATAGCTCGAGTCAGCCTTTCGTGCCTTTCCGAAAATACTCCCTCTGGTACTCCCCGTTTTGTATCCTCGTTCCCCAGAACACCGACATGGGAAGCTGTCCTATCTTCTCGGCCATATGAATGATTGACACCAAAACCTGGAAATGAAGACTAAGCCCCTTGAAAGAAGCCACATAAATGTGTGAATGAAGGAGATACTGAAGCAAGGAAAGACTACTCTAAAATCTGTGAAAGAAATAAATACTATAGCTAGGTAAAGATGACATTAAACTCTTTGTATGGAGAAGGCACTGAACCTGGAAAAAGACGAGCATGTCAACGAAGAGACCCCGAATTCTTAGGGGGAAAAAACTGAAACAAAAAATACCAAACCATCTGAAAGGTAGGGTAATGTTGCTTATAGCACAACCGACCGCAAAGTGCAATATCAGGGCTGTCACCGTGTTGAAAATCACTCAGAGCGCCCTTTAAAATACACCTCCTAAAAACACACTGGAAATGTTAAAAATCTTTCTTCTGTAAAATCTGAGATCAAATGAAAAAATGTCGATCACTTTTAACATCAGGTGGGACATCTCTAAAGATTTTCATGGAGTCTGCTGTAAAATGCTTATGTCTCACATTATGCAAGTCTTAAGACTCTAAACTGATATGTTTCACTGTGAATAGTACATGACATGGTATGCACCAAAAAGCTTCTTCACTCTTTCACAGAAACGAACGAGTTACAAACGAATGGCCTGCGTCCAGCCGACAAAAAACTTTCTTCTTTGCGACCACCAGAGTAAGGTGAGAGGAACACTTAGATTTGGACGTATCTGGAAAAGTTTGTTACCCGTCTGTGTATTTCAGTCCTCCTGCCAGGTCTCTGACATAAACATTAACCTTCGGTTTCAAATCTGAGTAGGGGATAGGTATGTTGGACAGCTTCTCTGTTGTGGTATTCCTGGCCAAACGATCGCCATTTCATTTCCCACGAGTGCCAACATGACCGGGAACCCATGTTAGAACAATGGTGTGACCTTCCACTTTCAAAGAGGTAAAAGGTTAAAAAGAGTTTAAAAGTTCAGGATGATGGAGGTTACGGCCAGCTATCACCTCCAAAGCTGACAGCGAATCAGGCAAAATCAGAATGTCCTTGTTTAAAGATCGAGAAATCATCTTCAGCGCTAGAACCAAAGCCGTTAATTTCAGCAGAGTAAACAGTACTATCTGACGGAATATGCTTTGATAATATTTGAGAACGAACACTTAGGCAGTAGGCTGCACAGGTCACTCCATCATCGGACTTTGACCATCAGTAAACATTTTCTGAAAGGATGGGAATCTTGTACAGAGATCGGCAGATAATGCCTTGTATGCCTGAAGACTGGTGGATTCTTTGCGAAAAGCAGCAAGATCAAAGCGGATTTCTGGTGTGAAAAAGGTCCATGGAGGCTTGTCTGGAAATTTGGAGAAGTCAGACAATTCCTAGATCAAGACCTGCATTCTGCGCATTGAGCTGCATATTAAGTCAAAATGGAGGAATACAGTTGGGATTTTCTTTGAAAACGAGGATTAAAAACGCAGTCACAAGCATAGTTTTACGATTCAGAGAACAATCTAATATAGTAATTTAAGGATGGTGTCAGCCTGCGGTTGGATAATGAAGGCTCACCTGCCTCTGCATACAAGCTGTACACAAGGGTGGTGCAGAATGCTCCAAGACAGAGACGAAGCCCTTGATGATGAATAGGATCCAACCGTTTCAGACAAGAGGGTTTCAGAGCCGTATACAACACATCCTTAGTCCAGTTTAGAACGGACCAAGGCTCTGTAGAGGTGCAGCAAAGTTTTCTTATCAGCGCCCCAGTCAGTGTGTGCTACGACTGCAGAATGTTCAAAGCTTACTGGCAAGAAGTTTTTAAGTATTTAATGTGACGAAGGAACTTAGGCTTTTGATGGAAAATAACTCCCAGAAATTTGGCCTCCTTTACAGGTGGAATGGGAGATTTCCCCATCTTGGATTTCAGAATCAGCAAAGAACTGTAGAAAATTATGAAAGTGAATGCACTGGATCTTAGTAGCAGAAAGGGTAAAGCCATTTTCTTCTGCCCACACATGTATTTTATTTACACAAAGCTGGAGCCTGCGCTGAACACTTGGGTATGGGCTTCCAGTTGCACTGCGGGCAAAATCATCTACAAACAACGAGCAGTCGGAACCCGGTTGAACCGAATTAACAACGTTGATTTTTATGCAAACCATCCGAAGAAAAAAAACCGTCCATGACGTCCAAAGAACTAAACACTGTGCAAGAATGCTTCGACCCTGCACAATACTTGAAGTGTCGGATAAAGAAAAGTAACCAGCCGCCGTGGCCAAGTGGTTAGCGTTGCGGACTCCCGGCTGGAAGGTCGTGGGTTCGATTCACATCAGTCAGGTGGGATTCCTATGCCTCGACCGGCTCCCATCCAGATTTTAGTTTGCTACATGCTCAACTGGGAAGACTGAGACCATACAGTCGAGTTCCATCCACAAAGTAGATGCGTTCAAACATCTTGACCAACACTGCAGGTGTCTATATCTCGGGCCTGGTTGACGCCAGGATACATTATGAAAATAAGCGTAGAATCCAGCCCTGCCATGCAGTCTCAGACCGGAATGGAAATCCGTATCAACATCTCCATCCTCATCGATCAGTATTAAAAAAAAAAGATCAAATTCTGTGGCCCTTCACGCCCTACTCTCATGGTGACCTCAGCTTCGATGTCTTCACGTCTGTGGCCTTGGTCGATTCCGATGGGGTCACAGGTACCGGCGAGTCCATGGGGGCTGTCGTTCGACGAACGTGGTGGCGCCCTCCGGAGGGAGAGCTCACTCAAGTTGGCTCTGCGACTGAACAATTGTCATCCATGGGGGGTGGGGCTTAGAGGTGGTGTCCTGCGTATGTTGGATCAGCACAGACGCCACTGAACACCACCGAAGTCACTTGGCAGCAGTGCAGCGTCTTCTCCTGTGGGATTCCACTTGACGGCATGACACCGATTGCTCCCTGTGGATTGCCGGTGCCGGGACTGCAGCAGGCCGGGCAGGGCTGCGTCTGTGTCGGACTGAGCGGTGTGGGTGCAATGCCACTTAAGTGGTACAGAAGATAGGCAAAAAAAAAAAGAATAAATAAAAGCTCGCCACCACTCTCCTTGTGTTCTGTTGCCTTCCCCAAGTTGATTCTTACTGCTCCCCGTTTTCCACGGTCGTTGATGCGCGAGTGCCTTGCCCCTGATGACAAAAACATCGATATTTTCTGTGAACATTGACTATGCTGCGCAAACGATTCTCACTAAAATTCAGCAAAATGATTTTGATTTTACAAAGTATCTGCGTTCTGTTATCTTGCAATCTATAACAATACTTGGGTTAATACGATATATTATACGAACAACATAAGTTTCAACAATCTTTCATTAGAAAACATAGTGCAGTATCCTTTTACACTCCATTTTCTGTTTCACACAGCTTAAGACAGAGATTGCTGTCAACGAAGTGGTCCATTGGACATTCGGTGGAAGAACATTTATCAACGCATGGTAAGCCAATGACTTCATTAAAATATTTTTAAAAAAAAACATCAAAGTTTCTCAGCCTCTGGTGTGTGTGTGTGTGTGTGTGTGTGCGCGCGCGCGCGGGGGGCACGTGTATGTGTATGCGTTACAGTATGTTTAGGCGCCATGATAGTAGGCATTCGTTTCCAGTTCAAGCTCTGGGGGAAAACGTCATTTTGACAAATCTGTCTCGGTGGTATATTCATACATTTCCTAACACTTTAAGCCAAGGAATCGACACATGCATATGCTGCATGGATGCAAAACAAAACGCAAAAATGTTCGGCATCCATCCCGCCTCCAACCTCATCCCCCACCATTTTTTCCCTTTCTGCTCCAACCACGGAGTTATTTGAGCACTGTTCTTGCAAATGTTATCAGGATCTCAATGTACTTGAACCTCTTTCTTCTCCAACTGTCTGATCAGTTTTAATGCATTTGTGTTTTGTTAGTTGAAAAACTGTGTGTGTGTGTGTGTGTGTGTGTGTGTGTGTGTGTGTGTGTGTGTGTGTGTGTGGTGTGCGCGCTTGCTTGCTTGCTTGCTTGCTTGTGTGTTTGTAGAGAAGAGAGACGCTCTGATGCTTTTTTTAATATTGATAATGGCCTATATAGCCTTTATGTCAAGGGGTGTACATTAATACTTGCAGCGCCGAAAACAGTAACGCAAAAACAAAACAAAACAAAAAAAAATTCATAACTGATAACGTTAATATTAATGTTAGGACTCGAAACCATGTAGCAGAAAAGGAAATTAAGGTACTTTTTGGTAATTCCAAATAACTATGTAATTTTCTTAATAATCATTTGTGGCTGATGCTTCTTGTTAGGTCCCATGGCAATTGATAACTGTTCTCTTTCATCCTCTCACCCATCTTCCTTCACCCCTGATCAACATGCTTTCTCTTTCACACTCTTCCCGCATACATGCAACACATGACACAAGATGTTACATTGCGCTTAGGTCCACTCCAGGAGGAGTGAAAATATGTGTCAGTTTTTCATATACAAGCATTATACCCAGTGGGTATATGAACAGGTACATTTAATAGTGAACCTGTAAACATCAGATTTCTTTTTATCTTGTAATTTCTTGACTTTACGTCCCATTCTTTCAAGTGCTTTTCTTTGATCACTTTGTTTTCTGCAAGTGAGGAATTCAACGAATAAATTCAACCTTAGCTTCAAATAGACAATACCTTTTGTTTATCAGGTAATGGAATTCAACGATTAAACTCACCAATAGCTTCAAAAGGACAATACATTTATTTGCCAGGTAACTGAATTCAACATTTACGTCACAACAGTTTCAAAAGGACAATACTATTTGTTTGCCAGGTAACGGCTAATAATCCCGTATTTCTTTCGATTTCTGACCAGCGCTTTGCGCCGATTTCTTTCCGACACTGCTGAAGGGGGTTAAAAACATCAATTCCCCTGGGATCTGAACTTTGAGTTTGACTGAAGGGGGGAAAGCGCCAGCGCCTTTGAATGAAGGGGAGGGAGGGTGGGAAATTTTTCGGAGAGCAGAGAGTGCGTCTTCACTGCTAGCGTGTTACTTCGAAAAGGAAGTGCTTTTACGCATGCCTGACATGCATCAAGAATTTTGTCTTACCGGAAAATACCAGAATAATCGCTTTGGAGAGAGGAGAGAGAGAGAGAGAGGAGAGAAGAGAGAGAAGTGTGAGCGTGTGTAGTGGGGAGAGAGAGAGAGAGAGAGAGAGAGAGAGAGAGAGAGGAGCGAGCGAGCTAACCCTCGTGTTCAACAAGGTCTCTCCTACCTCGCTACCAATTGCGTGCCCGGAAAACCGATGAACGCCAATGTACGAGCCGCTATGTCGACTGACGTAATGGTTCCCGACCAAATGCTGAACGAAACCTTCACCGACAGTTCTGGCACATGCGTGAATGTTCAAGCAGCCCTGAAATATACAGTACTTTTGTCAAATCTGCAGTGGCGAAGAAACACATGTGCCCCTCCCCCCCCCCCTTTTTTTTTTTTTTTTTTACAGAATAAAACCCTACCAAGGCTGTAAGATGTTAAAAAAATTCTTTGATCCGAAGAGACAGAATTGACAATGGGAATGCAAAACTCAGATAATGTATATGTTTTTGTTTGCGTACGATTGGAGATGTTCATTTGATTTGATATTTTATTATCTAATGTTTAGGATAATCTGGTCTCCAAAGTAATATAGTGGATATGCACGAGTCATGATATATCTCTTCGCCTGTAGTAACTACTTTCAAGGAGAAGATCCTGAAAAAAAATCTTTTAAAACCTTCATGCAACCGACCAGTCATCACAGTGCAGCAGTTAGTGTCTCGGACGTACGGCAACGGGCTGGACGTCGAATCCCATCAGCGACCTTCATTTGTGGGAGATTTCCGCCCCAGCCGGCTCCTGTCCAAAGTTGAGTGCTATGGGTCCGAATGGAATGTCTGAAAGCAAGTCATGTTCATTTCACATAAGAGAACAGAAGTAAACAGTGGTGGGCTGTTTTCATATCAAACTTACCGAGTAGTTCTACATGTGTAGCTCATCCGTGTAAGATCCGTAGATGCCACCAATGACTATCAAACATGCGTGTGTTGGAGTCCAAGACAAGAATAATCTCGATGACACTCTGATTCCCATCATCTTTGATCATTACAAAATTACATTTCAGCAAATTCTGTGAGCTGTCTTTTCAAGTCGCCTGAACTGCGATTCCCTCTCTACATACAGACCCCGGTGGGCAAGTGCCCAAGTCATCGGAATGGTCAAGTTAATGGGGACTTTGGCTGTATGACTGCAGCGGTATTCTGTAGAGAAGGATGTTCATGCAGACCTGCAACGTAAATGTGTGAGCGTGGGTGCGTGTGTGTGTGTGCGTTTTGTGTGCGCGCGTGTGTATGTGCGCGTGTGTGTGTTGTGCTTGTGTGTGTTTGTACAAATGTGTGCTCAAGTGCGTATGCATGTACATGCATACACAAGTTAGTAGTGGGAGCAGATTCAAGGAGAGGGGGCAGCAAGGGGAAGATAGGGGGGCGGTAAGGTTAGGTAAGATAATGTTGCTTATAGCCTAGCTGACCGCAAAGGGCCAAATCAGGGCTGTAACCGCGTTGAAGTCAACTCAAGTCATTCATTCACACAACTCTTTAAATACATCTACTAAAAACCCACCCGAAGTTTTGTTAAAAATCTTTCTAGTGTAAAATCTCAGATGGGGGGCGGGGGCGGGGGGGGGGGGGGGAGCATGTTATCGGGGTTCCCTTGAAATTAGTCACCTATTTTATAAGAAAAGCTCTTTTTTGTGAAATACAGAGTGCCGACACTCTCAACAGAATAAAAAAGAGGAAAATGGAAGCTTAGAGCCAAGCAATTTCCCCATATTATACCCGTTTAATCTGTTACATGTTTCTTCCACCGCTCTTGAAAACTGACCGATTTCAACGTTGCATTCTCTTCCACCCCTTATCACTTCATCCCATTGAACATGTAACTGTTCTAAAAATTTTTTTTTGAAAACTGTTAGAATTCACCACTGGAGGCGTCATTGTAGCCTGTACAGTCTGGTTTGAAGCCCACTACGATTCTTCTTGGTCGCCGTCTCACTGGCAGACCCGTCAGAGGAATTGGGGCGTCCTTTGGAGAACCCCCAAGGCACCCACATTGCCACCGGCACATCGCCGCACCCCTGGCCGGGCACCGTCTCTCGGTCGGCATGGCTTGGGCATTCTTGTAAGACATGCCGTGCCGTCTCCTCCACTTGCCACTTACACTAAACTACATGAGAGGCGGGCATTAAAACCAACCAAAAAAGGAGGAAATTAAACATTATGACAAAAACGGATTGTAAACCCTGTGGAGGAAAGATGCTAAACTTTAAGAGGTAAACTAGAAACAGACCATTAAAACCTTAAAAAAAGGACACTGGACTATATAAAAGGAGGACCCTAAACCTTGTGTCAGGAGGAAACTAAGCCCCAAGAAATACCATATGAAAGGGCACTAAACCTCTGTAAGCAAAGTGTAACCAATCGCTATGAAAGGAGGAGACTGAACTTTTGGGGGATGAGAACAGTAAAGTCGCTACATAAAAAAAGGATACTCAACCCTATGAAAAGAACATTAAACAAGAGCATATTAATGCCCATAAAAGTAAACACTAAACACTATTTGAAAGATGACACACAAATTGTACTTTAAGAAGGCAGCCAGCAGAATATATGAAAGGATCCACGTGTTAACACTGCCACAGAGGTTCTGTGTATCAAAGGACACTCAGATCAGGAGGTACCAGGTGCGCACTAGGGAATATTACTGGAAGAGCTCTACGGACTTCCTTAACACTTCTGCAGTCCAGTCCCAGATGATCTGAAAACATGCGTCCATGTTCCAGATCCCTTTAAATAGGAGACCTGCTACGTAGTGGAGTCGACCATTCATGCTCTTCCAGAAAATATTTCCTCTGGTACCCCCTGTTTTGTGTCCTTGTACCACAGAACACTGACATAAGAAACCCGAGCAACTATAGTAAGCATACGAACGACCGACGCTGAACGCTTGAAAGACGCACAAAAGAGAAAACGCTAAATTTTGTGAATCAGGAAGACAAACCCTGACAAGAGGACACTAAGCCCGTTTAATGAAGGAGACAAAACTGAAAAAAGACAAACACTGAAGGAAGAAGAAATGAATCCTCAGGAAATGAAGGCAAACCATTTGAAAAGCACACAGTGAACCTCTCCATAGAACCAGTTACTGAACTCTAAAAAACAAGACTCTAGGTATACGAAACAAAAGTATGAAAAAACTGGGGGCTGTACTATAAAAGTGCAGGAGAAGGAATCGGGAAAAAAGAGAAAAAGATTTCAGTACAAGGCCACCGTGCCAACTGTCCTAGTACTAGGCTGCATTCCTCGAGTTCACTCATCCTGGTCTCCGTTGTCCACGGCCGCTGGTGCAGGAGTTCTTTGCCCCTGTTGATGTAAACAAATATTTCTAACAAGTGAATTCTTGTGCAAATACCTCTCAAATACAAAATTTAGTTTTATGTTTTAATTATTGTTTACCTATGCGTATGCTCACAATCTCTTCACTTGTAAAGCGAAAAGATTAGAGTGCACGTGTGTCAATAGAGTGGAGGGGGATGATGTTTGTGGGGAGATTATGTGTGTGCGTCCGTGTGCGTGTGTGTGCATGTGCGTACGCGTACGCCTCATTTAATTAAGAATTATCACACAGTCTCTCCTTTCATCTGGTTTACCATCCCCCTTTCGCATGGTTTTGAATAATCCTCCATAATGCCTCATTTCTCCATCTCTCACCCGCAATGAAAATTTAATTCTGCACCGTTACTGAAATCAATATCGGAATTTTCTAACAAATCCACCCTCCCCCCTTTTTTTTCCATCCCTTCCTGTTGTTCCAGAATACGAGTTTAAAGTCAGTTATATTCTGTCGGTCGAGTAAAAAAAAAAATTCCTCGGCATTAAGTTACCAAAGAACTGTCAGCCAAGTTCCCTGCAACAGATTAGTCAGGCTGTCGGTTAAAATTGTGCAGGAAAAAGGCGGCAAGGCACGGAGAGCTGGTGTGGGGAAAATGCAGGGATGAAGGAAGGAGGAAGGGGAGAGAGAGTTGGAGATCCACTCCACAACGCATAACAAAGGGGGAGATAGGTCTACAAGAAACCATTAAATAAAAAAGCAAAAACCCTACAAAGTCCTGAAATCAAACAAATTATTGTGAACTACACCTATCTGGCTACCTACCTGTCTGTTTAATACCTGCCTTGCAAGAACAAAACTTACCAGTCAAATACCAGCATAAGAACTGCTTCAAAGTACAAGATTTGCACTTACATCATCGTCAGCTGTCATCATAGCACTTGGGTGGTGTTGTCATGTGAATCCCTTCCCGAGACGTGTATGTTCTTGGTGAGGATGGCAACTGTCCTGGAAGACGTTGCACAATGGCTCTCTGACAGGCCGATAGTAATTCTCGGAGAGTGGTCACTCTTTATGGCCTGCCGAAAGAAAAGATTTAGGTTAAATTCTGATAAAGAGGTCACCAAACCACGAGAAAGAATAAAGTATATCAACGAAAGAAGACACCAAGGCCTTTAGTTCATAAACAGCGAAGTTAAATAATAATCATGAGGACAATTTCTATAGCGTCCATCCTAACAACGTAGGCTACAGGGCGCTTACAAGTTTTAATGATTCAACATCTGAAAAATATAAGCAGAACACACACAATTCTGCGTTCATGAGTCATAAACATACACACGCACGCACACGGCACACTCGCGCGCCACACACCCACACACACACCCACCCCACCCACAAACACACAGTTTTTAAACTAACAAAATACAAATGCATCGTCTATCAATGGAAACGACATGACTGATGAAAAATGGTTTCAGTATTTGCCTTTGTTTCGTTAAGATTTTTTTAATTCAGCAAATATAATCAATAATCTCATTACAAATCGAAAGCGTAATACGATTGTGTAAAGACAGATGTGATACTATACTCAAGATAAGGAGTGAGAGATTGAACCAGAAAAAGAGAGCTCTAGAGACAGAAAAAGAGAAAGGAGAGTGTGTCATGATACATAATGATCTGAACTAGCTAGTAAAACTAAAAGAGAATGACTGAATATGTCCATTTCTTGACCAACTAAGTGTTATCATATATATGCTACTTTGCTGAATACTATGTCTATACATGTAAGCTTGTTCATTCTTAGGATATGCCTCTATATGGTACCCATATAAAGATCTGAATTGTATCAATGCACAAATTTGTGGTCTCCGTCGGTGGTGCCCTTTAACTGTCCTTGGGAACTTTCGATTAAGTATTTCGGCCCAAGGTCAGTGGGGTGGGGTGACTACCATCAGGAGACTACCACCCTGTCCCTACCACCTATTTCAGTGTATGAAGATTGTTGCAACCCTTTCCTCTAGCTGCCAATTCTGCTCCTATACTTGTAAATCTGTAACATATAAAACTCTCTCTCTCTCCCTCTGTGTGTGTGTGTGTGTGTGTGTGTGTGTGCTGTGGTGTGTGGATGCTGGGTTTGCTTTTTTTCAATGTTATATATGTTAAGTTATGGTTATACTATGTTATTATTTCATCTTTGTCCCCTTTTGCTTTGATTTGTCTTCCTCTGATGTATTAAAAAAACCTCTTCAACTGAATCCCATGCACTTACTGATACATGTTCAACAACATTTATGAATTTAAAATCATTGTGAATGGATCATGACTGATAATGCGATATAAAAAATGCTTATGTTGAAGAAGGAAATAAAATGTTTGAAAACAGTAGTTGTTACCGAACATTTCTTTCTCCTGACATTAGATACCTCTGCAACGTACTTAGCCAGAAGAGATTATCCGTTATCGTCAGCGGATAACAAACTATAAAGGTTATAATTTTTTGTAGCAACAATGTTGGAAAGTTGGGACTTCTCCCTGATATTATAAGCTGTACAATGGAATATAAACTGATCATTTTCTCTCACACCATCTGTACACATTAGACACAAGTCGTCTACAGTGCCTTCGGGATTAAACCATCTTTTGTTTGCATTCAGTCCAAGGGTCCTACTTCTCAATCTAGCGAGCATATCCCTATGCCATTTGTTAGTATCTGCAGTCAGAAGTTTTTCTGGTTGTAAGATACTTTTAAAAGAATAGAACCAGGAATATTTCATGTCATCTTCCATCTTGGAATGCCAGTTTTGTTTATAACATGATATGAGACGGTATTTGGAGAGGGGAGAGAGAGAGAGCGAGCGAGAGAGAGAGACAGACAGACTGTGTGTGCGTGCGTGTGTGGAGCGAGCGTGAGAGAGAGAGAGAGAGGGGAGAGAGAGAGAGAGAGAGAGAGAGAGAGAGAGAGAGAGAGAGAGAGAGAGAGACATAGAGCTGAACCTCGTGTTCAACAAGGTCTCTCCTACCACGCTACCAACTGCGTGCCCGGAAAACCGATTAACGCCAATGAACAAGCCGCCATGTCGACTGACGTAATGGTTCCAGTCCAAATGCTGAACGAATCCTTCACCGACAGTTCTGGCACATGCGTGAATGTTCAAGCAGCCCTGAAATATACAGTACTTTTGTCAAATCTGCAGTGGCGAAGAAACACGTGCCCCCGCCCCCGCCCCCCCCTTTTTTTTTTTTAAAGAGTAAAACCCTACCAAGGCTGTAAGATGTTAAAAAAAATTCTTTGATCCGAAGAGACAGAACTGACAACGGGAATGCAAAACTCAGATAATGTATATGTTTTTGTTTGCGTACAATTGGAGATGTTCATTTGATTTCATATTTTGTTATCTAATGTTTAGGATAATCTGGTCTCCAAAGTAATATAGTGGATATGCACGAGTCATGATATATCTCTTCGCCTGTAGTAACTACTTTCAAGGAGAAGACCCTGAAAAATATCTTTTAAAACCTTCATGCAACCGACCAGTCATCACAGTGCAGCAGTTAGTGTCTCGGACGTACGGCAACGGGCTGGACGGTCGAATCCCATCAGCGACCTTCATTTGTGGGAGATTTCCGCCCCGGCCGGCTCCTGTACAAAGTTGAGTGCTATGGGTCCGAATGTAATGTCTGAAAGCACAGTCATGCTTCATTTCACATAAGAGAACAGAAGTAAACAGTGGTGGTGATTTTTTTTCCATATCAATCTTACCGAGTAGTTCTACATGTGTAGCTCATCCGTGTAAGATCCGTAGATGCCACCAATGACTATCAAACATGCGTGTGTTGTTGTCTAAGACAAGAATAATCTCAGTGACACTCTCATGATTCCCATCATCTCTGATCATTACAAAATCACATTTCAGCAAATTCTATGAGTTGCTCTTTCAAGTCGCCTGAACTGCGATTCCCCCTCTACATACAGACCCCGGTGGGCGAGTGCCCAAGTCATCGGAATGGTCAAGTTAATGGGGACTTTGGCTGTATGACTGCAGCGGTATTCTGTAGAGAAGGATGTTCATGCAGACCTGCAACGTAAATGTGTGAGCGTGGATGCGTGGATGCGTGGTGTGTGTGTGTGTGTGTGTGTGTGCGTGTGTGGTGTGTGTGGGTGCGCGCGCGCGCTGTGTGTGTGTGTGTGTGTGTGTGTGTGTGTGTGTGTGTGTGTGTGTGTGTGTGTGTGTGTGTGTGTGCGTGCATGCGTGCGTGCGTGTTGTGCGTGTTTGTACAAATGTGTGCTCAAGTGCGCGTGCATGTACATGCATACACGTTAGTAGTGGGAGCAGATTCAAGGAGAGGGGGCAATAAGGGGAAGATGGGGGGCGGTAAGGTAAGGTAAGATAATGTTGCTTATAGCCTAGCTGACCGCAAAGGGCCAAATCAGGGCTGTAACCGCGTTGAAGTCAACTCAAGTCATTCATTCACACAACTCTTTAAAATACATCTACTAAAAACCCACCCGAAGTTTTGTTAAAAATCTTTCTAGTGTAAAATCTCATGGGGGGCGGGGGAGGGGGGCGGGGGGGGGGAGCATGTTATCGGGGTTCCCTTGAAATTAGTCACCTATTTTATAAGAAAAGCTCTTTTTTGTGAAATACAGAGTGCCGACACTCTCAACAGAATTTAAAAAAGAGGAAAATGGAAGCTTAGAGCCAAGCAATTTCCCCATATTATACCCGTTTACATCTGTTAAATGTTTCTTCTACCGCTCTTGAAAACTGACCGATTTCAACGTTGCATTCTCTTCCACCCCTTATCACTTGATCCCACTGAACACGTAACTGTTCTAAAATTTTTTTTGAAAACTATTAGAATTTACCACTGGAGGCGTCATTGTAGCCTGTACAGTCTGGTTTGAAGCCCACTACGATTCTTCTTGGTCGCCGTCTCACTGGCAGACCCGTCAGAGGAATTGGGGCGTCCTTTGGAGAACCCCCAAGGCACTCACATCGCTGCACCTCTGGCCGGGCACGTCTCTCAGGTCGGCATGGCTTGGCCATTCTTGTAGACATGCCGTGCCGTCTCCTCCACTTGCCACTTACACTAAACTACATGAGAGGCGGGCATTAAAACCAACCAAAAAAGGAGGAAATTAAACATTATGACAAAAACGGATTGTAAACCCTGTGGAAGAAAGATGCTAAACTTTAAGAGGTAAACTAGAAACAGACCATTAAAACCTTAAAAAAAGGACACTGGACCATATAAAAGGAGGACCCTAAACCTTGTGTCAGGAGGAAACTAAGCCCCAAGAAATACCATATGAAAGGGCACTAAACCTCTGTAAGCAAAGTAGTAACCAATTGCCATGAAAGGAGGAGACTGAACTTTTGGGGGATGAGAACAGTAAAGTCGCTACATAAAAAAAGGATACTCAACCCTATGAAAAGAACATTAAACAAGAGCATATTAATGCCCATAAAAGAAACACTAAACACTATTTGAAAGATGACACAAAATTGTACTTTAAGAAGGGCAGCCAGCAGAGTATATGAAAGGATCCACGTGTTAACACTGCCACAGAGGTTCTGTGTATCAAAGGACACTCAGATCAGGAGGTACCAGGTGCGCACTAGGGAATATTACTGGAAGAGCTCTACGGACTTCAACACTTCTGCAGCTCCGTCCCAGATGATCTGAAAACATGCGTCCATGTTCCAGATCCCTGAAATAGGAGACCTGCTACGTAGTGGAGTCGACCATTCATGCTCTTCCAGAAAATATTTCCTCTGGTACCCCCTGTTTTGTGTCCTTGTACCACAGAACACTGACATGAACCCGGGCAACTATAGTAAGCATAACACCGACCGACGCTGAACGCTTGAAAGACGCACAAAAGAGAAAACGCTAAATTTTGTGAATCGGGTAGACAAACCCTGACAATGAGGACACTAAGCCCGTTTAATGAAGGAGACAAAACAACTGAAAAAAGACAAACACTGAAGGAAGAAGACTGAATCCTCAGGAAATGAAGGCAAACCATTTGAAAAGCACACAGTGAACCTCTCCATAGAACCAGTTACTGAACTCTAAAAAACAAGATTCTAGGTATACGAAACAACAAAAGTATGAAAAAACTGGGGGCTGTACTATAAAAGTGCAGGAGAAGGAATCGGAAAAAAAGAGAAAAAGATTTCAGTACAAGGCCACCGTGCCAACCGTCCTAGTACTAGGCTGCATTCCTCGAGTTCACTCATCCTGGTCTCCGTTGTCCACGGCCGCTGGTGCAGGAGTTCTTTGCCCCTGTTGATGTAAACAAGTATTTCTAACAAGTGAATTCTTGTGCAAACACCTCTCAAATACAAAATTTAGTTTCGTTTTGATTATTGTTTACTTATGCGTATGCTCACAATCTCTTCACTTGTAAAGCGAAAAGATTAGAGTGCACGTGTGTCAGTAGAGTGGAGGGGGATGTTTGTGGGGAGATTTGTGTGTGCGTGCGTGTGCTTTGTTGTGTGTGTGTGTGTGCGTGCGTGTGCATATGTGTGCGCCTCATTTAATTAAGAATGTTTACACACTGTCTTTCATCTGGTTTACCATCCCCCTTTCGCATAGTTTTGAATAATCCTCCATAATGCCTCATTTCTCCATCTCTCACCCGCAATGAAAATCTTAATTCTGCACCGTTACTGAAATCAATATCGGAATTTTCTAACAAATCCACCCTCCCCCCCCCCCTTTTTTTCCACCCCTTCCTGTTGTTCCAGAATACGAGTTTAAAGTCAGTTATATTCTGTCGGTCGAGTAAAAAAAAAAATTCCTCGGCATTAAGTTACCAAAGAACTGTCAGCCAAGTTCCCTGCAACAGATTAGTCAGGCTGTCGGTTAAAATTGTGCAGGAAAAAGGCGGCAAGGCACGGAGAGCTGGTGTGGGGAAAATGCAGGGATGAAGGAAGGAGGAAGGGGACAGAGAGTTGGAGATCCACTCCACAACGCGTAACAAAGGGGGAGATAGGTCTACAAGAAACCATTAAAAAAAAAAAAAAAAAGCAAAAACCCTACAAAGTCCTGAAATCAAACAAATTATTGTTAACTACACCTATCTGGCTACCTACCTGTCTGTTTAATACTGCCTTGCAAGAACAAAACTTACCAGTCAAATACCAGCATAAGAACTGCTTCAAAGTACAAGATTTGCACTTACATCATCGTCAGCTGTCATCATAGCACTTGGGTGGTGTTGTCATGTGAATCCCTTCCCGAGACGTGTATGTTCTTGGTGAGGATGGCAACTGTCCTGGAAGACGTTGCACAATGGCTCTCTGATAGGCCGATAGTAATTCTCGGAGAGTGGTCACTCTTTATGGCCTGCCGAAAGAAAAGATTTAGGTTAAATTCTGATAAAGAGGTCACCAAACCACGAGAAAGAATAAAGTATATCAACGAAAGAAGACACCAAGGCCTTTAGTTCATAAACAGCGAAGTTAAATAATAATCATGAGGACAATTTCTATAGCGCCCATCCTAACAACGTAGGCTACAGGGCGCTTTACAAGGTTTGATAATTCAACATCCAAAAAATATAAACAGAACACACACTCACAATTTTGCGTTCACGAGTCATAACATAACATCACACACACGCACGCGCACAGCACACTCACGCACGCGCGCGCGCACACACACACACACACACACACCTGGAACATAATGTTGCATACATAACACTATATGACACGGTGAACAGCTCATTTGTACACGAGGAAAGTGTGCAAGTGGATACTAAAAGCCAGTGAAAGGCATTTAATCTCGAGAATACTCTAAATCCTGTGAATGAAGATTTAGACCAAAACTCCTTGACAAGTTACATTAACATCAAGAAAAAGCTTCGTCTCTAACACTTTGGAGGAAGATAACGCTAAATTACGCGAACGGGGAATACTAAACCTGATGGAAGAAGAGAGAAGTAAACCTTATGTCAAGTCGCTATAAGCTCTATGGAGGGAACACATTAAAACATGAACAGTACAATAACCCTACAAAAGAAGACCATGAATCCCTAAAGAAAGGGACACCAACCATTGAGAGAAGAGGGCCTCATCACACTCGATGATGATGGCATCCGTCTGTCTTCAGACAATGGTACTGCACCGTGGATCAGTTGTGGAGTTCAGCGTCTTTTGTGGCAGCATGTGCGACCCCTTGTTGCCAAATTTTGCTCCAGTGGCCGCATTTTCTTTTAACATGCGCGCTGGTGACCAACTCATTTTTGAGTGAACCAGTTTTTTTAGGAAGAATAATAGCCCGATCATGGAGCGCCAGACTCTGTTGCAGTTGCTGCTGCTGAAGTCTCAGTCATGAGTCTGTTGGTGCCGACGCGATTCTTTGTCAGCGGCGCCTCTGTTCTTCCCACTGGGCCTCTCTCCTCTGGTCTGCTTGCTTGATGCCGGCCTTGATGGTGGACTGCAAGCTGATCCAGTCTGAAGCTGCCGTCTCCAGGTCTGCTGGGTCGAGGTTGCCGGCCCTCACGTCGCGCTTACACACATTTCTGTAGCGAAGGGCGGGCCGTCATGTGGGTCTGGAGCCTGTAGCCAGCTCGCCGTACTGCATGTCCATTGGGATGCGGCAGTGGTACAAGCGGCAGACGTGGCCAAGCCAGCACAGGCGTATCTGTGTCAACATAACGAACATGCTAAGCATCCCTGCCTGGGCCAGAACGTCCGTGTTAGAGATGCGGTCCTGCCAAGTAATGCCCAGGAGTCTTCTGAGGCAGCGCAGGTGGAAGGCGTTCAGTCTGCGTTCTTACCGAGAATACAGGGTCTATGCTTCATTTCCGTGGAGAAGTGCTCACAACACACAGGTTTGGTGCACTGACGTTAGCAAGGTGTTGTCCCAGACTCTGTTCTCTAGACGGGCCATCGCTGTTGCTGCCTTGCCGATCCACACGTTCAGTTCGGCGTCCTGACAGAGGTTGCTGGAGATCGTGGAGCCCAGTTAAACCAAGTCGTCGACCACTTCGTGGATGTAATCGCCGATGGAAATGCGGGGAGTGCTGCTGACCTCTTGGCCCATGATGTTTTTTTTCAAGCTGATAGAGGCCGAACACGGTGCAAGCATCAGCGAAGCAGGTGATGAGCCGTTTAGCGATTCCTCGGTGTGGGGCAGTGGGGGCGGCGTTGTCTGCGAAGAGCATCTCCCCGATGAGGACTTTCTGCACTTTCATCTTTATTCGGAGGCGTGCCAAGTTGAAGAGGCTTCCGTTACTCCTAGTGTGAAGGAAGATGCTGTCTTCAGACTGTCGGAAAGCGTAACGCAACAGTTGGAAAGGAAGACGCTAAAGAGTGTCGGAGCGAGCACGCACCCTTGTTTGACACAGCTCTTGACTGGGAAGCGGTCCGAAGATGAACCATCGTACTAGCCAGTGCCATTCATCTTGTCAGGGAAGGACGTGATCATCTTCAGGAGCTTGAGGGGACATCCAATCCGATGTAGTAGGGTGAAGGATGCCTGACTACTAACCGAGGTCGATGAAGGCGATGAACAAGGGTCATCTCTGCATGTGGCACATCTGTTGTAGCTGACTCGGGGAGAACATGTTGATCGTCGACCTCGCAGCTCTGTGCCTCTGGATACACTCGTTCGGCGAGTAACTGTTGAGGACGACGCAGGCGAAGGCTTTACCAGAACGATGCCGAGGGATATTCCGCGATTGTGCAGACGCTGCGATTCCATCTGTTCATGTATAGCGTGATGATTTTTGCATCGCGCATGTCCTGTGGTACGGTCGCTTTCTCCCAACACTGCAGCAGAAGCTCATGGAGGCGACTTGAGAACAGAACTCTCCTTGCCGGCTTTGACGACTTCTGACATAATGCCAGTGCTACCCTGACCTTTACCACAGGCTGGCGTGTCGATGCCTTGCCGAGTTCCTCAATGGTGGGTGGGGCGTCGAGCTCCTACATAGCAGGCGCAGGGATGGGGGTGGGGGGGGGTGACCGAGTTTTCCCTGGAGTACAGCTCCTGGTAGTGCTCCGCCCATCTCTCCATCTGTTTGCTGGAGTCGATGGATCCCCCGATCTAGATGTTAGAAGTGCGATCTTGATGGCGCTAGGGCCGAACGCTTTCTTCATGCCTTCGCACATGACACGGATGTTGCCGCAGTCGGCGAAGATATGAATACCCTGGCACAGGTTCAGCCAGTACTCACTGGCGCGTTTCCGGCCATCCGCAGGGCGTTGCTGCGAACGTTTTGGAGTGTGATTAGCGTGTTCTTCGAGGGCTCGCTCTTGTGATCTGGTGTGCGGCTCGCTTAGCAGCAATGGAAGGCTCGATCTCCACGATTTCCGATTCGTACCTGGCTTTATTCTTCCTCACTCTTCCCATAGGTGTCCGAGGCCGATTGGTAGTTGGCATCGCGGATGTGGTTCCACCTTGATGAAGCGCGGTCTCTCGGGCAGTCCTATATGGCCTTGACAATGGCTCTGGCGAAGCGTTCGCGCAGTTCGGGTGCTGACGTCTTGGATGCGTTGATTCGAGGATGTCCCTTCTGCTTGGAGCTTATCCCACTACGTCCTGTAAAAAGATGACACCAAACCATATGAATAGATACGAAATCTGAGGGAAAGAAGACTTACCCTAGAAAAATTGGAAAACTAGAAACATAACTAAGCTCTATGAAAGGAGGGCACTATACCCTATGAAAACAGGACAGTAAGCTCTATGAAAGGAGGGCACTATACCCTATGAAAACAGGACGCCGCATCGAACGGAAAGAGCTCTATGAAAGGAGGGCACTATACCCTATGAAAACAGGACAGTAAGCTCTATGAAAGGAGGGCACTATACCCTATGAAAACAGGACAGTAAGCTCTATGAAAGGAGGGCACTATACCCTATGAAAACAGGACAGTAAGCTCTATGAAAGGAGGGCACTATACCCTATGAAAACAGGACGCCGCATCTAACGGAAAGAGAATGCTAACGCCTGTAAAATGAAGAGACAAAATCATATGACATAAGACGCTAATTCCTCAAAAACAACCACGAAAGAACGTTAAACTAAATGATATTGAATCCTATGAACGGAGAATACTGCTTACTGTTTGACGGACGACACTTCATGAACGCAAGACAATAGCTATGGAAAGATCCATATGTTGACTCGTGATTATCATGTTGGACTTGTGGATTTATGGATACTCAGATCAGGAGGTACCAGGTGCGCACTAGGAAACATTTCGGGAGGACCAAAAAAATTCCTCGACAGCACTGCAGCCAGATCCAGTTTATCTGAAAACACGCGTCCATGTTCCAGATCACTGAATCATGCAATATGCTGCAAAGCTTTCAGTCAATCTTTCACGCCCTTCCAGAAAATGCTCCCTCTAGTACCCTGTGTGATGTATCCTTGTTCCACAGAAGACTTGACGTGACAACCCAAAGCACACATGCTGGTCATGTGAAAGAAAGTCTCTGTAGAAAGCACAATTCTAAACCTTGAGAAGTAAGACACACTCGCGTGTGAATAAAGGGGACACTAACCTTGGGAAAGAACACAAAAAAACCCTGTCAAATGAAGAAAATACTGAACACTCTGAATGAAGGGGGCACTACATATGTAAACTAAGTGACTGAATCCCGTGACTAAAAAAGACACGGAGTCCTTGAAAGGGGGGGGGGGGACGATAAAACCATACAAAAGACGTCAAGCCCCTCCAAAGTACCAGGTGGTATGAACACTGCTTTGGACGATACGCTGGTGAAGCTTGTGATCCGCTAGAGTCACGTGTCCTGGTCACCCTCTCCGCAGCCAATGAAGCAGTTCTTGCTCCTGTTGACAGATGCGTTGGTATTTTGCTTTAACACTTGACTTTCTGTGCAAAAAAAAGTCTTATCTACTTAATCAAGCTAAACTGCTCCGATTTTAACAAGTTTTTCTTCTCTTGTTCTCTGGCCATAAGACAATACTTTGGTTAACAAGATATTTCATGTGACAACATGAAAAGTATTTCACCAACTTCCTTATCAAAACGTACAAGTTTTCCATTTTAAACACCATAAGAAAAAGGGTCGCTGTGAACAAAACGGACCAGAATAGAGCTGCGTAAGATCACCTGTATCATCCACAAACAAAAACGTAAAATTATAAGACCTTTCGTGCCCTGCTCTCAGAATGGCCTAAATTCCAGTTCCCTCTCCACGTGCCGAGTTTGAGCTCAAGATCTCGGTGTCGGCAAGTGCCTGGGGACTGTAGCATTATGACCTGCCATTACACTCTCTAGGGGACAATGCTCGTGCAAATTGCTTCATCACAAAATTGTGTGTGTGCGTGTGCGTGTGCATGTGTGTGTGTGTGTGCATGTGTGCGTGTGGTGTGTGCTTGGGCGCGCATATGCGAAAGAGAGAGAGTGCGCGTGAGAGAGATATATAGAGTGGTGTGTGTGTGTGTTCATGCGTGTGTGTGTGTGTGTTAGAGGGAGGGAGGGAGAGAGAGAGAAAGCGCGTATGTTGCGCATGCGTGTGCATGTGTATGTGCGTGTTTATGCGTTTACTGGAGCGAGCAGAATGGGAAGGTGGTGGAGAGAAAAGCACAGTATCACTGTCAATTACAACTTTTGTCACGCTTTTTATCAAAATAAAAGGTTCATTGGGTGAAATACAGGGTGACAATAGCCTGTATAGAAGAAAAAGTGGAAAGCGAGTGCTCAGGGTCAATCAACATTCCCATTCTATTCACCCATGCGTTGTCTGTACAGTATTTATTGCCGTGTTCGCCAAACTGGCGAGATTTCCACGTTGAAAACCATTCTGCTTCTTTTCATTTGATCCTAACGAGAATATAACTGTTCTAGAGATAGCAACTAGTCTTCACCACTTGAAGTGGTGTGTTACCCTGTCATCTCTGCTGTGTAGCCCTGGACTAGCCGTCTTCTGGTCTGCCGTCACACCCACACTCTCCGAGAGGAATGTGGTGTCCTCTGAAGATCCACAGGGCACCTGACGCACCACCGACCCATCCGGCTTCAGTTCTATACCTCAGCTCAGCATGGTACAGCCAGCGTCAGCACTATCTTCACACAGCTGTCTGGTTCTTCTCTCTGCAGCAGATGGGAAGCACACACACACACACCGCGCGCGCGCGCGCGCGCCGCGCCACACACACACAGATTCAAAGATATTAATCCTGTGACCCCTTTTGGGGCACGAGGGACTTGAACACACACACATACACACACGTACGCACGCACGCACACACACACGCACACGCATGCGCCCACGCACGCACACACACACACGCATCCCTAACATTAAAAAACTACGAAAATAAGGCACTAAACAATGGGAAAGAATGACATTCTAAATCTCATGAACTGAATCCGTGTCCTACACAGAACAGCCGTTTCAGAGAGAAAAAATATTTAAAAGATTGCTCAAGACCCAACTCGAGTAGGACACTAGCCCTACCAAAACGACGCTGCGTTTGATGACAGAGGACAGTGCACCCCTGTGGGGAAAAAACGCTAAAACGTTTTATGAGAGGACAACAAACTGTAACAACGGAGACCAAAAACTCTTAGAAAAAAGAAAACAAACACGAAAGGAGGATCCAGAGCCTATGAAAAGAGGACACTAATCAAGAGAAAGGAGGACATTAGATTCAACGAAAAGAAAACACCAAACCATATGAACGTAGGACACTAAATCAAAGAGAAGACAAACTCCCTATGAAAAGACGACTCCAATCCGAACAAATGACAGAAGATAAGGTCCACTAAAAGGGACACTAAACTGTATAAAAAGACACAAAACCCTCTGAAGGGAAATGCTAAACCAGATGGACCGGAAAGCCGACACTAAAGTCAGTGCAAAGACAGAAGCAAACCTGAATGGGCGGCACTAACCCTTAAAAAGACAGCAAGTCCCATGAGAAAACTAAGGTAATGAGGACACGACACGTTGAAAGGAAAACAACACTGGGTGGGAAAGAGGGGAGAAAATGATAAAAGGAGAAACTAACCACTGCAGAAGAACGCGAAACTCTGGACGAGGTGGGGGGTGGGGAGTTACTAAACCCCGTAGAAAAACACGGAACTCTGTGGAGGAGGGTGGCGGTGGGTCAGACATTGAACCTTATATGAAGAGGACACGAAACCCTCTGGGGGAGGAAAAAGATAACAAACCTAGAAAGAAAGCAAAAACACTGGAAGGGGGGGGGGAGGGGGGTGGTGGAGAAGACACCAAGCCTTCAAAAAAGATGACACGAAACCCAAGGGGGGGAGGGGGGGGGGGGGGTAGTGGGGATCGGGACTCGAAACCTGTAGAAAGAGGATTCGAAATCCGGCCCAGGGGACAGACAAGAAATCTGTAAGAAAGAGGTCTCAAAACCCGCGAAAGAGGTCTCAAAACCGCTGGAGAGGTGGGGGACGGGCGGGGGGTAAAGCTAACCTTATGAAAGAACAGAATCAAAATACACTGAACTTTGTACAAAAGAGGACTACAAAGCCGAAGTGGGGGGGGGGGGGGAATACAGAGCCTCGAAACCCTGGAGGGGTGGGGAGTGCGGGGAGGGGGGCGGGCGGAAGAAAGACACCGAACCTCAAGAAAAGAAAACACAAAAGTTTATGGTGGCAGAACAGATACCGAACATTGTAGGACGCAAAATTCTGGAGTGGAGAGACACCGAAAATTTGTAGAAAGGTCTTGAAACCTTGGGCGGTGGGGGGGGGGGGGGGGGGTGTGAAGTGGGGACTCCAAGCCTCGTAGAAAAAGACACGAAATATTGTTGAGGGGGTGAGAGTGAGGTGGGAACACCCACTGTCTTTCAGAGTAACTATAAAAAACACTGGTATGGGGTGGAGGGAAGCAACACCGAAATCTTACAGGACAAAAAGTTACGTACGGAGGGAAATGACATCGAACTTCACGGGAAGAGGGCACAATACTCCGGGAGGGGGTGGTGGTTGTGGTGGAGGGAAAGACACACCAAACATTATAAAAAAGACAATACAAAACCGCAAAAGTAGGGGTGAAATAGACACCGAACCTTATAGAAAGAGGCGTGAAATCTTAAAGAGTGGGAAAAGACAGACCAAACATTACAGGAGGCGCTAAACCCCGAGGATTCAAAATCCTGTGGCAGGGAAGAGAGCATTTCATGGAAAGTGGACAAGAAACCATGTGGGGTGAGGGGTGGGGAGAGACAGATTCTTATGGAAAGCTAACACGAACTTTGGGGGGGGGGGGGGGAGGGGATGGGCTCGAAAGAAAAGGGACACCACACATTATAAAAAGGGACAGAAAACCCTGAAGGAGACGGGCAGACAGCGGGGGACGGTGGGGGTTGGGGTGGGGAAGACACGAAAGCTTTACGAGAGAAAAAGACGCCGAAACTTAGATGGGAACACAAAACCCTGGGGAGGAGAGAGAAAGAGACACATAACCATGTAGAAAGTGGACACGAAACCCTGAACTTTATCGAAAGAGAAAAAACCAAGTGGACAGGAGCGGGAAAGAGACAACGAACCTAAAAAAGAAAGACACGAAACCCTGGGAAGCGAGGGGTGTGTGTGTGGTGGGGGGGGGGGGGGGGGGTAGAGACACAAAACCTTATAGAAAGAGGACACGCAATTCTGGTGGGGTAAAGAGACACCGAACCTTATAGAAATAGGACAAGAGAGCCAGGGGTGGATGGGTGGGTGCAAAAGCGAATTTTACGGAAACAAGACACGATACCCTTGCAGGAGATGGACAGGTTGGAAGACACACCAACTTCTACAGGAACAGGACACCAGAGGGTTTGGGAGAAGAGACATCAATCCTCACGGGAACAAGACACGAAATACAGAGGGTTTGGGAGAAGAGACACCAATCCTCATGAGAACAAGACACGAAACCCTGTGGCTGAGCAAAGAGCTGAACCTTATACAAAGAAAACAAAACCCATGAGGGGTAAAGACCCTTATACAAGGATACGAAACAGGCATGGGGGAAGCAGGGATAAAGGGGGGGGGGGGTATTTCAGAGAATGTTGTAGAAAGAGGACAGGGAACCATGGGGTGGAAGTAAGGGAGG
>CM065734.1:59137673-59142673 GCA_033310375.1 Conus canariensis
TTTTGGGGGGAAAAGAACATCGAACCTATAAAAAGGGAAACAGTACACACTGTGGGGAGGAGTCAGAAACAAACCTTGTAGGGACATGAAATGCCCTTATAAAGAAACGTACACGTGGAAAAAATCAGAACAAAACCCTTTGTGAAAACGGGAAATGAACATGAACCTAAAAAAGGGAAACGTCAACTGTGGAAAGAGTCAGAACGAATTTTGTAGAAAAGGAGAATGAACACGAACCTTATAGAATGAAACGTGCAAACGGTGGAAGGGTCAGTAAAAACCCTTTGTAAAACAGGGAGAATGAAACATCAAATTTATAGAAGAAAAACCGACACCTGTGGGGAGAGTCCGGGGGGCATCCCGGTGGTGTGTGTTTGTGTGTTTGTGTTGTGGTGTGGGGGGTGTGTGTGTGTTTGTGTGTGTGTATGCGTGTGTGGTTTGGGTGTGTGTGTGGGGTTTTGGGTGTGGGTTTGGGATGCTTTTGTGTGTGTGTGTTTTGTGTGTGTGTGTGTGTAAAAGGATACCGAGTCTTGGGCTATTTTATACATCGACTGCGCCTTTGGGCCCCTTGCATGTGTGTGTGTGTGTGTGGTGTGTGTGTTTTTGTACAAGGCTCACGGTATTAGGCGATTTTAATACCTCGACTGCGCCTTTGGCCCTTTGCAGTGTGTGTGTGTGTGTGTGTGTGTGGTGTGTGTGTGTGTGTGTGGCGGGGTTTGGGTGGGGGGGGGGGGGGGGGGGGAAAAAAATTCAAAAAACCAAACCTTGAGAAAGGGGAAAAAAGAACATCAAACCTCATACAAAGAAACATACACACTGTGGGGGGAAAGGTCAGAACAGAACCTTGTAGTAAGGGGAAATGAAACATCGAACCTCATACAAAGAGAACAGTGCAACACTGTGGGGAGGATTCAGAAACAGGAACCTTGTAAGGACATTTGAGAATGAACATCGAACCTTACAGAATGAGAACGTGACGAACTGTAGGAAGAAGTCAGATACAGAACCTTGTAGAAACAGGGCGAATGAACATCGAACCTTATAGAAAGAGAACACGACACACTGTAGTGAGAAGTCACACGTGCGCATGCGTGTGTGTGTGTGTGTGTGTGTGTGTGTGTGTGTGTGTGTGTGTGTGTGTGAATGCGTGTGTGTGTGTGTGAATGCGTGTGTGTGTGTGTGTGTGTGAATGCGTGTGTACGTATGCGTGTGTGTGTGTGTGTGTGTGCAACAAGGCATTCACGAGTCATTAGGCGTATTTAATACCATCTGACATCGTCATTGCTTGTTGTGTGTGTGGTGTGTAACAAGGCATACACGAGTCATTAGGCGTATTTAATACCATCTGACTGCGCCATTGGCCTTGCATCGTGTGTGCGTGTGCGTGTGTGTGTGTATGTGTGTGTGGGTGTGACAAGGCATTCACGAGTCATTAGGCGTATTTAATACCATCTGACTGCGCCATTGGCCTTGCATCGTGTGTGTGTGTGTGTGTGTGTGTGTGTGTGTGTGTGTGTGTGTGGTGTGTGTGTGTGGGTTGTGGTGGGTGGGAGGGGGAGAAGTCGGAAACAGACCTTGTAGAAACGGGGGAAAATGAACATCGAACCTCATACAAGAGAACAGTACACACTGTGGGGAGGAGTCAGGAAACAGAACCTTGTAGTAACGGGGAAAATGAACATCGAACCTCATACAAAGGAGAACAGTACACACTGTGGGGAGGAGTCAGAAACAGAACCTTGTAAGGACAGTGAGAATGAACATCGAACCTTATAGAATGAGAACGTGACGAACTGTAGGAAGAAGTCAGATACAGAACCTTGTAGAAAACAGGGAGAATGAACATCGAACTTATAGAAAGAGAACACGACACACTGTAGTGAGAAGTCACAGCGTGCGCATGCGTGTGTGTGTTGTGTGTTGTGTGTGTGTGATGGTGTGTGTGTATGCGTGGTGTGTGTGTGTGTGTGTGGTGTGTGTGTGTGTGTGTGTGTGGTGTGTGTGGTGCAACAAGGCATTCACGAGTTATTAGGCGTATTTAATACCATCTGACATCGTCATTCGCCTTGTGTGTGTGTGTGTGTGTGTGTGTGTGTGTAACAAGGCATACACGAGTCATTAGGCGTATTTAATACCATCTGACTGCGCCATTGGCCTTGCATCGTGTGTGCGTGTGCGTGTGGTGTGGGTGGGTGTGACAAGGCATTCACGAGTCATTAGGCGTATTTAATACCATCTGACTGCGCCATTGGCCTTGCATGTGTGTGTGTGTGTGTGTGTGTGTGTGTGTGTGTGTGTGTGTGTGTGTGTGTGTGTGTGTGTGCGTGCGTGTGTGTGTGCGTGTGTGGGGGGAGGGGGGAGAAGTCAGGAAACAGAACCTTGTAGAAACGGGAAAATGAACATCGAACCTCATACAAAGAGAACAGTACACACTGTGGGGAGGAGTCAGAAACAGAACCTTGTAAGGGAACATGGAATGAACCTTATAGAATGAGAACGTGACGACACTGTAGGAAGAAGTCAGATACAGAACCTTGTAGAAACAGGGAGAATGAACATCGAACCTTATAGAATGAGAACGTGACGAACTGTAGGAAGAAGTCAGATACAGAACCTTGTAGAAACAGGGAGAATGAACATCGAACCTTATAGAATGAGAACGTGACGAACGGTAGGAAGGAGTCAGATACAGAACCTTGTAGAAACAGGGAGAATGAACATCGAACTTTATAGAATGAGAACACGACACACTGTAGGGAGAAGTCAGGCGCGCGCATGCGTGTGTGTGTGTGTGTGTGTTCTGTGTGTGTGTGTGTGTGTGTGTGGTGTGTGTGTGTGTTGCGTGTGTGGTGTGTGTGTGTGTGTGTATGCGTGTGTGCGTTGCGTGTGTGTGTGTGTGTGTGTGTGTGTTGTGTGTGTACAGGATGTACGAGTCATTAGGCGTTATTATATACATCTACTGCGTCATTGGCCTTTATGTTGTGGTGTGCTTGTGTGTGTGTGTGTGTGTGTGTGTGTAGTACAAGGCATACACGAGTCATTAGGCGTATTTAATACCATCTGACTGCGCCATTGGCCTTGCAGTGTGTGTGTGTGTGTGTGTGTGTGGTGTGTGTGTGTGTGTGTGTGTGTGTGTGTGTGTGTGTGCGTGCGTGTGTGTGTGGTTGGGGGGGGGGGGGGGAAGAAAAAGTCAGAAACAAAACCTTGTAGAAACTGGGAAAATGAACATCGAACCTCATACAAAGAGAACAGTACACACTGTGGGGAGGAGTCAGAAACAGAACCTTGTAGTAACTGGGAAAATGAACATCGAACCTCATACAAAGAGAACAGTGCACACTGTGGGGAGGAGTCAGAAACAGAACCTTGTAAGGACAGTGAGAATGAACATCGAACCTTACAGAATGAGAACGTGACGAACTGTAGGAAGAAGTCAGATACAGAACCTTGTAGAAACAGGGCGAATGAACATCGAACCTTATAGAAAGAGAACACGACACACTGTAGTGAGAAGTCACACGTGCGCATGCGTGTGTGTGTGTGTGTGTGTGTTGTGTGTGTGTGTGTGTGTGTGAATGCGTGTGTGTGTGTGTGAATGCGTGTGTGTGTGTGTGTGTGAATGCGTGTGTAGTATGCGTGTGTGTGTGTGTGTTGTGTGTGTGTGTGCAACAAGGCATTCACGAGTCATTAGGCGTATTTAATACCATCTGACATCGTCATTCGCCTTGTTGTGTGTGTGCGTGTGTAACAAGGCATACACGAGTCATTAGGCGTATTTAATACCATCTGACTGCGCCATTGGCCTTGCATCGTGTGTGCGTGTGCGTGTGCGTGTGCGTGTGTTGTGTGTGTGGGTGTGACAAGGCATTCACGAGTCATTAGGCGTATTTAATACCATCTGACTGCGCCATTGGCCTTGCATCGTGTGTGTGTGTGTGTGTGTGTGTGTGTGTGTGTGTGTGTGTTGTGTGTGTGTTTGTGTGTGTGTGTATGTGTGTGGTGTGTGTGTGTGTGGGGGGGGGGGGGGGGGGGGGAAGGGGGAGAAGTCGGAAACGGAACCTTGTAGTAACGGGGAAAATGAACATCGAACCTCATACAAAGAGAACAGTACACACTGTGGGGAGGAGTCGGAAACAGAACCTTGTAAGGACAGTGAGAATGAACATCGAACCTTATAGAATGAGAACGTGACGAACTGTAGGAAGAAGTCAGATACAGAACCTTGTAGAAACAGGGAGAATGAACATCGAACCTTATAGAATGAGAACGTGACGAACTGTAGGAAGAAGTCAGATACAGAACCTTGTAGAAACAGGGAGAATGAACATCGAACCTTATAGAATGAGAACGTGACGAACGGTAGGAAGAAGTCAGATGCAGAACCTTGTGAGAAACAGGGAGAATGAACATCGAACTTTATAGAAAGAGAACACGACACACTGTAGGGAGAAGTCAGGCGCGCGCATGCGTGTGTGTGTGTGTCTGTGTGTGTGTGTGTGTGTGTGTGTGTGTATGTGTGTGTGTGTGTATGCTGTGTGTGTGTGTGTGTGTGTGTGTGTGTGTGTGTATGCGTGTGTGCGTATGTGTGTGTGTGTGTGTGTGTGTGTGTGTGTGTGTGTGTGTGTGTGTAACAAGGCATACACGAGTCATTAGGCGTATTTTATACCATCTGACTGCGCCATTGGCCTTGCATCGTGTGTGTGTGTGTGTGTGTGTGTGTGTGTATGTAACAAGGCATACACGAGTCATTAGGCGTATTTAATACCATCTGACTGCGCCATTGGCCTTGCAGTGTGTGTGTGTGTGTGTGTGTGTGTGTGTGTGTGTGTGTGTGTGTGTGTGTGTGCGTGCGTGCGTGTGCGTGCGTGGTTGGGGGGGGGGGGGGGGAGAAAAAGTCAGAAACAGAACCTTGTAGAAACTGGGAAAATGAACATCGAACTTCATACAAAGAGAACAGTACACACTGTGGGGAGGAGTCAGAAACAGAACCTTGTAGTAAT